>CM023946.1:27927960-27947319 GCA_013407115.1 Glycine latifolia | reverse complement strand
CTATCATTAAACTATACTAAAAACTAGATGTGTTTGCAACACATCAATTTTTCCAACACATTTTTACATTATGAATATGGAGAATGAGTCTTCCAGTCATGGTTCCATATTGATCCTAGGGAGACTATTCTTGATGACAGCTAGGACCAAAATTGATGTGCATGCAGGAACCCTTCCCATGGAGTTTGGTGATGATGTTGTGCATTTTAACATTTTTGAGGCCATGAGACATCCTGTAGAGCAACATTTTGTTTTCCTTGTAGATATCATTGATGTTGCAGTAGATAGCATAGATATTTGTACATATTTATTTTCTAACTTTTCTGATTTTGATCTTGGTTCTTTTAGCAATGTATGTAGTGATTCTAATGATTCTACTGCTATGTGTAGTATTTGTGAAGAGATTTCCTCTGTCATTCACTCTGATTGTGTTGTGGGTACAGGTCTTGACTCTGCTATCTCTATTCCATCAGCCACAAACCTTCCCTTGCCATCCACCATTCAACCACCTTCCTCGAAGCCATAACCATTACCTGAGTACCTTAATATATGTTTATTTAGATGATGCTCAGAAGCTCCCAGTCATCATATCCAAAAACTTGTCACTTGAGCATAAATAGAAGTTGTTGCATATTTTGAGAGGCCACAAAAAGGCTATTGGATGGATGCTTACTGACCTTCTTGGAATAAATCTTTCCATATGCATGCATCAGATACTCTTAGAGGATGATTCTGGGCCGGTAAGGCAGCTAGAGAGGAGGCTGAATCCCACCTTTCTGGATGTAGTGAAAAAAGAGGTTATGAAGTTACTAGCTACAGGGATCATCTTTCCCATTTCAGATAGCACTTAGGTTTCACCTGTCCAAGTGGTCCCTAAGGAGTTGGATATCACTATTGTGAGGAACCAAGATAATGAGTTGATTCTGACTAGAGTAGCCAATAGTTGGCAAGCTTGCATAGACTACAAGAGACTTAACCAGACAACTTGCAAGGACCATTTTCCTCTCCCATTCATTAGCCAGGTTCTTGAGAGGTTGGCAGGTAAATTACATTATTGCTTTCTTGATGGTTTTTCAAGTCACATGTAGATTCATATTGCACCAACACAAGACCACATTCACTTGTCCATTTGGCACATTTGCCTACACCAGGATGCCCTTTGGCCTATGTAGCGTTAAAACAATATGAATAACACACAAATCAAAAGGGGGTGAATTGGTTCTTCTTGCGCCTTTAAAAAATTGCTTTAAAAATCAGAGTTTAATGGATCGTATCACAAATCAAACTTAGAATGTCATTGATCAATCAACCTCCAACCTTTATGAAATGAAATTACAATAAGATTGCTTCTGTTGGTTTTGAAAGAATTGAACCAATGAATGAAATCAATAACCCAGAGAAAAGATTAGAGAAGAAGAAAATAACACAAAATTTATACTGGTTCACTTCTCAATTCAAAAGAAGCTGCATCCAGTTTTCTAACCAACAAGCTAGGATCTTACTATATGCAATCTGTTCTTACAAGTTTAACTATCACTCTTAATCAATCCCAGACTAAGAACAAGGCATCTAACACCTATAGACCCTTTGTGATCAAGACTTAGAGAAACAACCCTTCTCTAATCTCCATCTAGAAAACTATTCTAGGAAAACTCTAAGAAGTTATTACACAAGTTACAAACGCATAATTTCTTAAAGAAATACAGCAATGTAACAAGGAGAGATACAACCTGGGATCCAATGCAAATTTATGCAAATGATTAAAGAATCTTGAACCAAAGGTTGAATAGAAATTTCAAACAATCTCTCCAAAACTTTCTCTTTAGCAAGTGCCCAAATGGAAATCCTCACAAGGTTTCTAGATCTTTGTTGAAACAGAGGATTTGTGGGTCATACATTGAAATGCACTTACTAACTTTTCTCTCCAAAGAATGAGTTTCAAAATTTGTTATTCCAAGTGCAAACAAGCAGCGGCTATTTATAGAAAAGTGGTTATAACTGCCAATAATTGATTAATTCAACTTGGTAATTGATTACAAGTCCTAAGTAATCGATAGAAGTGTTCTTTAGGCTTTCTGGAAAAAATGATGAGCAATGTAATCGATTAAACGCCATGTAATCAATTATTGCAGGAAGTTCTAATCAAAATTGGGGACAAGTAATCGATTACTACGGTGTTGTAATCTATTAAATATGCTATGTTTTCAAGTAATCAATTAACACTTGCTTGTAATTGATTAAACCAGTGATAAAACATTTTTCCCAAGACTTGAAACATGGAATACTTAGTTTTTTATGAAGTTATGAAAAACTTGAGTTTCAAAAAAGCTTTTTAAGAAACTTTGCTTTGCAAAATCATGAATGCAAAAGCATGAATATTTTTCATGATGCAATAATGAAAGAGATTTATGCAATGGATCATAGGAGGCATCAACTTTGACAAACTCATACACAAATTACAAATGTCATTCAATTGAATTGGCATGTAAAAAGCCTAAACATTATTGTCTAAGATCATCAGCTTCATGGATCCTTTTGCTCCCCCCAATTCTAACAGAACGCACCGGGTACCTTCCAAAGGTGCATGGCGAGCATCTTTTTTGATTTATTAGAGAGTTGCATGGAGGTGTTTATGGATGATTTCATTGTTTATGGTTCCTTCTTTTATTCATGTTTGGATAACTTCTCTAGAGTTCTTGACCGATGCATTGGGACAAACCTTGTTCTTAAATTTGAGAAATGCCATTTTATGGTACATTAGGGTATAATCTTAGGGAATTTGGTCTCTAGTAGAGGTATTGAGGTTAATAAGGCCAATAATGATGTTATTACTTCTCTACCTTACCCCACTTATGTGTGGAAAGTGCGTTCTTTTCTTGGAAATGCATGTTTATATAGGAGATTCATTCATGATTTCAGCAAGATATTCCTGCCCTTGTCCAAGCTTTTCCAGAAGGATGTAGACTTTGTGCTTGACCAGCCTTGCAAAGAGGCATTTGAGGAGTTCTGGAAGAGGCTTACCATCTTTCCCATCATGCAGCCACCAGATTTGGAGCTTCCCTTTGAGCTCATATGTGATGCCTCTAACTATGCACTTGGGGTTGTGTTGTCACAAAGAGTTGACAAAATATTCCATGTCATTGCTTATGCTTCATGCACTTTAGATGCAATCGAAGTTAACTACACCATCACTGAGAATGAGCTTTTAGTTATTTTTGCTTTAGATAAATTTAGATCATATTTGCTTTGCTCCCATATCACCATCTTTATTGACCATGTAACTTTGAAGTATCTATTGAAAAAGCCTGATTCTAAACCTAGATTCATCAGTGGATGTTTCTTCTTTAGGAGTTTTATTTTGAGATTAAAAATAATAGTGGCACAAAAAACTTTGTGGTTGATCATTTTAGCAGGATTGATAGACCTGTTGAGTCCTTTCCTATTAGGGATAATTTCCCTGATGAGCATTTGATGCATTTGTATTCATCACATGTTAGACCTTGGTTTGCTGACATTGTGAATTTCATTGTTGCATTTTTTATCCCACCTCATGCATATAGGTCTCAAATAGATAAATTTAAGAGTGATGTTAAATATTATGTGTGGGTTTATCCTTATTTGTTGAGGTTTGGTAGTGACAAAGTGATCCGCAGGTGTGTGCCAGATCATGAGATCCATTATATTCTTCAGTTTTGTCATGGCACACCTATCGATGATCATTTTGGTCCTCGGTAGACAGCTAGGAGGGTGTTAGACTTTGGGTTCTATTGGGCCACCATGTTTAGAGATGCCATCATTTTTCCACCACTTATGAGCAGTGTTAGAGAGTGGAAGAGACCATTACACATAGGCATGAGATGCCCCAACAACCCATTATTTTCAGTGAAATTTTTTATGTTTGGGGTATTGATTTGATTAATCCATTTCCTGTTTCTCAGGGGTTTTCGTATATTTTGCTTGTTGTTGATTATGTTTCTAGATGAGTTGAAGCTAAGGCCACCAAAACTAATGATTCTAAAGTTGTTGTGGATTTTGTGAGATCTAACATTTTTTGTAGGTTTGGTGTGCGTAAAGCTATTATAAGTTACTAAGGGAGTAACTTTTGTAACAGGTCATTGACATCCTTGCTGTAGAAGTATGAGGTTGTGCATAACATTGCACAGTTTATCATCCCTAAACTAATGAAAAATAAAGATTTTTAATAGAGAGATCAAGTAAGTGTTGCAGAAAGTAGTGCAACCCAATAGGAAGGATTGGAGCAAGCTACTTGAAGATGCTATATAGGCTCACAGGATCGCTTATCGAACACCTCTGGGGATGTCTCTATATATAATGGTTTTTGGTAAGGCATGCCACCTTTTGGTAGAGATTGAGCATCGTGCTTATTAGGCAGTGAAGAGTTGTAACATGGCATTTGATAAAGTGGATATGTAAAGGAAACTTCAATTGCAAGAACTTAAGGAGATCCGCTTAGAAGTCTATGAGAACTCCAAGATTAACAAGGAGAAAGTGAAAAAGGTTTCATGACTCTTGGATTCTTAGGAAGGAGTTTCATATTGGCCAAAATGTTCTCTTGTTGAACTCTCGCCTCATGCTTATCCCCGGTAAAATTCGATCTAGATAGGATGATCCTTTTGTTATTACTAATGTACTTCCCCATGGCGCAGTTGAGATTAAAAATGAAGTTACCAAAAAAGTCTTCAAAGTGAAAGGTCACCAACTCAAGCTTTTTCATGAGAGCTCTCAAGTGGAGAATGAGCTTGTGGCAGACCTCTCTCTGATTTTGCCAATTTTATGTGATGATGTGCCTTTAATGACACTTGAGGAGTTTCATTCCCTTCTTTTGTATGTTTTCTCTTTGGTTGAATTTCATTGCACGCTCATATTGAGGACAATGTGCACTTCAAGTATGGGGAGAAGGATTTACAAAATAAGTTTTCTATTTTTCTGTTTTATTTTTTGTTATCTTTGTTGTTTTTTGTTTTATCTGTTTGTTGTTTTCTTTGTTTTATCTGTTTGTTTTTTATCTATTTTTACTATTCTTTGTATTTGTAGTTATTTTCTATTTCTGTATTTTGTTTTAGTTTTTGAATCTATGTCTGTTTTTTTGTTTTGTTTAGCTATATATTGTTTCTGTTTCTGTTTTTGTTTTGTTATATTTGTTTTGTTTTGTTATTTTACTATTTTAACATATAAAAATAATAATAAATAAATAAATAAAATTGTAGTTGTTATTTTCTATTTTTATTGAATTTAGACATTTTTTCATGTTTGTCATAAGATTTTTAACTTGAATAAATTGAGATAAATGTACCAATTTTTGTTGGATTAAGAGGTTTCATGTTTAATGTGAACCATTGTTACAATTGTTGAAGTGATAAGAAGGATTGAAAAATAAAATTTAAGATGGATCATGTGTGATAGAATTATGTTTTTTGAGTTTTTGGGCCTTTGTGGATGAATCACATTTTCAAGTCAAGTTCTTTCATGTATGATTTCACCCTTGTGATAGATTACTCTAGGTTTTGCCTTGCCTCTCTTGTCATTTCTTGTTGCACATGCATTGATTGAGATGATTTAGGCCTTCTTTCTTTTAGCCACTAGCCAAATGTAGGCTTTGCTTAGAGGAGGAACCTGCAAAACAAAGGAAAAGCACTCCGACGCTCAAATAAGTACATCAATTTATAAGAGAATAACTGAGTGTGGGAACTCAGTGTGAGATGTAGAGAAAGAATGACTTGAGTAATGCATTCAAGTATTGAGTATGGAGTGTTCAGGAGTGAGTTAGAGAGAACCTGTAGGGTTGTATTTATAGTGTGGAGTGTGGGCTTTGGGACTTTGTTTGTTGATAATCTGTTGATAAGATAATAACAGATAATAGTAGGCAGTTATCTAATTTAAATATAAGATAATGTGTACCTTGTAACATCCCAAAAATTTGATTATGTCGATTATAGATGAAAAGAGAAATTACAAAAATGTTTGAAAATGATTGACCATATTACCCTTTCCTTGAAGAGGAAATTACCAAAATACCCTTAAGGTAAAAATTACCAAAATACCCTTAGATATTTTGGTTAGATATTTTGAAGTGAAAATGACAAAAATGCCCCTGGAGTAAGTGGCAAATTACCAAAATGCCCCTGAATATTTTGATTAGATATTTTGTAAAGAAATCTTTAGAGTCTATTATTCAATATTATCTTTTAGGTAGAAGAATTCGAATTGAACTTTACTTCTTTCTAGGAAATGCCATGTGTGAAGTTATCTTGAAATTGGATTCTTCTTCTTCATAAAAGGTGACATATGTATACAAGGTGACATGAAAGGAAGAAAAATCTTCTCCTCTTCCCTTGATAATCACGTGAAAGAGGGAGTAGGAAGGGAGGATATTTCATGACTTACATACATGATATAAGGACAAGTGGAAGACACTTGGAAGAAAGACATCATGACTTAGGAGATTTTTGTATAAAGTGGAAAGATATTTAGAAAGAGTAATTATGAGTTTAGTTAAGATGCAATGGAATAAAAAGAACCAAAAACATAAGACCAAGCAAGCTTATACGTGAGATTTGAAGCTATATGGAAGTGAAACCATGTGTAGGTTAACATGTAAGCTCTAGAACTTTGTATAAAAGATAATTTTGCAACCAAGCTTAGAAAAATCAGATTTGGCCTCTTGAAAACTCCATTCCACGTGCACATAGCCATTTAATGAAGGAATCTTTCTTCTTGCTTAGTAAGCATGCATTTAATGCATAAAATTAAAATATCTTTAGGTCATGATTACTTAGTTACTTTAGTACCAAACCAAGGACTAACTAAGTTACATCCTAACTAATTTCTTTACTTCCTAACCAAAATGTTTTCTATAAATACCCCCTTGAATTAAAATTCTGCACAAGCCATGCTATTCCCCTCAAAGTCACGGCCATCTCTCTTTCTTTTTCTCTCCACACTTTGCTTCATTCTTCTCACTTTTTTTCTTGATATCAAAACCATATCCTTTCACTTCTATTGCCTTCTTCACCTTTCCAAAGCATCAAATACTAGACAAGCCTTTCATTCTTTCAATAACTTGAGGTGCAGCCAAATACTTGGAGGAATTGGAAGAAAACTTGTTTGAGGTAGGTGAAAGTTAGGTTTATTTATCATTTGATTCTTGAGATTATTCGTATGGTTGTAAGCTGAATTTTGGACTGTTTTGAAATTTCCATATCTCCCTCTATACTTAACCAAACGAGATGTTTGACCACTCATTTTAAAGCTTAGGATGTCCTCTATGTTTTACTAAAATATGGGACCAAAATAAGTTGTGAATCATGCCCAGAAATTATTTTAGCTCAAGCTGCCCAAAACTGTCCACACCCAAACAGCTTCTGCCATCCGTTTTACAAAATTTATTTCTCTCTCAATTATTACTCAAATAAGGTGTATAATATATGAAATTAAAGATCTAAATGTCAAATATAACATATAAAAATTTCAGCTAAAACTAGAATTTTTACTGCTTGAAATCGTGAAAACACTAGGAGATGTTAGTGTGGAATTCTGAGACTGCTGGCAGATTTGAAGTTCTATTTGTAAAATATTATATCTAGAGTTTTATAATTCCAATTGAGGCATGTGATACCTTTTTAGAAAACTTAGAAAGTCTATTTTAACATACTAAAAGATGGGAATTTAATGAATGTTAGATGAGTATAGATTATAGGAAGAACCGAATCATATGTGGTAAGAAATCTTGTTGTTATGATGTTCTTTGTTATGATTTTCTTTTGTGATGATGAAATCTTGATGTTTTGTGACATAATTGTATGACATGAGTTATGTAGCTTTGCATGTCATTGAGCATGTCATGTGCCTTAAGAAAGATAAAAATGAAAATACAATGAATACCTAATCCAATAAACCAAGAAGGGGGGTGAATTGGTTTTTTACCCTTTTTAAACTTTTTCTTGAAAATCAAAACTCAGCAGAAGATTTAATATGGATCGTATCTTAAATCAAAACAAGTTTAGCAATCAGTTTTTCTTCTCCAATCAATTAACTCATTTGCTGAATCAAAGTTTGAGTTGATACACAAAATAATATCACAAGCAATTTAATGAAATGCAACTCAAAACATAAATGCACACAATTTTATACTGGTTCACCTCCAACCACTGAGGCTACATCCAGTTTGCCTTCTAATCTAAACCAGATTAGAGTTCCACTAACAGATTTTAATTCTTTACAAGCAATCAACAAGGTCTCTTTTACCCACCCTAGGCAAAACTCTAAATCTACACCCTAGACTTATCAAAAGACCTAGAACCTGAGAACACTACTCAGTTCTACCCACTAGAAACCCCTTCTAGTAATGCTTTAAAGAAACCCAAACTGTTACATGGAAAAAATTCAGCACAAACTATAGAATACAAAAGAAAATTCACAAAGAACAATACTTGAAGTTCAAGAAGGATATCACCTTATATTCCTTTGCAGCATAAAGGATTTAACACGAAATTTATAACCTGTGGTGATGAATGAAATGCTTTCTTGAATGATCTTGACACAGCTCAATGCATGAATGATCACTAAACAACACCTTCTTTTATTCAAGCTTCATGATTCTCATTTATATGAACAACCCAATTAAAAAGACTCTTTTAACACTTTGGAGCACTCAGAGAATGTTAATACACTTGTATGAATGAAAGCTCTCGAAAATGAATCTCTCTTATTCTGAGTCAATGCATGTCTATTTATAAAAAAACAGATTTAACAGACTGTAATCGATTATTTCGTTAATGTAATCGATTATTTTAACACGTGTAATCGATTAATCCGCTTATTTAATCGATTAAATTGTTCATGGTCTTTCTGGAAAACTTGAAAGAACAAAGTAATCGATTATTTGACCATGTAATCGATTATGCCAGAATTACATGTTAGAACCACAAGCATAGGTAATCGATTATTATGTGATTTAATCGATTACGCCAGAAGTATTCATATAACTATATAGCACATTTAATCGATTACGAATATTTGGTAATCGATTAAACCAGTTCATAGGCTAAACAGGATTATGCAGATGCCTTATGTAATCGATTATTTCAGTGAGAAAACATTTTATGCAAGTTTCAAGCTTATCAATGTATTTCTACATAAGTGTATATACTTATATGATTCTAATCCTAAGTATGAATGCATGTATGTTTGATTTATTTAATAGCTGCAAAGGATTATTAGATTTTACCTTTAATGAACCAAGTTTAATAAAAATGAAAATTACAAATGCCATCAACAAATGATTGGGCATGAATCAAATATCAAAACACTTCTAGTCTTCTGTTTCTTCATGCACTTGAATCTAACAAAAAAGATAAGACCTGAAGGGTGATACGGTTAAGCCAAGCACGACCCTGATGGTGCCCAAAGGGTGATATGGTTAAGCCGAGCACGACCCTGAGGGAAAGACTAAAGAAAGATAATGCCTGAAGGGTGATACAGTTAAGCTGAGCACGACCCTGATGGTACCCAACGGGTGATACGGTTAAGCCGAGCACGACCCTGCTGGAAAGACATATTGACCCAAGGGTGATACAGTTAAGCTGAGCACGACCCTATGGGACCCCAAAGGGTGATACAGTTAAGCTGAGCACGACCCTGCGGGAGCGACCTAAGTCTAGTAATGAGCTCATTGTCTAGTTTAGGGTATTAAAGAGGAGAATAACAAAGGTAAGCTATGCATTGACATGATTGAAAATGATGCTTGCATTAATGATGAAGTATGAGATTATTTTTAAGTGTTTGTAAATAAAATGAAACTATTTCGGGATTATATGTTTATGAAATTAAAAATCAACTATAATTGTTCACATGTTTTCTTAATAAACTAAAGTAGCTGGAATGATGACGATGACACTGTATGATAAGTAAATTTTCACCTACTGGGAATTCTTTGGAATTCTCACTGTTTTAGTATGTTTCCGTGTCATTCCAGACAAGTAAATCAAAAGGAGGAGCTACAAAGTGAGGACAAGTTGGAAGATTTCTTTTAATGTTGCGGACTTGTAGTATTTTGTTATATGCTTTGTAATATATGGACATTACTATTATTGAAGGGAATATTATTTACAAGTTATTACTAAGTTGTAATTTATTAAAGAGACCAAAAAGTCTCTATAGGCTCAATATAAGTGTAATTTTCTAATATTGAGATAAGTTTTTATCAATCGATTTTGGTTAAAAAATTTACGTTAGAAAAGTTAACATCTTCTAGTTACGTACTATGACCTAGGCATAATATAGTAATTGGAAGGATGTTACATACCTTATTGATATACTGTTATTTGTAGATAAATAATAGCTTGTAGATAACTTGTTAGGATATGATAAGATAAGGTGGTTGCACCTATTTGAATATCCAGGCATATTTGATATGATATGCGTAGTAGATATTATTGTTACTGTAGCAGTTCGTGTCCGTGCTCCTGTAGCAAGGTTGACAAGGAACCCGGACAAGTGTGTCTGGGTTGACACTTGGAAAATGAATAAGCACTATTAATGTGACAGTGCTGACGTGGAGCGTGTCCACGTGTATAGTGACCCCATGATAATGTCCACGTGTCATTTTACTATTTTGGACTGTACATAAGCCCCCCAGCCTCTGAGCCAATTTATGGGCGAAAGAGGATGAAAGAGTGTCGATGTAGACTGTCCAGTATCATAGTAGTATAACAAGTGTTGTCAGCCCCCAAGGGTAGATAGATGATATCTCGTGTCGAGGTCAGTAGCATTGTCGAGGTCGACCAAGACATTAGACTTACGAAACGGGATGGTCTCAGTGTAGTTTGGATTTATCCACCTGCAAGTTACCAAGGACGGACCTTGGATCAAGGGCGGACCTTGGATTTTGTAAGGTACCAAGGACGGACCTTGGGTTTTGTAAAGTACCAAGGACGGACCTTGGGTTTGTGCCAAGAGAAGTTCCTGGGCTCAGAGCATGTTGATAGATGAACCTGGACAAGAAAGTCCGGGTTATGAATGTTGAGTTGTCCAAGGTGGACTACTTTGTCTTTTAATGGATAAGACTAATCTTGGCAGGCAAGTGAAGTGTCAAGGATAACGATGAGTCTAGGCATGGCAGGTAGTTGAAAAGTCAAAGTTTGATGAATTCTATCAAAAGGTAACCGTCTGATGTGATTATTGGAAATATACATTATATCTTCATTAATGCTATCAGTCATGTGCCGTCCACGCATCATTACCCCTACACACGTGTTGCTTAGGGAGTGGGCACGTTCTGGAGGTCGTGCGGTAGTGGGTAAATATGGTCAATCGTGACGTGAGCTTCTAGGGGAAGTTTCGAAATCCTGCCCAAAACCGTCGATATTCGCTGTACCCTTAAATAGGAAGGGCTCTTGCGATTTTCCATCGCCATTTCTATGCTTTTGATTTTCCTGAGTCTTCTTCCCCACACTTCTTGCTTTCGCTTTCTTTTCAAGGTAATCAAAAATGTTTGTCTCACTCGTGTCTGATTCTGCCTTAGGCTTGGGCAGTAGTGATTCTGGTGGCTCAGTGGAGCAGCACGTTATGTGAGAAGTTATTTTTGTGGGTGATTCTTCAAAAGAAAACACCCATGGAGGAGATTTAGGCAGATCGTCTTCTTTCTCTGGGAGGAGGGCGAGTTCACGCCAGGCTGGTGAGGGCCTTTCCTGTTCTTGCCAGCAGGCAAGGGTGAATGAACCTGTGCCACTCACCATCATCCCTGCTCCTTCTCCGGGAATGGTGGGTCAAAATAGCCCTGGAGGTATTAGAACCTCCTCGCACGTGCGTCGCAGTTCTGGTTCTAGATCGCCACCGGCTGTTCCAGTTGCTCATGGCTATGAGTGGGTAAGGGAGGACGTACTCAAATACCGTTCCTCCATAAATTCTATATTCTCTGTAAACGCACTCTACTCCATGTTGCATATGACGGCTCCTTCGGATGCCGGCAAAGTCATCGTTGAGCCTTGCGGGGAAGATGACTTTCCCTGCCTAAGGGCAATGCTGGGCGCTTTGCCCTTCTTCTTCATGTATCGGTGCCTCTTTGAGGTACTGGGTGTTGTCCTTCCCTTTTCTCCCTTTCAATGTGCTTTGTTAGAGTACTTGAATGTGGCCCCCTCCCAACTTCACCCTAACAGTTGGGCAGTGGTGCAGGCCTTTGAGGTTTTGTGTTCTTATTTGCACATTCGTGCTACTGTTCCTCTCTTCTGCTTTTTTTCAAACCAAGCTGTCTGGGAAGGTTGCTTGGGTCTCCTTGCACAGCTTCTCAAAAAAGCTGTTCGAGGTGGACACCAACGTCTGCCGCCGCTTCAAGGACCGATTCTTAAAGGTCCGCGAAAGTGGTGTCATGGCTGATGGGTTGCCATTGATGCATAACAGGGATGGGGAAGCTTGCTTTCCCTTCTACTGGCAGGTTGAACCTACCAGGTTCAGGTCCTTTGATGAGGACTTGTTGACCCTTGTGGAGAGGTCTAATAAGGCAACCTTGGAGCTATTGCCAGCCTCCCTGGACACGTAGGCTATTTTGGCGCTACCTTCAGCCAATGACCCTTCTTCTGCACTGGATGGTAACTTTTCTTTTTATAATTTGTCTGTTTTGCTAGTGTGCAATCATTGACATTTGCATGTTTTGTGTTTTTACAGGTATCATGGGCAACTTTCAATGGAGGCCATTGGTGCGTACTGCAGGTGGGGATGTCGTGCCTGTAACGACCCGCCTCGTCGCTACGATATCATAACTCTAAATGTGATTTTTTTTTAAAATTTTAATAAAACTTCATTAATTTGATTATGAAAAATTAAGGTAAATTTTTTTTCCCGCGATAATACATTCATTAAAAACGCACATATATATATATATATATATATATATATATATATATATATATATAATTACATAAATATATATACAACATATACATATTATTCCTATATCAGAACATAACTCAGTTTTTACAAATATATAGATTTGAGATTACATGTCTGATCAAGAGAAACAAGGAACCGACTAAAAACAAATACAACTCTCTCTTCATGGCAAATTCCAACGTTGTCATGTTGGCTTGGCGGCTCCAACAGAAGAAATCTCTCTTCAATATCACCTATTGTTGATCATCTGCTCCCACGAACAAAAGTTCGCGATCATCATAGGTACCAACCACATGATACAAAAATTGCAAGGGTGAGTTTATTATACCAAAACCAATAAGCACCAGATAACAATAATTAGAAAGAAACAATAATAACAATCACAATCATTCTCAATAATAATTAAGTTCACCCACGCAACTAACTATTCATTCACTTTTTCACAACTAAAATCAATCATGATTAGAATGATGTATGCACCTAACTTAATTCTCAGAATGCAATGTGGTACCATTCTCATGGAAATAGCCTCTCTAGGTAAATGATGCAGTAGCTCGTCGAGGTCACCCTATCGTGCACAGGTCGCTCCCCCCTCATGGTGATCAGCCCTGAGTCTCAAGGGAGTTCCAAACAGAGTGATGCCCCCTAGTACCACCGGTACTTACTGCCACTATTCTATTTTCATCCATGCAAATATGAAGTATGAAACATGGGCATCATTAATGCACTGACTGTGGATAGCTAGGGACCAGAATTTTAAACAATCCAGTTCTCTCTTGGGATGCTTAAAATTCGTAAACCCTCCCTCGCAAGGTTATCCAGTCATGCACCCCTATGTACATACACAACATCACCTATACACTGACCATGGATAGATAGGGACCAAAATTTTAAACAACCCTTTTCTCTCTTAGGATGCTTAAAATTCGTAAACCCACCCTCGCAAGGTTATCCAATCGGTCAATGTACCCCACGTGGACATACACAACATACAACCATGGGTATCCATGTGTATCCATATCACACAATGACATTGCTCACATCAACATTATCCCTCATCAATGTCATTATTAACATCAATATCACATCATCTCAATTTCAATATCATACATATTAAATTTGTCTCATTTCAACATCAACAATCAATTCATCATCATCTCATCATAAATCACGTCATCATTATATCATTTATACATCATCAAACACATCATCGTTATCTCATTCAATCATCACCAACACATCAATAACATCTCATTTCAACATTATCAATGACATCAATATCACCTCATCCATCCACAATCCATATTATCACGAGACTGGTATTTTAGGAAAATTCTAAATTAAAGAGGAGGACTACAATATAGAAATCACACTCTTATGCCCATTTAAAAATTTAATAAGAAAACGTATTATAAAATTTTGGGCAGAGTCTCCTCTGTAGTTAAGACTTTTTCCAAAAATCAAATCATTACCACAACAACATTATTCACAGTTTTATCCATCAACAAACAAATTCACCGCATCCCATTAGCTAAAAACACAGTGTTTCTTATAAATAAATAAAAACCAGTACACAATAGGGACAGACAGATATCCTCATAGTTGGACTCCCTGACCTCCAACTATGGTATCAAAAGCTGTAAACAAATAACAAACTCCCCTTGCCTATCTTTGTCCCTTTGTTAGCTTCTTGTAGCGTCGTTTTGAGATCTCTCAAGTTCACGTGCTAATCTACACGTCATTAAATTCCCATATTTTAGTATGTCAAACTAGACTTCTCAAGATTTCTAACAAGGTATCACATGCCTTATTTGGATTTCTAAAACTCTAGCTATAGCATTTTTAAAACTAGACTTCAAAGCTGCCAGCGAGTTCCAATTTCTACATTGACATCCCTTAGTGTTTTCATGACTGCAAGTAGTACACAATTCAGATTTATCTGAAATTTTTATATGTTATATTTGACATCCAGATCTTTAATTCCATAAATCATTCACCTAATTTTAGTAAGAAATGAGAGAGAAATAAATTTTCAAAACAGATGGCAGAATCTGTTTGGTGTGGACAGTTTTGGACAGCTTGAGCTAAAATAATTTCTGGGCATGATTCACTACTTAGTTTAGTCTCATATTTTAGGACAACATAGAAGACATCCTAAGCTTTAAAATGAGCGGTCACACACCTCATTTGGTTAAGTAAGAGGAAGATATGGAAATTTCAAAACAATCCAAATATTCAGCTTAAAACCACACGAATTTAACAGCAATACTTACCAAAGTATTTGGCTGGAATGATTCAAGAGCTTGAGGAAGGAGCTGCAGTTTGAGTGAGAAGAAAAGAAGAGAAAATGGAACAAAAGTGAATAGAGGAAAAGAAGCAAGTGACCGTGAGTTAGGGAACAAGTTCACTTATAGGTATAGTTTTTGATTCCAAGAAGATATTTGTTTACTCTTGCATTAAATGCATTCTTACCAAGCAAAAAAAAAAATCAAAGATTCCCTCATATAGCTGAAAGGGAACGTGGTATGCTGGCTAAAATGCTAGATTTTTGCTTTGTTTTATACATGGCTACACAATTAATTGGATTAAGTGTACCAATTCTACGTACACATACACATTATTTTGCACTTCCATTTCAATTATTTTGTTCCAATTCTCACGTATAAGCATGCTTTGGTTTATGTTTTTGTTTCTTTTAATTTAAACCAAGTGTACTCCATGTAATTTTCAATTAAGTTGATAGCTACTAATGTTTCATTCATCTAAAATCTTAAGCCTTTACCCCAAATCCCACACAGTCAGAATTGGTTTCTTTTCATAAATTAACTAATCATCACTAAATGTATTCTAAGCACTTCCAAACTTGTCACTTAGATCCATTTGCTTCTATCCTATCCTTCTTGTACAACCATCACAGGTATTTCTCATGTGATAATTTTGCCTCATCACATCATCTCATAGTCTGAAATTATAGCTCATGATAGCTTTAGATATTCATGAAAATTTTCTTTATTTTTACTGTGAGGTTTATTTTCTTGTATTTATTATATTGAGTAGTAAAATTTAGAGAATTATCTTATGGCTTACTTAATCATAAATTTTTAGTCAGTCTAGGTACTCCTAGTTTTCTTGTGATATTTGTCTGTTACTAAGGGTATTTTGGTAATTTGCCATCCTGGGGCACTTTTGTAATTTCATCAAGTTTTCACAAAATATCTAAAGGTATATTTGTAATTTGTCACTTAATCCAAGGGTATTTTTGTAATTTTCACTTTAAAATATCTAACAAAAATATCTAAGGGCATTATTGTAATTTTGCTTCAATGGCATTATTGTAATTTTGCTTCAATGGCATTATGGTAATTTTCACATCAAGAGAAAGGGTAATATGGTCATTTCCCTTCAAATATTTTTTATAATTTCTCTTTTTGTTTCTAATTAACATTTCACACAAATAATTCAAACATAAACCAAATAAACTTCACATAACCTAACATTCACATCAAGTAGTTGCACAAGGTTAATTCACACAACATTTCAACCATATATTTTTAGTTATTGAAATTTCAGGGTGTTACAGTGCCTCCCCCTATTCCCCCTTCAACTGAAGAAGAGGGTCGACCAACTGTCCGGGTTGGCTCTTCTCAGGTACTCGTTGCACTCTCCGGCTCTACTGGTCCTGCTCAGGTAGCCGTTGCACTCTTCGGGTCTTCTCCTGCTGAATTACCAAAGAGAAAGAGGGATGAAGGGGCTGGGACATCTGGTCGCAAAAAGTCCAGGGCCATCCAAGCTCCTCGTGGCCTACGCACATTGAGGGCAGCTGCCGGATTGATGCCAACCTCACCCCCTCCTATCTGGGCTCCTGCAACTGCTGCAACTGGGAGCTCAGCTCCACTTGCTACTGCTACTCTGGTGCCTCCCCCAATTACTGGTCTGACTTCGCCTATCTCCCGCCCTGCTACTCCTTCGCCTTCGCCGCCTCCTCCAACTGCAATGCCACCACTTGCTGCTCGTCCTGTCACCCCTTTGAAGTTTTTAAGTGCTCCAAGGGAGGTTGATTCATTATGGAGTGTTGGGCACCGGCTTGATCGTGGACTGCCAACTCCTTTTGACCGAAACTTAATAAGGTCAGCCAGTCCTCAACGCTCATTTGATGCCGCTGAACTTTTCCTGTAGAGAGGTCTTGCCATTATTAAGGAGCAAAGGAAAGTGTATCAAGAAGCCATGGGCAAAGCGGCCTCTCTGGAGTAGGAGTATCACAAGCTGAAGGGTGTCATTCGTGGTGCTTAGCGATTGGAGCGCAACCAGTTGAATAGCTTCGTGATTGCTTTTGTCAAGGCTACCAAGTGCAACCATCAGTTGTCCATAAGGACTAGTGAGGCTTTGTCCAAGTTACTGCGGACTAGGCTTGATGGTGATGAGTTGGTGGTTCTTGGCCGAGCAATGGCTGCCAAAGCCGATAAGGCATTAGCTGAGAAGGAGGCGTTGATGATGAAGGTGGCCGAGCTGGAGGCCAAGTTGAAGGATGTTGAGGATGGACTCGCTGCCCAAAGGGAGCTTGCTGAGAAAGTGGCAAGTCTGGAGGAAAAGCTGAAGGAGGCTAACACTGAGCTTACTGTTGAAATGTCAGTCAACAAGGAGCTTGATGAAGAGCTAAAGATGTACAAACGGGAAGCAGTGGAACAACATGAGAAGGGCTTCTTCAAAGCGGTGCGCCAAGCTAGTTTCTTTGTCAAAGACCTTGATTTGGGTCAATTTGATCCTTTCAAGGATGTAAAGAATGGTGCCTTGATTGATGAAGAGGAGCTTGGCTCTGCTGAGGAATCCGCTAGTGATGCAGCTGATGTATAGGCTACTTTTATGCTTTTTTTTACTTTATTTCTTTTGTATTTTTGGCCGAGATGGCCATGTAAAGTTTCTAGTATATTAATGCAAAGTATTTCTCCATTTTCTTCAATCTCCTTGCATGCTATACTTGCTCAATATTTGTCATCATACTGCCTTATGGCAATGTATTTAAGTGATTTGGGCACCTCACTGTTACTCATCAAGTATTTGAAATAATGTTGTGTTATCAAATAATTGAAGTAATGTAGGGTTCCTGTTTATGCTGAAAATGACTAACTCTTTAACTCTGCCTGTCGAGGTTCCCTTTACTTAAGCTTAGAAATATCGGGGTTTGACCATGGACATCCGTGTTGAACGCTTGCCAATGGCTAAATTTCTAAACTGATTTATCAATATTCTGCAGAGAAAAATACCAAGAGTGCTTCTTGGGTTTACAAATGTCAATGGTGGACCCTTCTGTCGAGGTTGCCACCAAGTGAGAGTACCAAGAATCCTCTTAGGTTTGAATTGTGGAGGGCGGATCTCAAACAATTATTCCTGTAAAATAGATAAGTCTATGGTGTCGAGGCTCCATAGAAGTTAGTACCAAGAATGCTTCTTGGGTTTCAACATGCCAAGGGAGCCTTGGACTTTGATATATCAAAGATGTTTCCCTGATTTCTGTATGGCTTGTAATCCTGCACGAATAGAATTTGTGAGCACAAAAATCATCAGAATAAAAGCTTTAAATACCTCATGTTTCCGTGATGGATAATGGGGTGAATACGAGGTTGACCACGGATGGTCCTCGAACTTTGAAAATTGTAAGTTATCTCAGATTGTTGATAACTATGATGGTCAAGGATGGACCTTGCCAAAGTCTGATGAAAACTAGGGTTGACCGTGTCTGGGCTCCATAGTCTGTAATAATACTTTGTGTGCCAAGTATATTTCTTGGGCTTTATGTTCCTGAGAACTTATATTCCTGCAAGGAAGAAATATGACAATGATAACCTATGTCGAGGGTAAACATAGTTGTACCTCATGTTTTGTCAATGCTAATGCCAGTGGAACTGTCCATGCTAGGTTTTGTCAAAATCTACCAAGACATTATCTTGGGTTTAGGGGCTGCTGAGAGCATACCAGTGGTGCGTCCACCTTGGATTTTTAGGAGGTCGACCAAAGCTTTAAGGTTTATGAACCTTGATGGTTTACCATTAGCTCGGTTTTACGAACCTGTAAATGGCCAAGAACGGATTCCTGGATTGCTGAGACTGATCCCGGGCTTAATAAGGTCAACCAAGCATGTGGAATTACCAACCTTCCTCCAAGGGCGGACCCCCGGGTCTTGTATGCCAAGATGGATCTTGGGCTTAATAAGGTCAACCAAGCATGTGGAATTACGAACCTTCCTCCAAGGGTGGACCCCCGGGTCTTGTATGCCAAGATGGATCTTGGGCTTAATAAGGTCAACCAACCTACGTGGAATTATGAACCTTCTTCCGAGGGCGGACCCCAGGTCTTCATGCTGAGACGGATCCCGGGCTTTCTAAGGTCAACCAATTAGATGGAATTATGAACCTTCTTCCGAGGGTGGACCACCGGGTCTTCTTGCCGAGACGGATC
>CM023946.1:27893440-27913301 GCA_013407115.1 Glycine latifolia | reverse complement strand
TTTTTTTGTTGATATAGGACTCAAAGTGATCCTCCACCTCCATCTCTACCATCAACTAAAACCCATGAGAACCCGTCGTTCCATTCCAATTCAGAAGTAGATACGTATGTTGCCAATAACTCAATATTAATTTATTTAGCTTCTTATGTGTCCATTAGGATTTTTATTTAACTTATTTTGTTTAATTTATATATTAAACGAATTTATGATCAAATTAAATTAGTAGAATCAATTAACTTTGCCACTAATGATTTAATGTATTAGTTTAAAAGGACTCTATTTATAAAAAATTTAACAAGTTAAGAGTGTATATCTATCTATCTATATGTTATTATACAGTAGTTAAAGTGATTGTTGTTGCTTGTCAACCCTCACTAGATACAATATTATTTTCAAGCTAATTAATTAAATTAGTTAACTTTACCATTAATAATTTAATTTAGATTTAATACATTAGTGTCAACATTTGAATATAAAAAAACTCTCATATTAAGATATCTGGACATAAAATCAACGTTTCCAGTGCTATTGGAAGTTGAATAAACTCAGGGTTTTTTTTTTTTATAGTAAACACTCAGAGGTTGTTATATAAACATCCATTTATTGAGTTTCTAATAAAATAAAATCAAACATTTCAAAGAAAAAAAACAAGGAAGATTCGAACTTATTTATGTCTGTGTATCTTTTAAATTTGAATATCTTGGTATAAAATGTTAAGGCATTAAAATATCTAGGCTTCAAATAAAAGTTTTCTTCTTTGTCTTTTATTGGTCGTCTTATTGAATGTGTCTTCAAAATCTACTATTTTTATACAAACAAAAATATAAAACAAAGTTTCGTGTATAGGAACTTGACAAAACTAAAATATTATAAAACATCGATTGAGTTTCTATGCAACAAAGAAGTAATTTAACTTAATTTATTTTATGTAACATTTTCTTCTATTGAATGGTTAATTAGTCCATTATTATATGGTTATAAACACACAAAAAATTGTTTTTTCCTTATATTTAAAACATCTTCTTGTAATCCCATGCATACCATTTTTAATCCATGCAGGGACTAAAAATTAATTAAAAATGGTATATAGAAACCAAAACCAAGTTTTTTTAAGTAATAGAATTAATTATGCTTTTGATCCTTAATAAATATTTAATTTTTTGTTTGTTCCCTAATAAATTTTTGTTTTGCGTTAAATTCTTAATAAAATAAAATAAAAATTTATCCTTGATATTTTCTTTTATCTCCTTGATAAATTAATGAATTTTATGTTTGTTTCCTTGGTAAATTAGTAAATTTTATTTTAGTGCTCACTAATAACAAATAAAAAACATTATCAGAAAATAAACACAAAATTTGTCAATATGGAATAAAAATGTATCAATGACCAAAAACAAAAATTATTAAACTACAAATACAAAAATCAAATATTTATTAAAAATAAAAACTTGTTTAAGCCTAAAGAATAAATGAGTAATTAAATATATATATATATATATATTTGTCTTTAAAACATTGGTTTTATTTATTTTTTTTATACTTTCTTTAGTCTTCACCAAAAACAGACTCATAATGCATTTTTTTTATATTTGTGTTGAATTATATTTTTCGCTTTTCACCAACTCTTTTTCTATTTATATTTATAGCAGATGTATTTTGTGAGAGTAGCATTTTATATGAGAAGGCCATTTTAGTCAATATTAGAAATATCATAAGAAATGGAGAATAAAATAGTAATGAATTTTACATGGATTGTGCAGGACTCAAGCATCGTCTTCTAATCCCTCAGAAACGGTCACATCATCCAACAACGAGAAAACGCTCCACGATGAACTGTAATTGCTATAACTGATTATGTTACAACATTGTCCAATGATAAGGATGACACCCAACAATATTGAAGCTAGTTATAGCATCGCTCTGTGATGGGTTGTTTAGTGTTTTAGCAAGGGTCTCAAGTCGTATCACTAAAATTATAGTGGTTTTAATTAGCACCATTGCTGGGGACTTTTTGCCATTTTTTTTTTTGTTCTCTTTTGTGTTCACCCCTAGTATGAGAGTAGAGTGTGAGATGTTGAATTCTAGATGTTCTTGAATAGATAATCACTTTAGGAATTGACGTGGAGCTCATTTGTCTCATGCTTCAAACTCTTGCTAAGGATTTAATTTACTATCTTTAATGTATGTATTTTGTAGTGATTTATACTTTGATTCTGAACTTTTGGATTCACTTACAGTATTTTGACTTTCGAATTACAGTCAACCTTGATTATTTGTGTTTAATGCTTTATTTATGTTGGAATCAATTAAATGATTCTATGCTTAGGTTGCAATTGAAAAAATGGATCTTAAGTAGGAATATAAGGATTTGAGACGCATGCATAGATTCTAATAACAGTATATGTTATTTTGTACATGGATCTTTGTTAATCTTAAAAAAATTGCTAACTTACATTTTTCAATCGGCAAAAGATATAATATTAATGTGTAGGACACAAGGATACCCAAACCTATATGTAAGAATTTGCTTCATCTAAAAAAGAAAGTTATTTCAAGCCAAGGTTATACAATATTTATATAATAACATAAATATTTAATAACCCCAGCTGTACAAATAAGATAACAACTTTTGATATTCATCTTCCATCCCTTGAAATTCTCCTCATAAATGTTTAATATATTTAATATATATATTCAAATAATAATATGTTAATATATAAGCTCAATAAATTAATGCATAATTATATGGACTCATATGGATTGGAGTCCAATAGTTTGCTATATCACTAGAGTTCTCCCTATGCTTGAGGTAACACTGTTGAGTATTCCATATTTGATGTCTCTTGGTGTAATACTTCAAGCACCAAATACTACTCAAACCCTTTACCTCCAACAATCTTGAAGTATAAGTATCGTGTATCGGATTTGAGCGAGTAAGGTGTTGTTTCGAAGATTTCATCGAGTGTGATCACTTTCGTGTTTCGATGGAATGATTTATCAGGATATGAGTTTGAAAAATTTTCCACCGCAACCTTTGTATCCAGATCCCAAAAATTTTAGCCGATTTCATGAGTTGAAACCTTGTGGGCTTTGTTCTACTCGTCAAGACGATATTTTTGATTGGTCACTTGCGTAAAATGGATGTCAGATGAAGGAGATATAGCCATTGGAAGTTTCTGCAATTTTTCGATGACTTTTCTAGTGACTGTTTATTTTCCGGTGAACTTTTTCGGCGACTAGTTTGTTTTCCGTCGAACTTTTTTGACAATTGACGACTTTCCAACAAGTTTTCAACAAGTCTCCACCCACCAAATACAGTCGTTCCTAAGGTTTTTGGGCGTTCCATATTTATTTTTAGGGTCAGATTTGACAAATTTCACCTCTAGATGAGAGAGAAGGATATACTTTGGAAAGTAAGAATGGCAAAACATAGCTCTTATGATATCATAAAGTTGAAATCTTTTGATGTCACTAAATTTCATGGTTGGAAATTTCATGTTCAATTTGGCATGAAGGAATGTGACATATATTCTACACTGTATTAAGTGATTTTGCATCTACAGTTGAAAATGTGGATGAATATCAATGGATTAAAGATGAAGATTTTTGTAGAGATTACTTGTCAAACTCTTTAAATCCTCATCTAACTATGACTTATAGTGAGTATAAGACTGCAAAAGAGATATGGGATCACTTGAACACTCAATTTCAAAAACAACAGAGGCTTTCTAAGACCCTTCTAGCAGAGAAGTTCTTTGATTTAAGTTTAATATGAACTCAAGCATCACTTCTCAATTAATTGAAATTGAGAGCATGAGGAATAAGTGATAAGCTTTTGTCGTGTGGCTTCAAAACAATTAAACTAAGCTAATTCTGTAGTACAGGATTAACCTAGGTCGACTCAGAGACACAATCAATATGGTTCCAACTTCAATTCACTAATAAATAAAAGGGGAATTTTTGTCGAACAGTTTGTATGCGCTAAATGAAAATTGCAAAAACACAAACTACAATTAAAGATTAATGTAGAAACTAACAGAATTGATAACAAGTAATGTAAAACAGATTAAAGAGCATCAATCCAATTCACCAAACCAAGCTATTCGAATCATCATCGTTCTCAGAAATTTATCCTATTGTGAAAGTTCATTCAATTGCATTAGAAGCAGTTCAATCGAATTAACCCCTAAATTAATTGAAACCACAACCCTAATTGAAATATCATCCAATTAATCTGTGATTTATATTCGAAATTAGGAAATGAATCCATAACCTAATCTGCTTTCAATCCTAAATGCATTCATAATCATGAAAATAGAATAGCAATTGAAGAAGAAAGTGAACATTCACACAGAATTCGAAATACTAAACCAGAACTCAAATTCTTCCCTTGCTTGGGTTGGATCCTTGGATTGATTGATTATTTAGCCTTCCATGATCATCACCAATGAAAGCCCCATGAAATGGGTGCATGAAAATGGAAGAAAGGAAAACGAAAATGAAGAACAAGGAAGAACAGTTGAGAGAAAATAAGAGAAAGGGTTTTGATTCTAAAAAGTGGAAAAGAAAAATGTAAAACTATTTGTGTAAAAATGAAATGTAATGTTTTAATTCCTCCTAATGTCACTAACATATAGTGACTAAGTCTAAAACAAAGAATGGGCCATGAGCAACCCATCAATTCTAATTATTTATGCTATTTACACCAATAAAAAGTCCAACTCGCAGCCCAAAATACAAGTGCAGTGGTTCTGATTTCAAAGTCTAAAATGACCCTCCAAATGGCAGAATTGGCCTCGGCTTATTTCTGGAAAACTTGTAGATCTTTTTGTTATCTTTCCAAGGACTACAAGAACGCTCAATTTCGGAGTTCCATAGAGCTCTTTAGGTCCTATACAAGGCAGATACGTCAAGTGATCATAAAATCTGAAAATACGCAACAATTAGCAATTCAGCCCACTAACTTGCCTAAGACAAAAATCGAATTAGAATGGGAAAATAAAAGTCCAAGAGAAGTAAAATAAGCTAATAATGATAGAAAAAAATTTAACTAAAGGCACTCCATCAATAAGCTAAAAGAGGACAATTCTGATTTGTCTAATAATCTCTTTGGTGGTCTTGTGTTGAGTAAGCTACCTACTGAATGAAATTCTTTTAAGGCTGATATGCACTGACTAAAAAAAATAGAAGGGGCTAGATGAATTAAAAAGTTATATTCATATTGAAGATCAAAACCTTTATAGGAAGAGTTTGAAACAAGTAGGACAACAAAAGTCAATTGCCAACTTAGTTTCACATTCCTATAATTCTCAGAAAAAGTCCAAGTCACCAAAAGGTGAATCCTCTTCACAGTTAGAGGCCAAAAAGATTGTATTCAAGAAGAAGAAGAAGGGCAAGGGCCATAACTATTGAAAGTGGGGTCATTGGGCAAGAGAGTGTAAGCTACCAAAGATGTCAAAGAACAACACACCACAAAATGAGGTTAATATGCTAATTAGTGAATCTGAGTCTCAAGCCTTCATTGGAATGATGAATAATGGAAAGGGCAGTGTCTCTTTTGAGTGTTGGTTGGATAGTGGTGCTAACTATCATGCGACAAATGATGAGAATTTACTCACTAAGGTCATAGAAGTGAAAAACACAGCGAAAAACTGTAATGGTGGTGAGGCAGAGGTGACTCATGTTGGAACTGCTAATTTGGTGCTTTCTTCAAGTAAGTTACTAACTTTAAAACATGTTAAAGTAGCACCTTTACTTAAAAAGAATTTGATCTCTATGAGTTTACTTGATAAAACAGGTATGTCTTTTTCAACTATGAATGGTAGAATAACTTTATCTATTAACTCATGTTACTTCGGTTGTGTATTTATGATTAATGGAATGTATAGATTGAGTTTAGATACTGATAGCATAAACCATGTTAGTTCTACTTTGATTGATACAAAATTATTACACTTGGACATGTGAACTATAGGAAAATACAACATTTATCTAAAACTCACAATATTCCATTAGATTTTTCTATTTGATTTCACAAATGTGAAGTGTGTCCATAGACTAAGATCACTAGAAACCTTTTAAGTTGGTTTCTAAAAGCAGAACACTTCTTGAGTTAATACATTCTGATATTTGTGACTTTAAAAACTATGTTACTAGAGGGGGTTGGAAGTACCTAATCACTTTCATATATGATTTTTTTAGATATTGTCATGTTTATTTGTTAAAATAGAAAGATGAGGCTTTTGAAAAGTTTAAGATTTTTAAATCTAGAGTTTAAAATCAACATAATTTGAAAATTAAGAGGTTTAGGAGTGATAGAGGAGGAAAATATACAATGACTGGGTTCAAGGAATTTTGTGCTTTGGAGATAATACTTGAAACTACTACTCTTTACTCACCCCAATCAAATGGTGTTGTCGAGCGTAAGAATAGAACTTTAATCGAAATGTTAAATTCTATGTTACTTTGAGTTGGCATGCCTTCCTCCTATTGGGGAGAAGTTGTTTTAACTACTTATCACATCTCAAATAGGTTACCGCACTCTAAATTGTCTAAGGCACCTTATGAGATATGACACAAATGTCCTTATAGATATGATACCATTAAAACTTAGGGTTGTGTTGCCTATGTAAGGATAGAAGATCCTAAAAGGCCTAAGTTGGGACCTAGAACCATTACTTGTGTATATCTATGTAGTTCAGAAGATAGTGCTACAGATAGAGTTTTGGATCTATCTACTAACACAGTGATAGAATCCATAGATGCAGAATTCTTTGAGTACAAGTTTGTTAGCAATCTTGACTTAAAGGTTTTTGGATCTACAAATATGATTTTAGAATCTCCTGTAGAATCTATAACTTATCCTTCTAACACTAATCTCACATAACTGGCTATCGAACCAATTCCAATTAGAAAATCTACAAGAGATAAAGTTTCTAAAAGTTTTGGTGAGGACTTTGTTACTTACCATATAGAAGATGATTCTAAAAATAATATGAATACACACAATAACCAAGAAGGGGGGTGAATTGGTTTAAACTTGGCCTTTTTTTAAATCTTTAGAAAGTTAGAGTTAAAGGATCTTTATCACAATTAAACCAAAAATGCTACAATTAATCAAACCATTTACCCCAAGAAAACAATTACAAAAACTTAACTTGTTGAGTAATAAAGATTTCACCAAGAATCACATATCAAGATAGTAAGAAGAGATTAAAAGATAGAGATCAATACAAGAATTTATACTAGTTCACCTCTCAACAAGAGAAGCTACATCCAGTTCTTCTAATCAAAACTAGATTAGAGTTTCACTATTCACAAATTTAATTTCCAAGCTTTACAATAATCACCCTTTATCAAACCTAGATAAAGAACAGAAATCTAAAACTCTATTAGACTCCTAGTGATCAAGACATAGAGAACCCTTCTCTACTCTTTCCCTCTAGAGAAACCCACTCTAGAAAAAGCTTCAGGAACCCTTTGTAATAGTTACAAACAACCAAAAATACAAAAATAAATTTACAAGCAAAGCTAATGGAGAGAGACAACCTGATGATCTAAAGAATATGACTGAATACGGTTTACCAATCAGAGTTGAGAACGAAAAATAATTTCAGAACTTCCTCTCCAAATGCTTCTTTGAAATCTTGCCCAAGAAATATTTCAATACATCGTGAAGATTTTAATATGTGGAACAATAATTTTAGAACTCAGAATATCCTTTCTCTCTTTCAGAAGGCTTATGAAAACTTTGAAAATTTCGTAGAGTAATGTGTTGTGTCTTGTTTAAGTTTCAGAAAACCCATCAGCTATTTATAAAAAAATAGTTGTAACTGAATGTAATCAATTAAATCGTCAAGGTAATTGATTAAAACGTCCAATGTAATCGATTGAAAACAAATTTAATCGATTAAAATGTTCATCAATTTTCTGATGAACAAAGTAATCGATTATTTCGACCTGTAACCGATTACTACAGGGATACTTCTTTTCATAAATGAACTAAGTAATCGATTATGAATAAGTGGTAATTGATTATCACAGTCATGTGCTTTTCTGAGTTTGAACTAAGTAATTGATTACTTAATGTTGTTAATAGATTAAAGTGTTCTTCAAGGCTCAAGTAATAGATTACCAATATGTGGTAATCAATTAACATAGTTCAAAATGGTTTTTCCAAAAACTTGAAACCATGGACACTTTTGCTTTGATGCAATCATGAAATATTAAACCTTTTTCACAAACAATGTGCTTTTGTAAAATCATGAATGCAAGTCAATGAATGTTTATGCAATGCAAAGGATCAAAGGATGATTCTCTCCTACATCAAGCAATTACAAATGCCTTCAATTGAATGGCATGCACAAAGCTAAAACACTCATCCATCTTTAGCCTATATCTTGATCCATCTTCATGCTCCCCCTGGATCTAACAGATCCATTCTCCTATCCAGAGGCAATGAGATATAGGGAATCTTTACTGTGGGCCAAAGCCATAGATGATGAAATGAGTTCTTTGCTATAAAAACACACTTGGCAGCTAGTCAATTTGCCAAAAAGGGCTAAGGCTATAGGTTGTAAGTGGGTATTAAAGAAGAAACTGAATAGCGATGGATCAATAGCTAGATATAAAGCATGTTTAGTAGCTAAAGCTTTAAACAACAGAGTGGAATAGAATTTTTTTACGTTTATTCACTTGTATGTCATTTTCCAACTACAAGAATTCTTCTTACTTTGGCATCTATTGAACACTTTGTAGTGCATCAAATGGATGTAAAGACAACTTTCTTAAATCGAGAGTTAACTGAAGAAATCTACATGGAACAACCTGAAGGGTATGTCATGAAAGGCCTTGAGAAAAAAGTTTGTAAATTGAACAAATCTTTGTATGGTCTTAAACAAGCACCTAAGATGTGGCATCTTAAGTTTGACCAGGTGGTAAAGAGATATGGATTTCAGTCAAGTTATTCTGATTAATGCCTTTACCATTGTTTCATTAAAATAAGATAGTCATCATATGCTTGTATGTTGATGCCATGTTAATTCTTGGCTTCGATCATTCTATAGTAAGTGATGTAAAAACCACTTTAGCTAAAGATTTGACATGAAAGATCTTGGTATCGCTAATACCATTCTTGTTATGAAAGTAAGCTTTGAAAGCAAGTTATCTCCCTTAGCCAAACTCATTATATTGAGCAAATACTTTATGCCTGGGGATACAGTGAGTGTAAACCGAGTGAGACACCATATGATTATAACAAAAGACTAATTCCTAATGAAGGGACCAGTGTGGATCAGTTAAAGTACTCAAAGTTGATAGGTAGTCTCATGTATGCTATGAGTTGCACTAGACTTGACAAAACCTTTGCAATTGGCATGTTGAGTCATTTCACTAGTAATCCTAGTAAAGAGCATTAGGATGCCCTCGGTAGGCTGATGAGATACCTTAAAGGCACTAAAGATTATGCTCTATGTTATTCTGTTTATCCTCCAATTGTGGAAGGATATTCTGATGCCTCATGGTGTTCAGAAATTGGAAATAGTAAATCCACCAGTGGATATGTATTCTCTCTGGGTGGAGCTGTTGTTACTTAGAAATCCAAAAGACTGACTTGTATTGCATTGTCATCAATAGAATCATAACTTTTTGCTTTAGCCTCAGCTGGTGTAGAGGCAGAGTGGATAAAGAATCTGATTATGGATATTCTTTTGACTTGGCTAAAGATTAATTCTTTAAGTTTATTTTGTGATAATCAAGTAGCAGTCCAAATTGTAAAGAATGCTCTCTTGAATTCAAAGAAAAGACATGTGAGATTGATACATGCGTTGTTGAATTATCTGAGAGAACAAGGAGTTATCACCTTGGTCGATGTGAGATCGAAGGATAACATGGTCGATGCTCTCACAAAAGGTTTTCCTAAAGATCGATTATTCAAAACAGTGGGGAAATTAGGTTAAAGACTATGCAGACAAGTCTTAATTATCATTTACTTGTCTTTAATTTTGTGTTTTGAATTATCAAATCTTCCTTTGCTGGCCAAATGATAAGCATAACTTATGTGTTTCATCGATGATTGTGGTAGCTAACTATTTTGAAAAGGCAGAGTAATCTTATTCCAAACTTGATGAGATGCTTTTAATCTAATTCAAAAGTTCTATTTGGGAAGCTTGTGTCATTCAAAACTAAAAATATTATGAACACACACAATAACCAAGAGGAGGGGTGAATTGGTTTAAACTTGGTCTTTTAAAATCTTTATAACAATTACAGTATTAAGAATTGTATCACAAAAAAAAACACCCTTTGAAATCTTTCAGTGAATCAAGTACCAACCTTTAAAGAAAACAATAGCTGAAAAAATGTTTTTGTTGAATCTGAAAAGATTATCCAAATGAATGGCAATCAATGACAACAAGAAGAGATAAAGAGAAAGTATTTAACACCAAGAAATATACTGGTTCACTTCTCACCTTGAGAAGCTACATCTAGTTTCTTCTAACCAAACTTAGTTAGAGTTCCACTATTCACAAAATTCTTTTCTTACAAGATTATAGTAATCACCCTTAATCAACCCTAGATTAAGATAACAAATCTAACACCCTTAGACTCCTAGTGATCAAGACATAGAGAATCCCCTCTCTACTCTTCCTTCTATAGAAACCTACTCTAGACAAGCCTTATGAAATCTTTTGTAATAATTACAAACAAACTGAAATTCTAAAACGAGTTACAAACAAAGTTTAATGGAGAGAGACAACCTGATGATCCAATGTATATGAATACATATGGTTTACCAATCTTGATCTAGGTTGAATGAAAACAAATTTCAGAGCAAAGTCTCCAAGAACTTCTTTAGAATCTTGCCCAAGAAGAAATCTCTCAATGTAACATGAAGATTTAGAATTTGTAGGACAAGAGCTCAGTGACTCAAAGTATCTCTTATCACTTCAGAAGGCTTTTGAAAATCTATGAAAATTTCGTTGTGTAATGATCTATCCATTTCAAAAGACCCAACAACTTTTTATAGAAAACTTTAGTAACTGAATGTAATCAATTAAATCGTTAATGTAATCGATTAATTCCACTTATGTAATTGATTAAAAATATATTTAATCAATTAGTGTGTTCTTGAATTTTCTGGAAAAGATACATGAGCAAAGTAATCGATTAATTCACCATGTAATCAATTAACATTGGAAGTTTTGTTTCAAAACCGTGCTAAGTAATCAATTACCACTAAATTGTAATCGATTATCACAGGAAGTGAAACATTATATTGGTTCCAAATAAAATAAATTTCTTATGCAAATTAAATAAGCTAAATTAATAAATCTCGAACTGGTGTTGCGAAAAATAAATATAACTAATTAATTAAGCTGCCCTGAATGGTGAGGCACCAAGCAAAAGAGAAGCAACTTACTAGGTAGAAAATTGGCCCCAACAATTTACTATAGAGTCAGCATTTAATGATGCCACGTGGCCATTTTGGTGCCGATGTAGATGCATAATGTTGATGTGGAAAGGCCATATATTAATTTCTTCCCCTTTGATAAAGGTTAACAACATTGCCCCACCAATTCCAAGATCAATTCCCAACATCTTGGCCCTTCCTGTTGCTGCCTTCAAATTTAGCATTTTGAAACTACAGAAAATTCAAGGAAAAATTAAACAAAATTAGTACTCAGCAACTTCAATTTCCACTAATCAGTAGTTGTAACACCTTGAAATTTTGATAACTGAAAATATATGTTTGATGTATTTCTTGTATTATTTACTTAATTTGAATTAGTTGAATTGTTGTGTGATTATTATTTTTCAATTGCTTGTTGTGGATGTTAGGTTATGGGGAGTTTGATTGATCTGCATTGGAATTGTGTGATTCCGAGTTTGACCCAAAACCTACTTTGGTAAAATCACAACCCCGTATTGGTTAACCGTTTGATCTTCTTCAAATTTGAAAACTTTAAGAACTGGGTAAGCTCTCCCAGGCGAGCCTAATTCGCCCGGGCGAGCAAATTCGGCTACAAATACATGCAGCAGCGTGAAATCATGAATTTTATGCTTTATTCTTCCCCAAAACCTTCACCCAAGCTCTCATCCTTCTCCTCCACCACCCATGACCACCAGTGACTGCCCCGAGCCGTTGTTGCTTACCGTCGGACCATCGCACAAACATGAAAACTTTAATTAGAGCATAATCTTCAAAACTCAACTTAAGAATTCGGTAGAGAACGGAGCCTCCAATCCTTATTTTGTGGTTTCTTTGAGGTAACCGTGTTTTTTATGTCTTCTCCTAGCTAGTCTGAACCTCTCTTGGTATCTTTTGTGACTTGGGTACCATTATTGGATGTTTTAACACTTCCTTTGAAAAATATTTAAAAATGAGACGTTGTAAAAGTTACCTTTTATAATATTGATGTCATTTTTGTGACCTTCATTGAACCCCGGTTACATTGGGGTGATCAGAATTTCAAAATGACGTCTTTTTGATGTGGACTCCCAAAACACCATTTTAGCCCATTTTAAATTTGAGTGGGTATTTGGCCCTAAATGTTAATATTCACCTTGTCTTTGAAATCTATAATAAATTGTCTTTGATTTGGTATATAAAGCTCTGTGTTTGGACCAAAGTATGTGAACTTGAGAGATCTCAAAATGACTCTACAAGGAGCTAACAAAGGGATATAGATAAGCGAGGGGAACCCAATTATGGAGATGTATGTCTGTCCCTTTTGCGTGTTGGTTTCAAGAAAAACTATATTTTAAACTAATGGGATGTGATATATTTGTTATTGATGAATAAAATTGTGAATGATGTTGTAATGATTAGATTTTTTGGGAAAAATCTTAATTACAAAGGAGCCTTTGACCAAAATTTTATAATTTGTTCTCCTATTTAATTCTTTATTAAATTTTAAATAGGCATAAGAGTTTGTTTTGCATATTATAGTTGTCCTCTTTAATATAGAGTTTTCTTAAAATATCAGTGTCGTGGTATTTTGGATTGTGAAAGTATTAGATTTGTTATGTCTGAAGACCTGGGGAATGTGAATCCAAGACATGTGTTATATATGTACATGTGGAATGCGATTTCTTGTGATGTTGATGATAATAATGATATGAGACGTTGTTGATGTTGATGATGATGGTGAAATGAAATGATGTTGATGTTATTGATGATATTGAAATGAGATTATGTTGATGTTGTTGATGACATTGAGATGAGATAATATTGATGTTGATGATGGTATAGATGAGAGATGATGTTGATGATGTCATCGTGATGGATGTATGTTGTGTATGTACATGGGAGGTACAGTGACCTGTTGGATATCCTTTGGAGGAAAGATGATTGGTTTAAGAATTTTAAGCATCCCTGGTGAGGGAAAGGAATTGCTTAGAATTTTTAACTATCCACGGTCAGTGCATTGATGGACCCATGTTTCATACTTCATAATTACATGAAAATAGTATAAATGGTGGCAGTAAGTACCTGTGGTTTTTCTGAGGATAAAAATGCGGGTACTTGGGGGCATATCATTCTGTTTGGAACTCCCTTATGACTCTAGTTGATCACCATGGGGGGAGCGGCCTGTGGACGACAGGGTGACCTTGATGAGCTATTGCATTATTTGCCTAAGTGAGAGTGTCATGTGGGCACGCTTAGGCTTTTTCCTGACGAATGGTACCACATTGCATGTGAGAGTTGAGTCATGTGCATGCAGTTGGTTAAGTGTGTGTTGAACTGATTGATTATTGAGAATGATGGTAATTATTATTATGTTCTTGCTAATCATTGTTATCTGGTGTTTGTTGATCTTGTATGATAATCTCACCCTTGCAATTTTGTACTGTGTGGTTGGACCTGTGATGATCGCAAACCTTCGATCGTAAGAGCAAATGAGCAGCAATAGCTGATGTTGGAGGGAGATCGTTTTGTTGGAGCCGCCAAGCCGACATGATAATGTTGGAATTTAGTTTTGAGAGAGTTGTATTCTATTATTAATTCTATCTTAGTTGGTTGCTTAATTTTCTTTTATCAGACATGTAAATCCCAGACTTAAATTTATGAAAAAAACTAAATTATGTTCTGACATGTGAATGATATGTAATGGTTTAAAATAAGAATACATATGTATTTATTTACGTATTTGTGCGTTGTTTGATGAGTGTATTATTGTGAGAAATTTAACCTTATTTTCATAATCAAATTAATGGATTTTTTTATTTAAAATTGAAATTACATGTTTAGAGTTATGATATCGTAGTGACAAGGCGGATTGTTACATTTAGTGGTATCAGAGTAGGTCGAACCTTTTCGGCCAGTGAGTGGTGAGTCTGCTGTGTTTCTCTGTGCATTCTATTTTTGTTGTGTTCAATGTTTGATGTTTGAGTATTTAATTGTTTCTTAACTTCTTAAGCTATTCATGTTTGGAACTCACATTGTTGTTTTATGTAGAATTTGGAGATTTATTAGTGTTTTCATAACATTGTTGTATTCCCGATGTCTATTATACCATGAGTTCCAATGGCTTGTCACGAGCTATCAGACTGGCCATCTAGATAATTCGTGAAGTGCAATGGGACACTATGGCAAGCAGTCAGGAATACAAAGGATAAAGAATGAGCGTTAATGCCTCGAGAGAGAACTGTTGTAGAGGAGTGATTTCTTGAGGCATAATTCTCAAGAGTAATTAAGCAAGGACTTGAGAAAGGTATAAAGTTGTCTTATTCCTTTTCTTGTGTGTATTCCTTCCATGATCTCATTTCCTAGGGTGTGCAGGGAGTGATGGTTGGACATAATGATTGTGTAATAATTGAGGCTCTCCAAGTCGTAGCCTAGGCTCTGGGGAATCAGAATAGAGGAGAAACTTAAGCTTTCCATGTCTTCTTTGAATGATGATCTAGTGGTGGAGACCCCGACTAGTGGTTTCGTTTTAACTTTTGATGTGTGTTTGATTTGTCCTATAGAGATTTATGGTAGAAAATTCTTGATTGCTTTGATTTGTTTAACTTTAAGCCAATTGATGTTATTCTGAGTATGGACTGGTTATCTTCCAATAATGTTTCCTTAAATTGTTTTGATAAAACTTTGATGTTTGGTGATTCTGAAGTGAGTAAGGATAAAATGTTTGTCTCTGTCAACCAAAATTGTAACATCTTTGAAAGAAGATGCTCAAGTGCACATGATCCTATCTAACTTGGAAGTAGAGACCAAGGTTTCTACAGGTGACCTCCCTATTGTTAGAGAGTTTCCAGAAGTGTTTCCTGAGGATATGTCCTATTTACCACCTAAGAGAGAGATAGAGTTTTCTATAAATTTGGTACCTGGTGCTGGACCCATACCCATTGCCCCTTATAAGATGTCTTCTTTAGAGTCAGCCAAACTTAAGAAACAATTAGAAGAGTTGTTGGATAAGCAGTTTGTGAGACCCCGTGTGTCTCCATGGGCAGTGCCAGTGTTGTTAGAAAGAAGATGAAAGATGGGACCATGAGATTGTGTGTAGACAACATTATGGACCAGTTGGTAAGAGCTTCTGTGTTTATCAAGATAGACCTTAGGTCAGGTTACCATCAGATCCGAGTGAAGTATGAGGATATTCCGAAGACTTCCTTTAGGACCCGTTATGGTCACTACGAATATTTAGTCATGCCCTTTGGTGTTACTAATGCCCCTGGCGTGTTTATGGATTACATGAATAAGATCTTTCACCCCTATCTTGATAGTTTTGTGGTAGTATTCATAAATGATATTTTGGTATACTCTAAGACTAGAAAGAAGCATGAGAAGAACTTGGGGATTGTGTTGCTAACCCTTAAAGACCGACAACTTTATGCTAAGTTGCCCAAGTGTGAGTTTTGGTTAGAGAAAGTTAGTTTCCTAGGACATGTGATATCCCATGGCAGTATAGTTGTAGATCCTTCTAAGGTAGAATTTGTTCTTAAGTGGGAGAGTCCTGAGTCGGTGTTTGAGATTAGAAGTTTTTTGGGTTCAGTGGGATATTACTAGATATTCATAGAAGGTTTCTCGAAGTTAGTCTTGCCTTTGAACAACCTGACTCGTAAAGGTCAATTTTTTGTTTGGGATGCCCAGTGTGAGCATAGTTTCCAAACCCTTAAGGAAAAGTTGACAACCGCGTCCGTGTTAGTTTTGCCTAACCCAAGAGAAACCCTTTAAGGTGTATTGTGATGCATCAAAGATGGGTTTGGGAGGAGTGTTGAGACAACTTTAAGATGCATGAGAGGAATTATCCTACCCATGATCTGGAGTTAGCTGTCGTAGTTTTTGCTCTTAAGATGTGGAGGCACTACCTGTTCAGGTCTAAGTTTGAAGTGTTTAGCAATCATAAAAGGCTTAAATATCTGTTTAGTCAGAAAGAGTTGAACATGTGTCAGAGGATATGGTTATAGTTTCTTAAGGACTATGATTTTAAGCTTAGCTATCATCCTGACAAAGCCAATGTAGTGGTTGATGCTTTGAGTAGGAAGTCCCTACATGCATTTGCTTTGATGGTTAGGGAGTTGGATCTCCTAGAACAAAGTTGATAACAAAATACAACTCTTTCCCAAAATAAATTCCAATGATCACGACAGCTTGGCAGCTCCAACAAAAGGCTTTCCCTCCAACATCATGTACACACTTCATGCATGACGGAAATAAGATGGTTGACTACAGAGTACGAGAAGGACTTGGGGGCCATTACTGTAAGGACAACCTTCTAACACCCATTTTGGTTGATCACCATGGAGGGTGAGACCCATGCACAACAAAGTGACCCCGACGAGCTACAGTAATCATTTGTACCATGGATTTGGCCTATTGTCCGGGATGGTACCACATTGCATTGACTGAGAGATAAGTCAAGAACATGCATCATGACTAGTCATTTTAAGATGAATTATGAAATGTTTTTGGACGGGTAGTCCATGATTGATTGTGTAATGAAATGCTTGAATATTATTGTATTGCAATGACCGAGTTGTCTTTTTTTTAACTGATGATATTTATTAATTATTATTTTACATGATGGACTCACCTTTGCTTTGTTGTACCTTGTGGTTTGGTACCTGTGATGATCGCAAACCATGTTCATGTGAGCAGATGGACAGCAGTAGGTGACCGGGAATATGACCTATGCTGGTTGGAGCCGCCGAGTGTCGAGATGTAGATGGATTAGATCCCGGACAAGGGTTGTATTTTTGCTAGTTACACCCCTTGTTCTAATGACTACACCCCGACGTTTTGCTAGTTACACACCGTAATTTAAATCATTGTTTCTTTTGAGAATTTTGTACAATTCAGACTTGGTTATTTATAATCACTACCAACTTATGATTATTAATATACAAGTATTACGATGTATTGCATCTTTTTATATTCGAGTTTTGATTTGTGATATTGATTATACTTACATGAAAAATTTACTACTATTTTTATAAACAACTTAAAGGGATTTTCAAATATAAATTACCATTAAAAACATAATTAAGAGTATGATACAGTAGCGACGATGCGGGTTGTTACAACCAGCATTTGTTGAATTTGGAATGTCTGTGCCACTCCTCAAGGTAATAGCGCTCATATTCTTTGGATTAATAATTGGTTGTGATGGTATGTTGCCAGAACCTTGTTGTTGTATCTGGTTGACAATTGTAGCTAACTGTCCAATCTAAGTCTGTAGGTCTTGGATGGTGGCTCAGACATTTTGTTGAAACTGAATGTTGCTGGTTGTCATTTCCTTCATCAGGTCCTCCAAGGAAAGTCCACAACTGGTCTGCACAGGTTGTGCAGGTTGCTGGAATTGTGGTTGTTGTCTGAAAGGGGGAGCTTGGTATTTACTAGTGGAGGGTTGATATTGTTGTTGCTGAGGTCTGAATGACTGCTGTTGTTATGGACCAGGACCATACCTCAAATTCGGGTGATCTCTCTAACCAGGATTATAAATGTTGGAGTAAGGATTATATTGTTGTTGAGGTCTTAGAGAAGTAGGAAACACCCGACATAGTACATCATCATTATTTGTATATAGGTTTGCCTGGGAGAGGAAAACGTCCATATGTTCGTCTGGGTCGGTGTTGCCGTCATACCTCTCTAAGTGGAGAGAATTCCACCCAGGAGGAAGGTCAATCTCCAAGATACGGTCGACAAAAGGATGTCGTCGTGTAGTGCATTCCTCGGGTCCGTATACTTGTGTTGAACTGGGACCACCCGGATGGTTAACATGTTGTGGGGGATGTGATTCGCCTTGAGTCTTTTTCATTTCTCGTACTAGGGGAGTATTCCTCTTCCTGTGGATGTCTCGCTCTGGTTTCCTAGTCATCAGGGTCAGCTTTTAGTCTTCAGATCTCTTCTTCGTATCTTCGTTCCATCTCTGCCATGCAGTTTTGGAGTTGTTGAATGGTGTCTACATTGGTTATGGTTGTCTGTGAAGGGTTGGACACCCCAATAGGAGTGTCGCGTTTGATGTTGGAACGCGTACTGACCATGGATACGTTCTGATGATTTGTATGGGTGCGAGACCACAGGGTATGTTTTACCGTTGCCCTACGGTGGGAGCCAAATGTTCTTACCAAAAATCTGGAAATTCCATATATTGAGCTGGACAGGTCTAGGTGGGTTCCAAATTCTGCATGTCAGATGATGAGTCAACCTTGTTTAGGGGATGGACCTGCAAAACAAAGGAAAGACACTCAGCCGCTCAAGTAAGTACATCAATTCTTGAAGAACAAATGAGTGTGTGAGAGAGTGTATGAGGTTTCCGAGGGTGCCTCGGAGAGGTATCCACCGTGGGTGGACAATGATATTTGTGGAGTGAAGAGTGAATAGATTTCAACCTCAGTAAACACTACTACAAAAGGGACATTTTACGACGCACCTTCTAAGACGGTTCCTAAAAAATCGTCTTAGAATGTGAGGCGGTGGCAATTTTGTAAATATTAGAGTGTTCAAAGGATACAAAGACGGTTTTATTATAACCGCCTTAAGAATAAAGGATACAAAGATGGTTTTATACTGAAACTGTCTTTGAAATTCGTACTTTATTCTGCTCCCATTAATTTATGTTCGCGTCTCACCTTCTCCCTAAAATCAAAGCCACTGTCCATCACTCTCTCTCCTCAAACCCTTGGATTCTAATCGATCTCCCTCGCTCTCTTTCTCCTTGGATACCAACAGCAGCAGCCGCAACAACAACAACACGAACACGACAACCCGATCTCCAAGCTTCTGGAGCCGTTGAGCAAGGACCAGCTACTCATCCTTCTCTGCAAGGCGGCGGCAAAGCACCACGACGTGGTGGAGATCGAAGACTGCAAGGTCGTATCTATGTGAGCAACGTTGGTGCGGATCTGGATCTGTAGAAGGTTCTCACATTTTTCTCGCGAATAGTATATCTGCATTCATGGTTGTAATAAAACATCACCATCGAAACCCAAACGCAGGAACCCTCTTCCCCCAAGGTCACGTGCATGGGCCAGGTGCGAGTCAAACGCGCTTCCAAACAACCAACCACCAAACGCGACTTAGCTCCCACTAGGTGTCGTCGCCGGTTCTGCTACTGCTGGATCCGAAGGCCCAACAACCCCTGCCGCTGCAAACCCCTCTGGCCCAACTGGCCCTTCTTCCGTCGAAAGTCGTACAGATCCTCGTATTTGGCTAGTAGGTTCTGGAGTTCCTCTGTCAAGGATGAAGAAACGGAACAACACACTTGCTCGTTCTAGATTTATTTCTACATTAAGTTGGATTCTTAGACCTTGTATGTCTTGTTCATGATTGTTAGATTCAAGTGATTGAAGAATCTGAATAAGACTAGTTTTGATATTTGATTCATGCTTTGTAATTTTCATTTTGTTTGTAAAGCTT
>CM023946.1:27853176-27868440 GCA_013407115.1 Glycine latifolia | reverse complement strand
TAAGACAAAAACTGAATTAGAATAGGAAAATAAAGGTCCAAGAGAAGTCAAATAGGCTAAGAATGATATAAAAATATTTAACTAAAGGCACTCCATCACTTATCCTTCAAAACCTCTAACTTTTTCCATGTTTTTGTATGTCTCCAGTTTCTTCTTTCCAATCCGTCCATACTAAAGCCCCAATAAGTAGTTATAGTTTCAATCAACAAGAAGTGAGAGAAAAATATGGATCTGTTGAATATAGGGGGAGTTGCAAGAAGAATGAAAGCAAGAATGAAGAAGAAGCTTGATGCTTGCTTGAAGATGTTTTTGCTTTTTACATGCTCAATCAAGTATGAAGGCATTTGTAATTTGTTTAAATTTGATTCAAGTACATTGCTTTGTGATCCTTGCACTGCATTTGCATGTCTCATTTAACTTGCATACATAGGTGCTTTAAAACAAGAAAGTTGCTAAATGATTTCAAAAGAAATTAAATTCTCATGGTTAAGTTTTTGGAAAAATGAAAACTTACTGTTTTAATCGATTACACAGTGTTTTAATCGATTAAATGCTTTTGTTCTAAATCTGGAAAAGCCATGAAGAACACTTTAATCGATTACAAGATTAGTTTAATAAATTACATAGTGCTTTTTGGAAAATCATGCATCACTGCTTTAATCAATTACCATGAATCGTAATCGATTACACAGGCTTATTAGAAAATTGTGTTTTACTGCTTTAATCGATTACAATACGTAATAATCGATTATTTTGTTCGTAAACATTTTCCAGAAAGCTGAGGAACAATTTAATCAATTATTTAGTTGTTTTAATCGATTACATATGGCAAAATAATCGATTACACCAGCGGATTAATCGATTATTGTCAGTTAAATCAGTTTCATATAAAGCTTTGTGAGTCTGTTTTCTATAAATACATATTGAACGAATCATTCAAAACACATGAGTGACTTACCCAAAAGACACAAAACTTTCTAAGAGTTCAAGAGACTGATTTCTGAGTGAGAAACACATCTCGTAAGATCAAGATTTCTGAGTTTTTGTGAAGATGTGTTAAAGAAAATAAGTTTTTCAAGAGTATTAATTCTGAGCATTGAATTACATACAACCTAGATTGATTGGTAACTTCATTCATACATTCATTCATATATTGAAGGATCACAGGTTGTGTCTCTCTTGAATCTTTCTTTAGAATTTCTGTGTATTAAAATTCTGATGTGAAAAATCAATTTGATTCTTTCAAGTTTTCTAGAGTAGGATTCTCTAGGTGAAAGATCTGAGTAGGGTTTTCAGGATCTTTGTGATTTGTTTTCTAATAGGGTTTTAGAATTCAGTTTTTTTTTATCTAGTGTTGATAAAGATAATCACTTGTAAATTTCTTGTAAAGAATATTTTGATTTAGTGAAAACTCTAACCTAGTGTTGGTTGGAAGACACTGGATTTAGACTCCAAGTTTGTAAGGTGAATCAATATAAATTGCTTAGCATCTTATTCTAATTATGTATATCTCTCATTGCTTGTGTTTGGGTAATCAAGATATTATCAACAAGACAAAGGTTCTGTCATTACTTGCATAACAAGGTTGATCTTGGTTGAAAGAAAAGTTCTGGTTTGAAAAAGGTTTATGTGATACGATCCAGATTTCAAATTTCGCAAATTGTTTCACGAAAATTTTTAAATACCTGTTTTAAACCAATTCACCCCCTCTTGGTTTATTTGAAGAGTGTTCATTGTGTTTCAATTAGTATCAGAGCTGGTTCTTGAAAGTTATTCAAGATCACTTTCTTTTCAAAGAAAATGAATACTACTCAAATAACTTTTAGAGAGGGAGCTTCTCTCAATCGTCCACCAATGTTTAAGGGTGAGCATTTTAGTTTTTGGAAAAATCGTATGCAAATCTTTATTCAATCCAATGATCTCGGTGCATGGAATGCTATTGAAAAAGGTCCTATGGTTCTAATGAAAACTGTTGATAATAATTTGATTCCCAAAGAATGGGATGAAATGACAGATGCTAAAAAAAAAGAGTTGTGCAATATGATTTTAAAGTTAAAAACATGATTACATCTGTTTTGTCTTCTGATGAATTCTTTAGAACTGTGAGATGCAGAAGTGCAAAAGAATGTGGGAAATGTTGGAGGTAACTCATGAAGGAACAGATGAAGTAAGGAGATCAAGGAAGCATGCCTTGATTCATGAATATGAGATGTTCAAGATGAGCAATACTGAAAACATATCTCAGCTGCAAACAAGATTCACTCACATTGTCAATCATCTTCTTGGTCTTGGAAAGATATTTGATGCTGAAGAATTGAACATCAAAATACTAAAGTGTCTAACAAGACCATGGCAACCAAAAGTTACAGCAATCAAGGAATCCAAAGACTCGTCTAAGATGTTCATGGTTGCATTGTTTGGTAAGCTACCTGAAATGTCACAACTAACCAATGCAGAAGATGCAAAAAAGAAACACAAAAGCATAGCCTTGAAAGCTGCATCCTCTAAAGTTGAAAAAGAAGAAGACTTAAGTGAAGAAGATGAAGATGACAACATAAATCTAATTGTCAAAAAGTTCAGCAAATTCATGAGAAGGAACAAGAACAGAAAGTTCACAAAGTTCAACAAAAGAAATGACAACAACACCTCTACCAACTTCACTTGCTTTGAATGTGAAAAGCCTGGACACATCAAATTTGAATGTCCAACTTTCTTGAAGAAACAACAAGGTGAGAGGAAGATAAAGAAGGAAGGAATTTTTTAAAGAATTTTTTATATCACAACTTCTTTAAAGTAATTAATATTTTTTAAACAATTCATAAGTAATCTTTTAAATCATGAGACGCAAACATTATTGTATCATTTACTTAATCAACAACAATGTACATTTAATGAATTTAATTATATTAAAATTATTATTTAATGGAATAAAAATAAAGAATAAACATGTTTTAAATTTTTTTAATACTATTTATAGCTATTAATTTATATTAATCTATATTATTGTTTTCAAATAGACCATTAAGTTAATGGATTGTATCAATTGATTTCTCTATATAAACTTGAGTTAAATGTTATGAGACTAAGTATTTTATTTACTTTTATTTTTGTATTTTCTTTGATTATAATAATGCTAGTAGACATCTATGCTATATTAAGCAAAATTATTGTTTTTAAGTATCTATTTATCCTAATTAGTTCTTCAAAGTATCATTTTACAATGACTTTTTAAAATTTGATTCTAGACTTACATATCAAACTTTTGATAGGGGTGGTATGCATCACCAATATGGCTCCGTAAAGCTCAAAGTAGAGAAAGAGTATCATAAAAATTGTAGATTTATTTATATTATATAACTTTTATACTTAGTTAATTATTTTAGTCTTTTTTTAGTAGTTTCTGTTTTATCTTTTCATTTTAATGTTTTATTGTTATCAGTTATTTGTTTCTATTTCTCTTTCTCTTTGGGTAAATTTTTTTCTAATTTTTATTAATTTACTTAATATTAAAGTAAATAAAATAGCTATGTAGGAGGGAAACCTAGAATTTGGTTGATGAGGGAAGTCCAAAGTTCTCACTTTTATTGCAAGTGATCCATGTTGGGCTATAAGGAACATATCAATCTCAATGATTGCAAGCAAGTAGCCTTTCATGTTAAAAAAACACTAGGAGAATACATATCCTTAAAAAGTTTTCAAGGTTTGGAGTTATCTAGTTTGGTAGATGACAGAAGCTCAAAGTTCTCTCTTTAGTCGCAGATGATCCATGTCGGGATACAATGAAAGAAACAATCTCAATTATTACAAGCAAGTAGCTTTTCATACTTGGAAAAACTAGGATAATACCTATCCTTAAAAAGTTTTCGAGATTTGGGGTTATCTATTTTGGTAGATAAAGGAAGCCCAGAGTTCTCACTTTTGTTATAGGTGATCCATGTTGGACTACGATGAATGAAACAATCTCAATGATTGCAAGCAAGTAGTCTTTTATGCTAAGAAACACCAGGAGAAAACCTCTCTTTGAAAATTTGTCGAGATTTAGAGTTATCTAGTTTGGTAGATGAAGGAAGGCCAAAGTTCCCACTTTCATCGCAAGTGATCCATGTTAGGCTACAATATTGAACAAAATAATATCAATTATTGCAAACAAGTAGCCTCCGTGCTAGGAAACATTAGGAAAATACCTACACTTAAAAAGTTTTCGAGATTTGAAGTTATCTAGTTGGGTAGATGACAGATGCCCAAGTGGTCGTCCAGACCTAACATATACTGGTTATTAAACAATTTATAATTGTACTAAAAAATATTTATTTTAGAATACTCTATCAATTCCCTTTAATTATATCGGTAGACGTTAATTTAAAGTTTTTTTTATTCATTCAGGCTTCTTGGCAAAAACTTTCAAATTCAAGCTTTTTAAGAAACCAAATAAGTTCAGGAAAATTGTTGCCTTTCAGATTCAAGGGCAAGCAACAGGTTAATTAAAAATAGTAATTGATATTTAAAACTCAATTTCCATATGGATTTAAATCATATTTTGGAATGGTAACCCATGTTCTTAGCAAATATCTATAGAACTTATTAAAAATCCAACAAGGACGGAAAGTAAATGTTTCCAGAATAGTACTGTATTAAAGATCTCTTTATTTTCAAGTCTTAATAAATTTTTAAAAATCCAATTTTTCTAAAAATTGGTAGTTAACAAAAAGAAATTTCCAGAAAGGTTTATTAAATCTCGTAACTCTTTGTAAAATTTCTGGAATTTTTTCTTGCAAGGCTGTTTCCGGTGCTTTAAGAAAACAGTTTAGACAGTACACTATAGTTGCCTTGAAATTTTATTTTAATATAGTAGCTGAAATAAAATAAAAAATAACTTATTATACATGTTTCAAAAGCATATTAAGTATAGTTTCAGTATAAGAATACATTTTGGAAACGATCAACACATATACAATTTTGAAGAAAAAAAACGTACACTGCTAGGCCAAAATCGGGGAACAGAAAAAGGTCAGATTGAACTTCTCTTAACTCACTCATTTTATCTTATTTTCCAGTAATTCCAAAAGCAAAGTTATAGGCTTTTAAGTCTAGTTTCGTTTAAGACTGGTTTTTCACACAATTTCCTTGAGTAAAATGGGAGAAATTCACAAAATCGGCAACTGCTCAAATTGAAAATGAAGGGACAACCACTGGCTCATGGTTTCTTGGCCTAGGACTCAAAATGAGTCGCGTTTAGCTGAACTCAGTCTAACTTCACTCAGCTCGATAAGAAATTACTTGACTCGCTTGACTCGAGTTTGAACCTTTATCTTTGACTTGAAATTGACTCAATTCAAACTCACGAGCAACTTAGTTCGGGTTGTTAGTCCAATTCGATTTAAAATTATAATTATTTTACATATTTTTATTTATTCATCCATTAATTTTATACAATAAAATTAATATGAAATTAATTAAAAATTCATTATATCAATTTAATAATATTATATATATATATATATATATATATATTGAGGGTTTATTTTAAAGGCCGAAGGTTAAAAATCTGAAAATAAAACTTATTTTTAGCACAAGGTGTACTCAAGCTAAGCCAAAAAATCACATTAGTCCAATGAATGTGTAGATAACACCAAAATAATATCTAGCTTATGATAGTTTCATGATAGCTGCTACATAACAACCCTATATATATCGAGTTGTTCATGAAATAAATAAATCAAGTTATACATACTTCAAGTTCAAGTTCAACTCAGCTCATTTGGTTCATGAAACAAATACAACAAGTTAATCGATTAGGGTCTCAAACTATGTTTGAGTTGGTTCGGTTCATTGCCATCCATATTTCTTGTCATTTTATCAAAGAGAAAACCTTGTTTAAATTTTTTGGAAAATGATGGACAAGGTCCCCTTTAGAATATAAGTAACCTCAGAATCAAAGGGAATCAAAACGACATCACAAAGGTTAATCACAGCCGGGCAGTCACAGGAAAAAATAGAAAATGCAGATTTTGTTAGTAGAAGTTAACATAATCCATCAACATATACAAGAGATAAAGGAAATCAGTTCCCCCCCCCCCCAAAATACCTTGAAGCCACAAATTTTTTTAAGATAATGATGGTGCAGCTGAGGTAACTTCGATATGGAGGTGATTGGTGGTATTGGATGGTGGTGGAAGGTGTTTTGATGGTACTTTTATGGTTGGAAGCAAGTTGGATTTTGTCCAAAATTGGAGTTGAAGGTGACTGTTATCTTCCGGAGTTGGCTTGGTGGTTGATGGAGTCATGCATGATGTCAAAAATGAGAAAACAAAAGGAAATGATTTGCTATTTTTGCCCTAGGACAAGTGTCTCCTTTGTTGTGCAAAGAGACAAGTTTCCCTTTACCATGCAAGGAGACAAGTGTTTTGGCTTAAGCATCGCCAAGTGGGTCCAATTGTTAGCGTCTTGGTGCCTAATTGATTTCATCTAGAGTCATTTCATGCATTGAAACTTGACCATTTTTCAGTTTTATAGCTAACAAATTTATTTTTTCAATGGAATTATGAGAATTTTATTTCAACATCATAAATAATTATCATGAATTAAAAATTAATTATTCCTAATTAATTTTAAATTTTTTAATGATTATTTAGATATTTTCAAAGAAAAGTTCATATTAAATTCATCTTAACTTAAAAAATTATCAAATTTTCACATAAATTATACTTTTGTGTCTAATCATCAAATAATGAGTTGATTTTGTCAATTTCATTAAGTTTTAATGTTAAACTTATATTATTGACCTCTCGATAGACAGACTAGGACACTGTTAAATTTTCTAAAACATTTCCAAAAATTCTAAAAAAATTATCATAGACATTTAATTATATAGAACATGATTCTAAGTCCATATAGATATATGTAAATCATCTTAAGACTTTTTCCTCATGTCTATCACAATTACATACAATTCTATACCTAATCTTTATTTTACCCAGACTACGGCCCAAAATAATTTTTATGTCACGAGTAGTTTTCAAAATTTTAATGATATATCAGAATTTTTTAGATTCCCTCTATGTCTTCCAGAATGAATTCTGGAAATAAACGATTCTAAAAGGGTGTTTTGGGTCTGAGTTGTCACCTTTGACTAGCCTAGGAAGGAGTTTATTGAATCTACTTCGGTCCTTCATCGGATAAAGAGTAACAAATCTGTCTCACTCCTGATGCGATGGTCTGGAGGGTTGTAAAATTGAACCAAATATACTTTAGAACTCCCTTAAAAACTAATAATTTTACCCCATTTAAACCAAATATAACAAGTGATACAATGATTATATTGATCTTGGGTTCGAGTTTAGAAATTTACATTTATAGAACCAAAATTACATAATCTAAAAAGTATAAAGACGAAATCAAATAATTAAAACTCTAGTTCAAATAAAAATATTCTTGCCAACACTCGGGCATCACGTAAACACAGATTGAAGTCACCCTAACACTATACTAGGGGACTAAAAAAATTGCATGTAAACCTAAAATATGAACGTAATTTTGCGTAATACGCACAATGAGTAAAAGTATAAGATTAAGCTGAACAATCTAGCAACATAAGTCTTCAAACGAAAAAATGAGCATATAACGATTATGATATTTATGAGCTGACCAGTATTACTATGTCAAGAAACATAAGTAAATTGAAACTAATGAAATACAAAAACATTGGACCCCTATTGGGACACCTTCGGAGAAACTTGGCACCTAGCTAACCGGAAAATAAAATCCGTAGATTTATGGTTTGACTTTTCCCTCAATAAACAATCTCAAAGATCTCAAAAAATCAAAAATAAAATTTTACAGCTTTAAAAAATACCTGAAACTGGAATCTCCACTTTATAACATACTTCAATACAAAATGCTTTTACTCTAAAAGTGATGATGAAGGTATGGAAATTTAAAGCAGCAAAGGAAGACAGGTTCGTCCAGTTACAGAAATTTTGATTCACTTGAGCAGCCTCTGGCAGGCCTCAATATCAGAAGTTTGTGCATCCAACACGGCTTGCCCAGATGCAGATCTAATGGCCCCCACCACACCATCAAATATTGCTTTCCGGAACATGTCATCATCCACCTTCTTCAGAATCTCTGCCACCACCTTAAAATCCAATCCCCCAGCCAAAATTAGTTTCCCAATTATCTCACCAAAATTACTTGGTGCTTTAGGTAAATCTATGCCAATATCATCCAGCAGAGAACCAAATAACAAACAGCCAGTCCCTATGTCTATAGGGGTGAGAATCTTCTTGATATACAGATACTCAATGAGATTGGCAACAGGTTCAACACATGGTGGACTTTTATCAAGTGCGAGGTAAATGGCTTCCTTAACAACCTCAGGGTGGTAAGAAGGAGATTTTAATTCCTCCACACACTGTAATGCCTCTTCCAAAAGCCGAACACTGAAATATTCTTCTAGAAGAGAGACAGTTCTGCGGCGAAGATCATCAGTATTCAATCTTGCAGCTGAAGGTTGTGGCTTCTCAGAGGCTACAGGAACAGGAGCAGCTGTTTTAGCAGGTGAAGAGAGTTGAGGTGCTGCCTCAGGACCTAAACCAAAGTTTGTTGGGGGAGCAGAAAATGTACCACCTCCATGTACTAGGGCACTATTTCTTCCACTTATAATACCACCACTACCTTGAGGTAGCAGTTTTGAATTGAGGGTCGTGGACTTGGAAACATTGCTGCGTCCAGCAGCTTGAACACCTGAAGAATCTCTTGGCATAGATCTAGTCTTAGGCATCTCCCAGTTGTCATTATCAAATCCAGGCATCCCAGGCATCTTCCTGGTCCCTGGCATTCCAGGCATCAAACCCCCAGCACCAGGTCGAGCAATAGGAAAGCCTGAGCTGGCATTTCCTTGAACACCGCCACGGAAATTTCTCATACTTGCAGTTGCACCTGGCCGCAAACCAAGATTTTTTTCTGCCTCTGAATGAATTTCAGTAATGGTTTTGGCTTTGACCTACATGAATCAGCATTAAAACTTAATAACAAGTGCACTTAAACTTAGCATAACAAATCACAGAATATAACAATTTTAAATTTACCTCTTCCCGTCTAGGAACCCAGTTACTAGCACGCAACTCTATAACATCCCGAAGCATGAACCTAAGCCGGGGTACAAGTTGTAGGTTTGAGCTTAATTCTTTCAATCGGCTAAAGTAAATATCATTTATACGCCGCGATTTAGGACTTTCATCAAGCTGCTTGCCAATAGTATTGAAAAAATGACATATGGCTTCAACATTTTCCTCAACTGGACAAGACTTGCTGTCTGGGGATTCTAAAAGCTCCTGCTCAAAGTAACAACAACCATACTATTAAGTGGATATTTCCAAACCAAAATGTACATTTTATGCAACAGTAGACATCTTAAATCCTTAGAACCTGAACAATGTGATGGACAATCTTTTCAGGAACCATCTTCTGCTTCAATAGCTCACCAATTAAACGGATATTTCCAAGGGTACGTAGCTTGAGCAGCCTTCCCTTGTCCATACGCTCCATCTCCTGCTCAGGGACAGTCATCCTTTTTAGTTCCTCCCTCAGATTTTCAGCACCTTCAAATGCCTCCTGGCAATTATTCAAGAGCACTCTCTTAAAGGTGATTTCTTTCCCACCAGGTTCTTCAGATGGGAATGGAGGCAGCTTTTCATTTAGATCAGAACACAGATGAGCATACATGGGGCAAAATGTTGGTTCTAGAACAGCCTTATCAAAAATAAGTGAAATGACATCCTACACTCAAAGAAAAACAAGTCAATTTAGAACAAGAATGTGAACAGAAATAGATTGGCAACAGCAATTGAAGAGTGACAACCTTTAAGATGTCCGCTGATGTAATGCCAGAATCGATTAACTGACCCTTCAGGACATCAAATTTCTCAGGAGTCAACTTATTGAGTATTCTGCATAAAATTAGAGAACAGCATATAAATAGTGGGAACCATCCAATTCTTTATGTGTATATATAGCAGGAGGCATCAAATTCTATATTAATAGCAGAAGCCATCAAATTCTATATTAATAGCAGAAGCCACACAGCTCCAAATATTCTTAACATTGTACTGTGTGAAAAAGGCTAAAAAACAGTCAAAAGTAGTTCATTAATCTATACAGGAAATAAAGTAGACTCTTGTCAGAAAATGAGGGAGAACCCTGGCACAACGGTAAAGTTGTGCCTTGGTGACTTGGTCATGAGTTTGAACCCAGAAACAGCCTCTTTGCATATGCAATGGTAAGGTTGCATACAATATCCCTCCCCCTTACCTTCGCATAGCAAGGAGCGTCTAGGCAATGGGTAGTTTTTTTCTTTTGTCAAAAATAGTGTTATTTTTTTATCTTTTCACTTTCATATTTAATAAACAATATGATTTAATCCTCAAACTGTGAATGGCTGAGGCCTTCTTACTACCTGCCAGAATCCAGGGCGCCTACTACACAATTAAGTTACAAGTACAGAAGTTCAGATTCACATGACAAGTTGACAACCCAAAATCCCTCCACATAGCATGGCTAAACGGACTCTTATATCTAACTGTTATTCACAAGCATCCAAAACCTATTACCCTTTCACAGTCTTTAATACACGATCCTTTTCAGATAGACTTCCCCTTCTTGCTGACCACGGAACCTCAGCCTTGACTAGCGTAGGAGTAGGTCCTCCCTGAATAGACAGTAGATTAAGATAAATATAATAATTCATCATGTCAATCTAATGGATAAGCAATGAAACATTATGATATTAAACAAAAACTTGTATGAGCATATGACAATTACTTTCAATCAATTAATCAAGTAATTCTAACAAGGCCAGCACAACTTAGTCATCATCAATTACTAGTGAAAGGAGGAATGGGTCAGACTTCAAAAGAATAACAAACAGAAAGCATGTGACTACTAAATAAAACTACTTCCCTTTCTTTAACAGCAGTTCAGCATAAAATAAAGTCCTCCAATAATTGTAATTACTCAAATTACAGAGCACAACTTATTTCTTCTTGGTACCAAAATAAACCTAAAAACTCCAAAGTGCAAATAAATAAATATTGTAAACAAATCAATAGTAAAGATAAAGAAGCCATTGATACATAGATAAAAGCAAATGAGGCTACATTAATAACCAATAAACTAAGAAAACAGAAGAAAAGCAAGAAAATTTTAATTACTTAGATAAAATACCATCAAAATAGCTGTTTATTAGTGATAATTGCATCACATGTTCAATTTGATCAAGACGCATAACATGCCAGATTGGGCATAGATAAAAACTAGAAAGAAAAAGAAATCATGTAAATATTGGTCACAGGCATGGTAGTCAGTATGGCGTTCTGACTCAGAATCATGCGTGTCTACAATTTTGAGGTGCTGCTCCACGCACATCCATACGTGGAATCATCTGTTGGTGGAATTGTTAAAAACAGCACCTGAATCGCAAACTGGTGGGATCATCTGTTTTTTGGACGTTCACTTCATATGGGTTAAAATTAGGGTTATTTTTTTGGTTTGAGCTTCTAAAACTTTAAGCCCACAAGACCCACCCGTAAAACTTATTAATCGCTGCCCCTTAACACCTAATAAAGTAATAATATACCCCTCGAAATTGTGAACGTCAATGTTATTCTTCTTCAACATTGCGACTTCTCTCCTTCAATGAACCTTCCTGCCACATCTTCTCTTTTTTGCTGCCACCAGACATTGCTCAGCCACAACTAGAACTTGCTCCGCTGTGACTGGACCTTTTGCTCTGCCTTGACCGGCCCTCTGATGGCTTGCTTGACGGTATATAATCACAGAACAGATGTACTCAAACCATTTATTATGAAATAATTTAGTGAACGTAATGTGTCACTACATGAAAAACTCCTCATCAGTGTCAATGGCAGAAGGCTGAAATTCCTCCATATAAACACACCATGCACCACCATGGTGGGCCTCTCCACAACTTGCCTATAACGGTTGGAAAAAAATCTGCTATGCCATTCCACCATGGCAGCGCCATAGCCGCTATTTAACAACACTACTCATATGTCTCCTCACCCAAACCGGGACTGATAATGACAGCTATTAAAAAATAATAATTAACCATTTATTATTTATATTATCTTGATGCAAATATAAGAATTTACTCCTCAAATATATTATCTTGATTCATATATAATGAGTATATATATTATTCATAGTTATCAATCCCGGATAGCGGAGCGGAGCGGCCGAGCCTCAAAACTGGGATAGCGGGATAGCGGTAGTGGGATGACCGCTATTCTAATGTTTTTATATATGTATTAAAAAAATTTATAATATAAATATATAAGCTGAAAAAGAGAAATATAACTAAAAATTCATGCACTAATTATCATTAACAATAAAAACTCTTAAGCAAAATATATTACTTAGTCATCATAAAATAAGTAAAGTGTATTAATAATAAAAAAGACTGTAAATAGCAACTATCTAAATTAAAACTTAAAAGTCTATTTTGAAAAATGTAATATGAAACTGCAGAAAGAAAAAAAGTGGGTACAGAAAGCAAATTAGGCCCAAATAATATAAACCTAGCATATTATCTCTCCTTCTCTTCGCTGCTGCCTCCTTCTCTTCGCTGCTGCGCTGTTTTTCTTTCTAGTTTCCATTACCATTTTTATGAGCTGTTTTCATCCAAAACCGTACAGTCCAGGGAAAGGGAAAGTCGGAAACAAAGAAGAAACATGGATACCTTTCTAGCCTCCTTCTCTTTTTCTTTCTAGAGGCCATCACGACAAGGAAAGGGAAGGAAGAGTCTCCCTGGACTGGACAACGAAGAAGAAACAGAGGTCACCAAGGAGGAGAAGAAGAAAACAAAGGTCACCAAGAAGAAAACAGAATGGAAAGTCGGAAACGAAGGAGGAGGAGAAGAAAACAGAGGTCACCAAGAAGAAAACAGAACGGAAATGGAGGAGAAGAAAACAGAACGGAAACGAAGAAGGAGAAGAAAACAGCCGCCGGAGAAGAAGAAAGGGCTGCCGGAGAAGGAAGAGATGGTGGCGCAGACAAGATCGCAGCCACTCCGTGAATCCCACGTCGCACCCGCGACGTCCGCAATCCTTAACCGCACCGCAACACTACCTACTGTAGCGGTGAAGGCCCGCTCCGCCGCTATCGCGGCCACTCCAACTGTGATTGATAACTATGATATTATTTTTATAGATCTTGTAAAATCTTATGTTTCGAGTTACAATTCCTCGTTTTACAATATTGTGACCCCTGTTCGAGTCATAATAGAATCTCGAGCTTGACTACCATGGCCACAGTTTCATTAGGGTATATAATAAACATATGCATCAAGTAGCAATAAATGTAATATGATGATCTCTCTTTGGGAAAAATCTCATGTGACCAAATCCACATCAAACAGGGTTCCAAAGGGCCAAAAAGGATGTTCAGAACATTGAGGACAATGGAATAGGTCTAAACCATATGAGGAACACATTTAGAAGCTTCTACTGCAAGGAATAAAATTTAGTCATGGCAGTGATGTAGCACTTTCTTGTTTACTGATAGCAAATTTCAAACAACCATTGAATCTAAACTCATAAGAAGTAAACTAAAACACTGTTATTCATTTCTTCCCATGCTTACCCCTTGCATAGAAGAGATTTGTGTTCTTGCAAACTGGGAATTAAGTTGGTCATGGCGATTAATCTGACTAGCATCCTGCTGTCTATTACCAAACAACTCCCGGTTATCTCTGAGGTTTTCCCAAGACCTCTCATCTGGATTAGCATGAAGTTGTCCAGAACGACCACGCCAATCACGGTTATCTGGCTCAGAATACCGATTTTGTAATTGATGAGGAAGCTGCAGAAGATAAAGTAAACACTATTATATAATATTTGAGTTGTGAAAATGATTACAGATAGATTTTAAAAAACAGATAATATTTAATTGCAACAATCGGAAGAATAAATGTATCAATAAAATAGTATGATATTCTAATTATAGAGAATTCTTCTCTTCATATGACGCAAAAAAGTATGTTCTCCACCAAAAATCAATCAACCCAATCAACCAATTTACCAAATGGGATGAAAGAGGATTCATGGTTCTTAGAAAAATTTAAAATTTAATTAGAAGGCAGGAAAGATAGTTACATGGCTTTCAGCATGGCCCCAACTTGAATCTTCACCAAAAAGTTCAGCTTCTATATCTTGTTTAATCTTTAGAATATCATCAGGGACCTCAACAGCCTACATATGAAAAGTTTCAACAGCCAGATAACAGTTAAAACATAAATACTTGGTTTATATGTTTTACATAAGACATAAATGAATACTGAACTATGCTATTTGAGAAGTAGATACCTCTAGTTTAGAGGGTAAAGGGGGAGAAAAGTGAAGGAAACACTAAGAAAATTTATTTGGAGGCTTAGGTAATAACATAAATTGCCTTTTAATGTACCTGAACCCCACCCTTTATCCCCTCCCCCCAACCACACACACACCCCAAAAGAAAAATAAACTGCTCATGTAAAAATAGGACCACAAGGAAAAATCTATTTAAAAATAAAATTAGAAAATCTAGACTACATTTTAGCAAAAGATGGATGGGATTAGTATAAAGCTTAAAATCAACCAAAGAAAACGGGAGCAGAAGGATGTACTGTAAAATAAATAAAATAAAAAATTCTGCTTCTTCAGAAACAGTTTAGAGAATCAAAACTAAATTTGCAAGACTAAACAGTTACCTCTTGAAGCTGTAAAAGCTGATCTCTGGTATATTGCACACGCTCACGACCCTCAAACCGTGAATCTCCAGTCTATAAAACAAGAACCAATAAGATACAAATCTCTACAAAAGGACCACACTTAAACGATTACCACACAACCAATAAATACCTCAAAAGAACAAGAAAAATGAAGTAGACATATACGATAGTATACAGCAATAGGCATCATAGAAAAATCACAATTATTTTTCACAATAGGCATCATTGAATGTGAGCTGAGCATCTCTCCCGTCCCGCCTAAAACGAAACCCTAGTTGGAAAGGCAAACGAGCAGGAATGTGTGTGGGTCCTTTATGGGCAATCTAAAACTCAACCAAGCCCACCTAAAGCCCACACTTTGTTACTTTCTGTCCATATTTACAGCAAGAACACATAACCGAGTGCCCCCACCAAGAATCAGGACATTCCAAGTTTAAACTCTCAACTCTCCATTCACATTCCATTCCTATAATAATAACAAC
>CM023946.1:27833132-27849012 GCA_013407115.1 Glycine latifolia | reverse complement strand
AATGCGAAGTCATATGCGCTTGACTCGCCAGGTCGGTAGTTGGTGATGATGGCAACGGCAGGACCCCGGACAGGGTTGTCTGGACTACACGTACCAATGCGAAGTCATATGCGCTTGACTCGCCAGGTCGGTAGTTGGTGATTTCCCCAAGCTTAACCTATGCACGTGATCCACATTGACTGTCAGGTTACGGGAGTAACACGTGTTGATTTAGTGACATATGCGACGTGCGTTAACTCTCAGAGTATTTAAATAGCGTGCGTGTGGGTTATTTCGTGAACGACTTACTTTCTTCCTCTGTCCTTTCACCATAAAGGCGTTCCCTCTCTTTTCCTTCTCCATTTTGGCCATTGACGAGCAAAGAAAGCTTCTAGTTTAGGGAAGAGAAGGTGACTTTTAGGACGTGAGAGCTTGAGAAGCGGTTCTCTAGCCTCTTTAACAATCTTAGAGGTAAGAATTCTCGGTCCAACCTTAAGATATAACTGTTATCGATTTTGGGTTAGTTGTGATGAATCATTTTGGGGTTCTGCATATTGCTTGTGGGTGACTAATGTTGGTAACCTGGAAATGTATCGAGTTCCTCTACATGCAACAGGTGAGAACCATTATTGATTTCTTGCATGCATGTATGTAGGGCGTGACGCTGAAGATCATGGTGTTTGAAATCACGAGGTTGGACGAACCAGTGAGGAACGCCGGACAGGTAAGCTCCCTGTTCTTGAGAGTCCTTCTCTGGACCGCGTTCCACCATACTCCAAGGGAGTGATGGTTATTATATGTCATGATAAATGTATTGAAATTGGGTGTTACTGCTTTCTGATTGAGAACATGTATATGATTTGCACTATGATGCTTTGTTGTGATATGTGAGATTCTTTGGCCAGTAGAATGGAAAAATATGGACTTTGAGCCATAGACGTCCGCATGGAACCCAGAGGGAATGTGCTCATTAAGTTGGATGATCTTCCTCACAGGGTGTCTACACGAAGTCCTGTGGGAATGTGCCCATTAAGTTGGATGATCTTCCTCAGGTAAGGATATACAAGGGAATGTGCCCATTGAGTTGGATGATCTCTCTTGTTATATCCGTGTGATTATATACATGTGATTTGTTCTTTTGTAATTCGGGATGGTTAGCTTGTGTAATGTCATTTTGATGCTTTGTGTCGTGGAAGTGAACCCGGGAAAGGAGAAGCCCTCCAAAACCCGGAGTTTACTGAGATTATTATCTCACCCCGGTTGGGGAAGTATATGTTATTGCAGGTGACGAGCACTGGGAGGACGACGAATCCCGGGGTAAGAGGCCCGGGAAGCGAGGCAGTCTAATGGATTCCGGACGAGGGGCCAAGCCTGGACGGGTTCTTAGTGAACCTTAGTCTATTTTGTAGCATGTGGTTCTGTAATTTTGGTTATGTATTTACGCATGCTTTTAATCCGGCCCTGAAGGGTGTCATACCCAGGGTCTTATAAGTTGTAAACTCATGACTTATTACTATACATAATGCAAAGCTTTTATCTTATTTGTGGACGTATGATGACGTCATTTTATTAGTCGCTTCCTAATTAATTTTGTTAAACTAATTACTGCGCTTAACAACCATAATGTAATGTTAACAACCGGATGCATACAAGCTGTTACATTTAATGGTATCAGAGCGGTTTTTCCTAGGGGAGCATTATGTATGGTAATTTGTGGGTGATGCATATTGTTTTGGTGTCCGTTATGATTATTGCATGTGTGATCACAAGTGTGGGCCTGATCAACTCATTCTTTCGTATAACATGTGCAGTATCATGGTGAGAACCCAGAACAATAGCGACATGTCGGACGGAAACGCACACCCGGACCCGGTGACAGCTGCCTTAGCAGCTATGCAGCAGGAGATGGCTGCAAACCGGCAAGCGAACGAGGCCTTGATGCAAGGCAACGAAGTCTTGATGGTCGAGCTAAGGTCGTTGCAGAGGGAAGGCTGAGCACCCTCTCCCCCACCTACCTACGAGGCGAAGCTAGTCGCCATCACGGGGGAGGTACCCCTCATTCTGATGGACCCCGCCACCATAGAGGAGGCCGATTTCCCCGAGCTAAGGTCGAAGAGGACACGACGACCAAAGGGAGAATACTTATTGCCTTCCGCAAGCATGACCCTCCTGCGTTCCATGGGGGCTACGACCCCATTGCGGCCACCAAATGGTTGCAAGTGTTAAAAAAGATCTTTACAGTGATGGAGTGCTTGGACCATCAGAGGCTCTTCTATGCTACATATTTGCTTCAAGGGGACGCGCATGAGTGGTAAGTCAATACTTCCCTATTATTGAGAGACCGGGATGAGGGCATCACTTGGCAGACCTTCGAAGCGCAGTTCCTGGACAGGTATTTTCCCAGGGATGCCCGGGAACAGAAGCAGGCCGAGTTCGAGGGCCTCGTCTAGGGACAGATGTCGATGGATGAGTACTTAGCAAAATTTAATGAATTGGCTAAGTATGCTCATTTTAGAAGAGCTTTCCCTGATGTCGAGGTCCTTGCTGCTAAATTCTAAAGGGGGCTTAAGGAGAGCATTGAAGAGAAGATTGCTGGGAGTGGATCCCGGGATATGGGCAGCCTGGTGAGGCAATGCCGCCAGGTCGAGGACATGATTAGGAGGCGCAGAGGAAGCCAGCCGAGCCCCTTAGTAAGGCAGGAAGGGAGAAAGCCCGGTAATGCAGGTCCAGCCGGGAAGGGAGAGGGCCGGGACTTGAGGGTCTTGTCTTCCACAGATCGGTTTGAGAAGAGCCCGAATCGACGTGGATCATATCAGAGACCGACCCAACCTCCTAAGTGCACCTCTTGCGGGGCAGATCATTGGGGAGTGTGCCACTCAGGTCAATTGATATGTTTTAGGTGTGGCGAGCCCGACCACTGTGCTAGAGAGTGCCCGCAGACAGACAGTCGGGCAATGGCCACTCTAGTGATGGCTACTGCACCCACCACATGCCGGATTTACATGATGGATGCCAGAGAGGCAGCTCGAGCTCCTGACTTGATCCAAGGTACGGTGTTGATCAATGATTATGATGTGAGAGTCCTGTTCGACTCTAGAGCTACTCACTCCTTCATTAAGGATAGTACGACCTTAGGATTGAACCTTTAGGTGTTCATACTTTCCCCTCCTATGGAGGTTACCACCGCTTCTAGGGAGCAGTGCCGAGTTAATATGTATTGTCGAAATATGCAGTTCCTCTTTGAGGGCAAGGAGTACAGTGTTGACCTGTACTGCCTTGCGATGCCTACCGTTGAGGTTATTCTTGGAATGGATTGGTTAGCTACGTATGGCATTATGTTGGATTGTTACAACAAAAAGGTCGTGGCACCTTCAAATGGGGTGAGACCGGATTCCAGTTCACTTTGCTTAGTCCTACAAGCTCGTAAGGAAATGAGGAAAGGAGTGTGGGGCTGTCTTTTGCTAAATGTAGTAGAGGACGGGTCGGGCGTAGACCTGTCGGGGATCTTGGTCGTGAACGAGTTCATTGATGTGTTCCCAGAAGAGATCACACAACTTCCACCAGACAGAGGGGTTGAATTCTCCATTGATTTGATCCCGGGCGTAGGACCCATAGCTATAGCCCCGTACCATATGGCTCCTTTAGAGTTAAAAGAGCTAAAGGTGCAACTTGAGGACTTGTTATCCAAAGAGTTTATTAGGTCGAGTGTGTCTCCATGGGGAGCCCCGGTTATTTTTGTAAAAAAGAAGGATGGGAGTATGCGGCTATGTGTGGATTACTGGTAATTGAATAAAGCCACTGTAAAGAACAAGTACCCTTTACCCCAGATTGATGATTTATTAGATCAATTGAAGGGAGCCCAGGTATTCTCTAAGATAGACTTGCAATCTGGATACCACCAAATTCGGATTAAGTCCGAGGACATACCTAAGACCGCATTCCGGTCTCGGTATGGCCATTATGAATATCAAGTCATTCTGTTCGGTCTCACGAACTCCCTGGCGGTGTTCATGGATTATATGAACCAGGTGTTCAAACCCTTCTTGGATGAATTCGTAGTGGTGTTCATTGACGACATTTTGGTCTACTCGGAGAATGAAGAGAAGCGTGTCGAGCACCTCCGGACCGTCCTCCGGACATTGAGGAACGACCAGTTGTACGCCAAATTGTCTAAGTGCGAATTTTGGTTGTCCGAGGTGAAGTTCCTCGGCCATGTGATCTCGGCAGCCGGGGTAGCGGTTGACCCCGGTAAGATTGAGGTCGTGATGACTTGGGAACAGCCCAAAAGTGTTTCCAAGATCCGGAGTTTCCTTGGACTGGTCGGGTACTACCGGAGGTTCATTTAAGGATTCTCACAGATGGTGTTTCCCTTGACTCGCCTAACCCGAAAGGGAACTCCTTTCGTTTGGACCTATGAGTGCGAGGAATGCTTCCTCAGACTAAAGGAAAGATTGACCACAGCTCCCGTGTTAACCCTTCCCGACCCTAAAGGGAGTTTCGAGGTCTATTGTGATGCATCCAGGTAGGGACTGGGGTGTGTTCTGATGCAAGAGAAAAAGGTGGTTGCCTATGCTTCCCGGCAGCTAAAGCCACATGAAGAGAACTACCCAACACATGATTTAGAATTAGCAGCAGTGTTCTTTGCTCTGAAAATGTGGAGGCACTACGTGTATGTGATAAGCGTTTGTCGTGTAAGCTTCAAAACAATTAAACTACGTTAATTCTGTAGCATAGGATTAACCTAGGTCGACTCAAAGACACTATCAATATGGTTCTATCTTCAATTCACTATTAACAGTAAAGGGGATTTTTATCGAACAGTTTGCAGGCGTGAAGTAAAAATTGTAAAAACACAAACTACGATTAAATATCAATGCAGAAAATAACAGAATTGATAACAAGTAATGTAAAACAGATTAAAGAGCATCAATCCAATTCACCAAACCAAGCTATTCGAATCATCATCGTTCTCAGAAATTTATCCTAATGTGAAAGTTCATTCAATTTCATTAGAAGCAGTTCAATCGAATTAATCCCTAAATTAATTGAAACCACAACCCTAATTGAAATATCATCCAATTAATCTATGATTTATATTTGAAATTAGGAAATGAATCCATAAACTAATCCTCTTTCAATCCTAAACGCATTCATAATCATGAAAATAGAATAGCAATTGAAGAAGAAAGTGAACATTCACACAGAATTCGAAATACCAAACCAGAACTCAAATTCTTCTCTTGCTTGGGTTGGATCCTTAGATTGATTGATTATTTAGCCTTCCATGATCATCATCAATGAAAGCCCCATGAAATAAGTGCACGAAAATGGAAGAAGGGAAAACGAAAATGAAGAACAAGGAAGAACAGTTGAGAGAAAATAAGAGAGAGTTTTGATTCTAAAGACTTAAAAAGAGAAATGTAAAACTGTTTTTTTGCAAAATGAAATGTAAAGTATTAATTCCTCCTAATGTCACTAATATATAGTGACTAACTCTGAAGAAAAGAATGGGTCATGAACAACCCATCAATTCTAATTATTTATGTTATTTACACCAATAAAAGTCCAACTCGCAGCGCAAAATACAAGTGCAGTGGTTCTGACTTCAAAGCCTAAAATGACCCTCAAAATGGTAGAATTGGCCTCAGCTTATTTCTGGAAAACTTGTAGATCCTTTTGTTATCTTTCCAAGGACTACAAGAACGCTCAATTTGGAGTTCTGTAGAGCTCTGTAGGTCTTGTACAAGGCATATTCATCAAGTGATCATAAAATCCGAAAATACGCAACAATTAGCAATTAAGCCCACTAACTTGCCTAAGACAAAAACTGAATTAGAATGGGAAAATAAAAGTCCAAGAGAAGTCAAATAAGCTAAGAATGATAGAAAAATATTTAACTAAAGGCACTCCATCAGTATGGTGCAAAACTCGTGGTGTTCATTGACCACAAGAGCCTCAAATACTTGTTTGATCAGAAGGAGCTGAACATGATGCAAAAACGATGGATGGAATTCCTCAAGGACTATGACTTTGAGTTAAAATACCATCCTGAAAAATCCAATGTGGTGGCGGACGCCCTAAGCAGGAAGCATATGAGCACGACTTGCTTGATGATGGCAGAATGACAGTTGATAAAGGATTTTCGGGATATGCACATGACCGTAATCGAGGGTGACCAGGGTCTCAAGTTAAGGGCAATATGAGTTAATAACGAGCTAATTCGAAAGATTCGAGAGGCCTATGAATGCGACGAGGATGTGAAAGCCCTGCTCGGACAAAAGGACATATCCCGGGGAACCCATGACTTGATAGCATACAAAGGGAGAGTGGTGGTGCCAAAGGGCGGGATAGTGGATAAAATTCTGTCTGAGGCGCACAAAGGCCAGTTTAGCATTCATCCCAGTGCCACCAAGATGTACCAGGATCTAAAAGAGAACTTCTAGTGGCCAGGAATGAAAAGGGATATAGCTGATCATGTAGCCAAGTGCCTTGTATGTCAAAAAGTAAAGATTAAGCATCAGAGACCGTCAGGCCTATTACAGCCTCTATAGATCCCAGAATGGAAATGGGATAGCATCTCGATGGACTTCGTGACCGGGTTACCGAGAACGCAATCCGGATGTGATTCCATCTGGGTGATCATTGATAGCTTGACCAAGTCGGCTCATTTCTTGCCTGTACGCACCGACTATACCACGGAAAGATTAGCCCAACTTTACATCCAAGAGATAGTTTGGCTACATGGTGTCCCGAAAAGTATTGTCAGTGACCGAGACCCCAAGTTCACCTCCAAGTTCTGGGGTGTTCTTCAAGAGGCTTTCGGGACCCAATTAAGGCTCAGTACGCCCTACCACCCACAAACCGACGGCCAGACCGAGAGAACCATCCAGACTCTGGAGGACATGTTGAGAGCATGCACTCTAGAGCAGAGGACTAGCTAGGATAAGTACCTTTCACTGGTGGAGTTCTCATACAATAATAGTTTCCATTCTAGTCTGGGCATAACACCCTACGAAGCCTTATACGGTTGAAGGTGCCAGACTCCTACGTGCTGGACTAAAGTAGGGGAGGGTCAACTCCTTGGACCCGAGATGGTACAGGACACATCTGAACAAATCCGCATGATCCGGGATAAGCTGTTGCGGACTCAAAGTCTACAGAAGAGCTACTATGATAGCAAGCATCGACCACTGCAGTTTGGAGAAGATGATCACATGTTCCTAAGACTATCTCCAGTCACCAGGGTTGGATGGGCTTTGGAAGTAAGGAAACTCAACCCGAGATACATAGGTCCTTACCAGATTCTCCAAAGAGTAGGACCAGTGGCCTACAGGTTATCCTTGCCTCCCTAACTGTCCGGTTTGCACGATGTGTTTCACGTGTCTCAACTAAGGAAGTATGTGCTAGACCCGTCGCACGTGGTGGAGCCGGACACGGTGCAGATTAAGGAGAATTTGACCTGCCCCACACGACCGGCCCAAATTTTGGACAGAACGGAGAAGAAGATCCGAAGTAAGGCCATCCTCATAGTCAAGGTACAATGGGAAGGAAGGACTCCCGAGGAAGCAACTTGGGAGCGGGAATAGGAGCTCGTGCAGTTGTACCCCGAGTTGCTTGATGGGTAAGATTCTTTGACTTTTGAGGATAAAGTTCTTTGAAAGGTGGGGTGAATGTAAGCTCTCGAGTGCCCACATGGCACTTTAACGTTTTAATGTTGTAATTATGCAGTAGTAATAATTATTATGGTAATAATCCTATAACTAATCTGGATTCCTGGGACCGGGGTGTCATACAAGGGGGTGAAAATTTGGAACTCAGATAAAGGAGGGGTGTAAATAGAACCTTTTGAAGCCAGGTTCGTATTGAGTGTATTAGTTTTTACAAGGAAACCGAGTTAAAGTGTGCCCGGGTTATTGCGTATGTATCCTGGGAATAACCACTGAAAAGAAAGGAACCCGAACGAGGTCGAGTAGTGATGGCCAGGGCAGGACCCCATACAGGGTTGTTTGGACTACACGTACCAATGTGAAGTCATATGTGCTTGACTCGCCAGCTCGGTAGTTGGTGATTTCTCCAAGATTAACCTATGCACGTGATCCGCACTAATTGTCAGGTCACGGGAGTAACATGTGTTGCTTTAGTGACGTATACGACGTGCGTTAACTCTCAGAGTATTTTAATAGCGTGCATGTGGGTTATTTCATGCATGACTTATTTTCTTCCTCTGTCCTTTCACCATAAAGGCATTCCCTCTCTCTTCCTTCTCCATTTTCGCCATTGACGAGCAAAGAAAGCTTCTAGTTTAGGGAAGAGAAGGTGACTTTTAGGACATGAGAGCTTGAGAAGTGGTTCTCTAGCCTCGTTAACAATCTTAGAGGTAAGAAGTGTCAGTCCAACCTTAGGATATAACTGTTATCGATTTTGGGTTAGTTGTGATGAACCCTTTTGGGGTTCTGCATGTTGCCTGTGGGTGACTAATGTTGGTAACCTGGAAATGTATCGAGTTCCTCTACATGCAACAGGTGAAAACCATTATTGATTTCTTGCATGCATGTATGTAGGGCGCGACGTTGAAGATCGTGGTGTTCGAAATCACGAGATTGGACGAACCAGTGAGGAACGTCGGACAGGTAAGCTCCCTATTCTTGAGAGTCCTTCTCTGGACCGCGTTCCACCATACTCCAAGGGAGTGATGGTTATTATATGTCATGATGCATGTATTGAAATTAGGTGTTACTGCTTTCTGATTGAGAACATGTATATGATTTGCACTATGATGCTTTGTTGTGATATGTGAGATTCTTTGGCCAGTAGAATGGACAAATATAGACTTTGAGCCATAGACGTCCGCGCGGAACCCAGAGGGAATGTGTCCATTAAGTTGGATGATCTTCCTTAGGCAAGGATATACAAGGGAATGTGCCCATTGAGTTGGATGATCTCTCTTGTTATATCCGTGTGATTATATACATGGGATGTGTTCTTCTGTAAGCCGGGATGACTACCTTGTGTAATGTCGTTTGGATGCTTTGTGTCGTGGAAGTGAACCCGGAAAAGGAGAAGCCCTCCAGAACCCGGAGTTTACTGAGATTATTATCTCACCCCTATTAGGGAATTATATGTTATTGCAGGTGACGAGCACTTGGAGGACGGCGGATCCCGGGGCAAGAGGCCCGGGTAGCGAGGCAGTTCGAGGGATTCCGGACGAGGGGCCGAGCTGGGACGGGTTCTTAGTGAACCTTAGTCTATTTTGTAGCATGTGGCTCTGTAATTTTGGTTATGTATTTACGCATGCTTTTAATCCGGCCCTGAAGGGTGTCATACCCGGGGTTTTATAAGTTGTAAACTCATGACTTATTACTATACATAATGCAAAACTTTTATCTTATTTGTGGACATATGCTGACGTCATTTTATTAGTCGCTTCCTAATTAATTTTGTTAAATTAATTATTGTGCTTAACGACTATAATGTAATGTTAACAACCAGATGCATACGAGCTGTTACATTAGTTAGAGAAAGTCATGGGTGGAATGATGAGACATTTTGGTGTGAGAAGGACTTTAGAAATTCTGCATGAGCATTTTTATTGGCCTAGCATAAAGCATGATGTGCAATCTGTTTGTGACAAGTGCATACCATGTAAACAAGTAAAATCTAAAGTCATGCCCCATGGTTTCTATACACCTTTGTGTGTGCCTAATCATCCTTGGATTAATGTTTCAATGGATTTTGTGTTAGGACTACCTCAATCTCAAGGTGATAAAGACAGTATATTTATTGTTGTTGATAGGTTTAGTAAAATGGCACATTTTATTGCATGTTCTAAAACCAATGATGCACACACATATTGTTGATCTTTTCATTAAAAAAGTAGTGCGCTTGTATGGATTGCCAAGAACAATAGTAAGTGATACAGATGTGAAGTTCCTAGGTCATTTTTGGAGAACTTTATGGAATAAGATGAGAACAAAACTCTTGTTTTCAAGTATTGCACATCCTCAAACGGATGGACTAACTGAAGTGGTAAATAGGACACTTACCACCTTGTTGCATGCTATCATTCAAAAGATTTTGAAAAATTGGGAGAAATTCTTCCCACATGTTGAGTTTTCTTATAATAGGTCTATTCATTCTACTACTTATTCTCTTTTTGAAGTTGTGTATTGCTTTAATCCTTTGACTCCTTTGGATATCTTACATTTGCCTTCTAATGAGTATGCTAATTTTTATGGTAAGAAAAAGGCAAATTCTATCAAGGCAGATTAATAAAATTTGAGAGTTTCTCTATTGTGAGATCTTTTCCTTTGTTCTTGGGTTAAGAACTTGATAGTGTTTGTTCTACCGGTAGGTCACAGTTAGGGTCACGCTTCTTTTGATAACTTTGGTTCTATCAACAGGTCGCAATTAAGGTCAAGTTCATTTCTTTTTATACCTATTTTTCAAGATAGTGTTACTCAATCAAATATTTATTCCCTTGACTTTGATATTTTCTCTAATGGATTACATGCACTAGCCAATGTCTTTAATGTCCAAGCACCGAAACATATAAAGGGGACATATCCTACAAATTCCATGTTGTTTGTCTCATAAATACCAATAATCAAATAACTTTTTCTCCCAAAATACCAAGTTATTGGCCATCAATTGATCGGGCCTCACCCATTAGTAAATCAAAGAATGAAAATTATTCAATTACCTATTTATAATAAACTCAGGATTAAGAGCAATCACATAACTATGGTTAGCTAAATATTCAATACTTATGACAGAAAAAACAACCTTAATCAAATCTCTCCCTGACCTTTTCAATGCCAACATTAATTCACACCAATATTTTACAATGGTTCAGACAAGACCATTCATAAAATATTGTAGTCTAAATAAAGTGTCCAACTTTATTTAACAACTGTGAACCCATTCATCAATTGTAAGAACCTATGATCATGTCCTCCATGAACTTATCCATATGATCATATACTCTACAATTGATCTAGACCTTGGTGTTTGTAAATTTTGTGTGCATACCATAAAGAATAATACCTCATTTATAACTTTAAAAAACAATGTCATGATGTCTTGCTCAAAAAGCGCAAACTAAACAAAGTGGAAATTCAATCTCATTAAGCTATAGAAAGTCTGGAATCTTTTGAACACACGTTCATGCAAACTCTTGGTAAAAGGGTCAGCAAGGTTTTCTTGCGATGCTATCTTGGTTACCACTGTGTCTGCTCTTTCAATGATGTCTCAGATCACGTGATACTTCCTTTCTATGTGTTTCTGTCTTTTGTAACACTGTGATTCCTTGGATTGTGCTACTACCCCATTGTTGTCATAGTAAAGAGTGATAGGGCGACCCACACCTTGTATCACTTGAAGATCCATAAGGAACTTCTTCAATTGTGTGGCTTCTTTTGCAGCTTCAGATGCAACTACATACTCAGCCTATATGGTAGAGTCAGCCACACATGACTGTTTGATACTTCTCAAATAGATAACCCTGCCATTAAGAGTGAACACATAACCTGAAGTGGATTTTCTCGAGTCAATGTCTCCTTGGAAATTTGAGTTTGTGTAACCAATGGTTTCAAGACTTCCACTAGAATTGACCAACATATAATCTCTCATTCTCCAAAGATACTTGAGTATATGCATAATTGCTATCCAATGTTCCTCTCCAGGATTAGATTGGTACCGACTAACAACTCCCACTACATGGTAGATGTCTAGTCTGGTGCACAACATAACATACATTAGACTACCTATAGTCGAAGCATAAGGTATCCTACTTATGCATTTTATCTGCTCAGGAGTCTTAGGAGAATGCTATTTAGAAAGATGAATCTCATGCCTAAAAGGTAAAGTTCCCTTCTTAGAATTCTCCATGCTAAACCTGGCAAAAACCTTGTCAATGTAGGAGGCCTGGGACAATGCGAATAACCTATTCTTCTGGTCTCATAAGAGTTTAATACCAAGAATATAATTTGCCTCTCCCAGGTCCTTCATACCAAAATGCTTGTCAACCACGTCTTTAAGTCTAACAATACCTCTGTGTCATCTCCAATGAGGAGTATATAATCTACATAAAGCACCAGAAAAGATATTGCTTCCCCTTGGATTCTTTTATATAAACATGACTCATTAGGACTTTTCTTAAAACCATAAGATTTAATGGCTTGATCAAACCTAATGTTCCATGACCTAGATGTTTGCTTAAGTCCATAGATAGACCTTTGCAACTTGCACACCATGTGTTCCTGCCCTTAAACTATGAACCCTTTTGGTTGTTGCATATAGTCCTCTTCTAAATTTCCATTTAGAAAATTAGTCTTGACATCCATTTGCCGAATCTCATATTCAAGACTTGCCACTAGCTAAGAGAATTCGGATACACTTGAGCATGGCTACTGACAAAAAGGTTTCTTCATAGTTTGCTCCTTTTATTTGGGTATACCCTTTTGTCACCAATCTAGCTTTGAAGGTTTCAACCTTTCCATCTTATCCTCTCTTTTTCTTGTAGATCCATTTACACCCAATGGGTTTTATACCTTTAAGTGCTTCTACAAGAGACCAAACTGAGTTAGAATGCATAGATTTCATCTCATAGTTCATAGCCCCACGCCATTCCTGAGCATCAACATCTTCAAGTGCATCATCGTAACTAGTGGGATCGTCAACTCTTTCAATGGTGACAACATGGTATGATTCTCCCAACAAGAGATATATTGCGGGTTTAAGAATCATTCTCTCACTAAGACTTTACCTAACTTGTTGTTGTGCATCTATAGGAGGATCCAAGTAAGGTGGATCAATAATTTCTTGAAGATCCTCATTATGAGGGTTAACAATTCTTGATTTTGTTCTTCAACAAGTGGTACTTGCATTTCTACAGGTTCCGCTTGTAGATTATTATGTTGAATTTCTGGTTCTGTATCTAGTTCCTGTGTATGTTCACCTAGTATAATTTCCTTTCTTTGAACAACCATAGGAACATAAGATGGAACCGCCTGAGATTGAGATAAAACTTGACCTAAGACAAGCTCATCAAGAACAATTAAACTCTTTGGTTTGTAATTTGCCATATATTCCTCCTCTAGAAAAGTCACTTGAGTTCTCACTAAGACCTTTTTACCTTTTGGACTATAAAACATCCAACCTCTACTTCCTTTAGGATAGCCTACAAACATGCATACTTTTGTACGTGAGTCCACTTTATTTGGCTTCTGTTGTAAGACATGTTTCAGAGCACCCCAAATCCGAATATGGTTCAAACTGGGTGTGCGTCAATTCCATAGTTCTGTGGGTGTCTTTGAAATAGATTTAGATGGAGCTAAATTTAATAAGTACATGGCAGTTTCCAAGGAAAATCCCCACAACGATTCAGACAGAGATGAATAATTGAGCATGAACCTTACCATTTCTAAAAAGGTTCTATTTCTCCTTTCGACAACTTCATTCTGTTGTGGTGTCCCTAGAGAAGATAGTTGTGAAACTATCCCCTCATTAGTCAGGTAAGACCTGAATTCTCCAGATAGGTATTCACCTCTTTGATCAGACCTAAGAGTCTTGATTTGAACACCAGCATGCATTTCTGCCTCACCCTTAAAATCTTGGAATTTTCCAAAAGCTTCAGACTTATTACTCATCAAGTATATGTATCCTAATCTTGAGTAATCATCAGTGAATGTGTAACACCCTGAAATTTCAATAACTACAAATATACGTTATATGAATTATTCTTGATGTAAGTATTAGATTATGAGAAATTTGGTTGGTCTATATTTGAATTAATTGGGTGAAATATCAATTAGAGACATTAAGGAAATGTTTGAAGAGAAATGACCATATTACCCTTTCCTTAATTTGAAATTACAAAAATGCCCCTAGATATTTTAGTGAGATATTTTAAGATAGAAATTACATAAATGCCCTTGGATATTTTGGAAATGACAAGAATACCCTTAGATATTTTAGTGAGATATTTTATGGTGGAAATGACAATTATGCCCTAGGATGAATAATGAATTTACCATAATGCCCTTCAGGCCAGAAATGACCAGATATCCTTAGAGATTTTGTGAGAACCTGATGAAATTACATAATACTCTTGACTGGCAGAATATCAAAATAGTTTGTGACAAGAAACTCTAGAATAGAATTTCTATGAATTTTATAATGTGACAACTTTGAAACATTAGTAAGGAGAATTCAAGCATTGGAAAAATATGGAAAAATAATAAATAGAATCTATAGAATTTTCTCTAAATTGTGGGGTGTCCAGATTTATTTAATAAAATGGTTTAGTAATTTTGATGATAAAAAATAGTACAGACCAATCAGAATTAAGATAGAAGCAGTCTCATATGCAAGGTTGTGTATCACTCTATACAAAACTGTTTGTAAGTAATTTTAACTGTAATTGAAGTTAGTCTCTGGAAAACTTTAGAATTATATTATTCAACATTATCTTTAGGTAGAAGAGTTCAAATTGAATTTGACTTCCTATTTAGAAAATGCCATGTATAAGGTAAAAATGAAATTAGATTATTTTCTTCATTTACAAAATAACATGATATAGATATAAATGAAAGGAAAATAAAAATCTCCCTTGGCCTAGACCTTGTTCACGTGAAAAGCAAGGAAAATGGAAGAAGGTTCATGAATTTGGACATGTGTAAGGACACTTGTAAAGTGGTAGACACTTGTCATGGACACTTGGAAAGGAAATCATTAAGGCTTAAGGGATATTTTCATAAAGTGAAAGAATAATGATGAACTTAGTTAGAATCTAATGGAATAAGAGGAAACTAAGTTGAGATAAAACTAAATGAGGGTAATTGGTTAGGAAGGGTAAAAATGTCTTTGAAATATTATATCAATTTCCTACCACTATATAAAGGAAGGGGGGGGGGACCTAAGTGGAGGTCATTTTTCAAGACCAGCCTTCTACAAGAAGCTCACGTGAACTCCCTCTCTTATATAATTTTCATTTAACTTTCAACCTCTCATTTTCAAGCCTAAAATAAGTACAGAAAGACCCCACCATCTTGAAGATCACGTATAGAAAAGGCTAGCATCTTTAGGGAAAGTTTGTCAAGCTTTGAAGGAAGAAAAAGACAAGCTTATTAAGAGGTTACAAGGTACGTATGGGGAAGTTTTATGGTAAAGATAATTTAAGTATTACTTGTGATTGAATAAGTACGTATATGGGAGTTTTATGATAAATATAATCTGAGTATTAATTGTGTTTCCATGAGTATGTATAGGGGAGTTTATGCTAAATATAGTTTAGGTATTACTTGTGTTTAAATAAGTATGTATGGGAAGCTCTATGATAAAGATAGTTTAAGTTGTTACTTGAATTTGAATAAGTGTTGTATGTATGGGGAAGTTTTATGGTAAAGATAATTTAAGTATTACTTGTGTTTGAATAAGTATGTATAGGGGAGTTTATGCTCAAATAAATGTTGAGTGTTGTTTTGTTTAAATAAATGTTTTTGACTTTGTTTAAATAAATGTTTGGAGTTCAGGTGTTGTTGAGTGTTTCTATGAAGTTCATGTGTTGCTAAGTGTTTTATAAATCTCTATGAACTTCATGTGTTTCTATGAATCGATGTACATGGATGATATGTTAAGTTTTTGTACATAAGTAATAAGCTAAGTTCTGTACTTGATTAATGTTGAGTTTCTGAGTAAAGCACATGAGACAGTAATTAAGAAGTGGTGTTAATTTGATATTTTGCCTGGCGGGGGCTAGTTTGTGTTAATTTGATATTTTGCCTGGCGGGGGCTAGTCCGTGTTAATATGATATTTTGCCTGGCGGGGGCTAGTCCGTGTTAATTTGATATTTTGTCTGGCGGGGGTTAATCCGTGTTATTTTGATATTTTGCCTGGCGGGGG
>CM023946.1:27803087-27818132 GCA_013407115.1 Glycine latifolia | reverse complement strand
CAATCATTAATCTAGAATTTGAAATTCATAATGATCATTAATTTGAATTCAAAATCAATTCTTAAAATAATTAATCCAATCATTTATCTAGAATTTGAAAATTCATAATGCTCATCAATTTTAATTCCATTCTAATCATAATTTTTTGAATTCTCTCATTATTGTCATAATGATCATTAATCTAGTTGTTGAGACATAACAACCATTAATAAAATAATTTAAATTCAAAATTAATAACAACCATTAATTAAACAATGATTATAAACTTTAATTCTTAAATTCTCTCATTATTTCCATAATGATCATTACTCTAATCGTTGGGACATAATAACCATTAATAAAATAAAATAAATCAAAATTGCCATTAACATATCAGAATTAATGCATGATCAAGTAATCACCAATACTGTGATATGACACAAATATTTTATATATGATATGTTATCACACAAATCATGTTGTCACATATAATCCATCTATTCATAAAAATTGTAATTATAAAACTTTAATCAATGGTTTCCTAAAAAATATAAAAGATAAAAAAATGTCTTCTTCTCCCTTTGTTGATTTTCGAGCCAATCCGTCATGGACCTCCAATCACCCAGCCCACTATATGGATAGAACCACCATGGAGAGAGGAGCATGTGACTGTTTGAACCACCAGAAAAGGACATCGAATGCGCTCTCACGCGCTGCATTTATACCGGAGTGTGAGTACCACTCACAACCACTTATGGTAGCGCTTGGAGGCGTATACAACACATTTGGCAGATGCTGCAGTTCTGGTTCCCATCATTTTTCTATCTTCTTTCACACTATGGCCTTAGATTTTCCATAAAAGCTTCAGATAGTCATGAACAAACTCAAACAGTGACAGATATACATCTTTTGGGTACAAAAATTGAACCTTTCTCTTCAACAACAATAAAATTACTAAACAAAAGAAAAAATCAAGGAGGAAACCTGATCATAAAGGGATCAACCTCCTTGTTACATATCCAAAGGAAATACATTCAAATGTTCTACCATGGATTAAAACACATATTTTATAAAACCATACATATTATGAAAAAATTATAAAAAAAAACATAGCATATGTGTAATCCAACATAAACATAGAACCCTATGTGCTATATCACATAAAAGACTAGATCAACATCAAACGTACATCCTAGACTCTGATATCAATTGAAGGATTCCATAGAATCTGCGGAAGCATGTTGGACCTAGTACGTTTGAATGTTATAAGATCATCCTTGTCTTTCTAATGAAAAAGAGATAATTACCTCTTGAAGCGTGAATGAAATATTCTCCTTGTCTTTGGTGAGTCCTCTCTTAGCCTCCTCAATTAGCTACGAATGACAAATCTTTTGTGCTATTCTCAAATAAGGGAGAGAGAAAGTGTGTGGGCACTTTTCTATTTCAGAGAGATGATGACAACTCACATCTTTTTCTAGAGCAAATGAGATTATTATATATAAGAGACTAAGAAACCTAAACCTAGGTTTCTTAGGTCCTTGCCATACACTTAAGCCCAATAACTTTTGTATAAAGATCATTCCCAACAAGAACTTGGAGGAGGACACATTGTATGAGGAGGATCTGTCTTTGGACAAGGAGGACCCTACTTCAAAGATTGAGATCATGAAGGATGATTCCTCGTAGGATTCTTCTAAGGGGTCCATTAGGAGGCCTTTCTCCTTCTAACTTTTACTGATTCTTTTAATGGATACAACTGATTTTGGGACTTGCGTATAGATGACTGCATTGAGTTTTTCAGTTTTTCATTACATGTATTTTGGGGATGGGTAAACCCAGGCTTAGACCTTTTGCGATTATCAATCATTACTATTTACATTATTATTTTGGCTTGTATTTGTTGCTCCCTAATTCATTTGAGACGTTCGTATTTGGTTAACTCTTTTGCATATGATACTTAATTATTCTATTTGGTGACCATGAAGGTTCACCTATTTATTTTGGTCTATTCCTTCTCTAAGCATGTATGATATATTTTCATTTTTGTTTTACTCGTCGACTCAAGTTTTAATGTGTAACACTTGAAATTTCGATAATTGAAAATAAATGTTTGATGTATTTCTTATGTTATTTGCTTATATGATTAGTTTAGATTATTTGAAATGTTATGTGAATTATCCATTTGCAATTGCTTGGTGTAGATATCAAGTTATGTGGAGTTTGTTTGAACTGCGTTGAAATTGAGTGATTCCAAGTTTGACCCATAACCTATTTTAGTAAAATCACAATTATCAATTGGTTAACCGTTGGATCGTCTTAAAATTTTAAAGGTATGCTCCGAACCTGCATATGTAACTTTTAACCATTGAGATTGGCAAAATAATACATGAATCATGAGATATTAATTTTTCACACAAGCATAAATTTTAAATTTGGGCCAGCTTGCCCATGCAAATTTTGGACGGCATTTTGCCTCGCCTGGGCGAGTCAAGTCGGTTTTAAATAGTACCAGAAGGATAAATGATGAAAAATTGGTGGTTTTCTTCCGCTAAACAACACTCAACCCCCTCCCCCTCCTCCTCCACCAGCCATGATCACCTGTGACCGCCATGAGTCACCGTTTCTTGCCGTTGAACCACCGCACGGAGAGGAACACTTTAATCGGAGCGAAATCTTCAAAACTCAACCCGAAGATTTGGTAGAGAGCAGAGCCTCCAATCCTCCTTTCTTGGTTTCTTTGAGGTAACCATGGTTTCCTTGTCTTCTTTTAGCTAGTTTGAAGCCTCTCTTGATATCTCTTTTATTTAGGTATCGTTATTGGCTGTTTCTACACTTCCTTTGAAAACCCTTTGAAAATGAGATGTTGTAAAAGTCTCCTTTTTATGAAATAGATGTCATTTCTGTGATCTTTATTGAGCCCCGGTCACATTAGTGTGATTGGAATTTCAAAATGATTTCTTTTGATGTGGACTTCCAAAACACATTTTTAGCCCCTTTTTAATTTGAGTGGGTATTTGACCCCAAATGTTAATTTTGACCTTGCCTTTGAAATCTATACTAAATTATATTCGATTTGGTATATAGAGCTCTACGTTTAGACAAGCACGTGTATTCGAAGGATCGCGAAACAACACTGCTAGGCTATAATAGGGAGAACCCCTAGTTAGGTAAGGGGAGTTTATTATTTAGTTATAGTTTTGGTATCATAGTTGGGGGTCAGAGAGTCCAACTATGAGGATATATGCCTATCCCTGTTGTGTGCTGATTTTCAAGAAAAGTTATGTTTTAAACTAATAGGATGCGATATAACTATCATTGATGTATGCTTGTTCCCATTGTGTGCTCGTTTTCAAGAAAAATTGTGTTTTTAACTAATGGGATGCGATGAATTTGTTATTGATGGATAAAATTGTGAATGATGTTGTTGTTGTAATTGATTGGATTTTTGGGAAAAGTCTTAATTACAGAGGAGACTCTGCCATAATTTTATAATATGTTTTCCTATTTAATTCTTTATTAAATTTTTAAATGGGCGTAAGAGTGTGTTTTCTATATTGTAGTCCTCCTCTTTAATTTAGAATTTTCTTAAAATATCAGTCTCGTGGTAATATGGATGGTGGATGAATGAGGTGATATTAATGTCATTGATAATGTTAAAATGAGATGTTATTGATGTGTTAGTGATGATTGAATGAGATAATGATGATGTGTTTGATGATGTTCAAATGAAATAATGTTGATGTGGTTGATGATGTTGAAATGAGATGACTTTGATATGTATGATGATAATATTGAGATCATGTGATGTTGATGTTGATAATGACATTGATGAGAGATAATGTTGATGTAGACAATGTCATTGTGTGGTGGGGATGCACATGGATACCCATGGGGGGTGCATGACAGGTTACCCTTGGGAGGAAGGATTTGTTCCTAGTCAGGTCATGCATTGATGGTGCCATGGTTGTATGATGTGTATGTCCACGTGGGATAGGATTTGTTCCTAGCCACGGTCAGTACATCAGTGAGCCCATATTGGTGTGTTATGTATGTACATAGGGGTGCATGATGGGTTACCCTTACGAGGAAGGATTTGTTCCTAGTCAGGTCATGCATTGATGGAAATAGAATGAAGGCATGCGCATACCTGTGGTTTTCTATGGGCTCAAAATGCAGGTACTAAGGGGGACCATCGGGTTTGGAATTCCTTAGCGTCGCTGGCTGATCACTGGGGGGGGTGGCCAATGCACGACATGATGACCTTGATAGGCGATGAATCATTTTCCTGTGAGAGGCTATTTCCCTGGATATGGTACCACATTACATGGTGAGAGTGAAATCAAGAGCATGCATCATTCTTAACATGATTGTTTGAATTATGAAATGAATTGGATGATTGGTGTGTCGAGTGTGTATTGGACTGATGGATCTTGGGTAATAATTGTGGTTGTTATTGTTGTTTCCTTTCCAATTGTTGTTACCATATGCTTGTTGGTTTTATATAATAAACTCAACCTTGCATTTGTTGTACCGTGTGGTTGGTACCCGTGATGATCGCGAACATTCGTTTATGTGATCAGATAAGCAGCATTAGGTGACTTTGGAGGGAAATTCTTTTTGGTTCGAGTAGTCGCCATTGTGATGACGATGGATTACTTTTTGGAAAAGAGTTATGTTTTGATAGTCAACTCTTTCTTAGTTGGTCTCTTGATTTCTTTTTTATGGATATCTACATTTTAGGCGTAAAAATACAACTAACTTATATCCTGACATGTGATGGTTTAAGATATACATGTTTGTGTATTTATGTATATATTTATATATAGTATGCAAGTGTAATGTTGCGATAATTTACCACCATTTTCAAAATCAAATTAATGGAGTTTTCATTAAAATTCAAAAATTTCACGGTTAGAATTAGTAATATCGTAGCGACGAGGCGAGTCGTTACATAACGCGCCAACGATCATTATGTTTTATCTCGCACGATTTAAAAATCAAATGATGTTCTTTGAAATTGTTTTAGAACATTTTTATTTTCAACAAAAATTCTTGCTACCTTTTCTAATATTTGAGTTAACATTAATAAGATGACTAACATTGCATTGCTTAAGTGAGTTCTTAATTCATTCTTATCAATTAAAGAACCATTTTTCAACTACAAAATTTAATGTGACTCAAGTTAAGTACTCACTCTAGCAACTTTAGCATTGGAGTAAATTTTTGTGTAAAGTTTTTAAATCTATGTGGCAGTTAGGACTCACAGATTTTAAACTCATTTAAGAAATCATGTATTGTAGATGCTCTAATTTACACAAGATTTTAAATTTCCATCGTGGCTGTGGATATTACTGAAAATTGTGGAAAAACACTTGAATGCACATGCTGGGTTATTAGTGAAAGTGAAATGAACATTTTCTCATAACAAACAAGTCCCTAGTAGGATCATAGGAGGAGTCTGTTTCTGACTTATTTTCTCGGTATTGTTCAGGTGATACTATCCCCAGATGCATATCCCCCTGTTGTTAGAATGATGGATCACAAGTATGGTCTTTGAATATCCTCAGAGAAATTATGTATCTTTGTTTTGATATATATTTTTGTGCTTATCGTGATATTTTCTAATGCGCACATTACTTCTGGTTGATCATGTAATGTTAAATTATGGTGTTCATGTTTCTATGCTTCACATGTTGGTTGGTATAGTTTTATTAGCAATTAATGGCCTACTGTCTACATGTTCAACAATGAATATTTTAGGTAATGGTTAATTGGCTTGATACAGTAATATATACTTTGATGTCTTTATTTCTGGGATTCTAGCTTTATGCAATTAAAACTACTTCATTGTTCAATTTTTTTATGTGGCATAAGAGTGGTGGTGAAGATAAGAGTCTCATATGCATGCAGTTGTCTATAAATGGATATCGACATACTGTGCTTTTATATGGTAGAGTAGATTCATTCATTTTGATGCTAGATCATTAAGTTTTTTTTATGCAACTCATATGTTGAAAATTTGAAGAAATTTAAAATTAAAATCAGTCGACAATAAGATAAGCATGTGGTTGATGAAAGACTATGTTTGCCTTAGTTTTTTTCTTTTCTGGCTGCTTTATATACTTATCCTTTGAAATTATTGAATATTGAAATTTAAAAATGATTATATTTTTCTACAGTAAATATAAATATGAACAACAAAAGGAGAAAAAGGGACAACAGAAAAGAAGTGCTGGTAATCATTCTATTTCGTTTTCTTTTAAACTTTACTGCTTTCTTCAAATTCATGTAAAACTCAAATTAAGCAATACATATTAAATGCAGTTGTGTTCTTTTAACTGCAACTAATCGGATGGATTTGAAGGAGCTCAAAATTGGGTATGTTAGATCCTTCTTCCTTATTTATTTATTTTTCTTTTTATTTCTGAGATTCATATCTTCTCTAACATGTATGAAATTCTGATATGTTTTGATTGGTTAAGTATAAATAGTTAATTTTAAATTGTAATAAGTAAATGTCAAAACTTATGGACACCAAATTTAGGCAGGTTGACTATGGGTCGTTTTGAAAAGCATAACATGTATACCTTTGCATTTGTTTTGGCTTTTCCAATTGATGGACATAAACTTGGTGTTTTATAATTGTGTGTCTTATAAACTAACAGAAATAAAAGAGTATTTTAAATCTTAAGCATTCTCAATTCATGTACATAGACTTGCTGCTTTTTATTTATAACTTAGAAACTAGCAGAAATAATAAGGAGAAAAAGCTGAATATTTTGAATTTTAGGCATTTTTATCTTGAAAATCTCCCTCTCCCCTTTTTCACATGACTTAAAAACTATGCAATCTATTCTCTTCAATGGTGCTTGGAATAGTCTTCTTTTTACCTATCCAAATCGCCTTAATCGAATTTCTATGATCTTTTTCTCAATCGGTGCCATATCAATATCCTTGTATATAATCATTCCATATCCTGTCCTTTCTTATGTGACTATACATTCATCTTAACGTTCTTATTTTTGCTACTCTTAGCTTTTTCTCTCACTCTTCAATAATAAAATCCATTGTGAGTGATTCATATTTGGTATATTGGCAAGGTTTATGTTGACTTCCAAAGACCTAAAATAACCCTCCTTTAAATACGCTTGGGATTGGTTATGATACCAAACTTGCAATTTTTCCCCAAATTTAGGCATATATGCACTTGCAACCTCCCAAAATGTAATTGTATTACTATAAATCTCATAGCCATCCATTACATCTAATACAATCACATCTACAAAGCTCTCAACATCATTTCAAGAGATAACCAAAGCTTTAAATACTCTACAACTATTTAGTTGCCCCAAGGTGGTTGCATACACTACAAGAAATATGACTTATGCCTACATACAAAAACTGTCACTATAAATTAAAAATACGTAGGTAAATGTATTATAAAATTTGTCCTACGAAAATTTTGCTTGTCAACTTTGAGAGGGCATACAATGATGGATAAATGTTTGTCATTATAGGTTTTACCTACATATTTATTTTTACCTACAATTACGTTTGACTATCACTATATGTGGTTCCTACAATTCGCAATGTCAATAAGTAAAAATCATTAACTTATATCTATAGCCTTCTAGCTTAGGTAGAACCTATGAACTTATTCCTATAGCCTTCAACTGTAGGTAGAAGTTGAGAACTTATACCTATATTCTTCAACTGTAGGCAAAAGCTATATTAATAAATAAATAAAATTCTAGTTATGCCATCTACTACTACCCATTCATATTCTTTTCTTTGCAAATTATCTTGTGTAGAGGACATAAATTAACTACTACCCCTCAAAATTCAGCATAAAATGTGTAAAGAAATTTTCTTTTTTAAGAATGAAATTAAGAACAAAAGATTAAGGAAAGGAGGCAAACAAAAATCAGTATAAAACATTAGTGAAACATGAAAAACATAAATTATTAGAAGAAAAGATAAAGCAACCCACATCTACAAGTCCACTCTTGATCAATAACTCCCGCCTTTTGACAAATGGGTCTTTTTCCCCACTCTCAGCTAGGTCATGATCATTCGTAGAAGTTTTATCTTTATTAACATCATATGTTGCCTGTAACATCCTTAATTTTTTAATTTGTAATCATGTTTGAATTATTTGTGGATATGTAATAATAGTTTGATACAAGAAGAATAGGATAGAAGGTAATAGATCCAGTTGGTAAGTTTAGAAGTGCTTAGAATATATTTTATCATGATTATTTAACTTACGGAAAAAAAACCAATCTTAGCCATGTAGGATATTTGAGAAAGGCTTAATATTTTAGATGTATGGCACGTAAGTGGCTAGCATATTAATTGGAAAACACATGAAGTACAAGAGGTATAAATCAAAAGAGACAAATTTTTAATGAAGCATGAAAGTGCACGTGAGATTTTCAGCCAAACCAATTGAAAATGGAAGTGTAAATCATGTGTGTATGAACGTGTAAGCTCTAGAATTGGTGTACAAGAGATAATTGTACAGCCATGCATAAGACACACCAAATCAAGCTTCTTGGACAAGCTATTACACATTGATGGCCAGCCATGCTTAGAGAATCTTTGCTTTATTAGGAGATAAACATGCATTTAATGAGTAAAGACAAAATATTAGAAAATATCTTTAGGTTATGATTATTTAGTTATCTTAGGACTGAACTAACTACTAAGCTAAATCCTAACTAAATTCTCTCAATATAAATAGCTCCTTGCACATCAAAAACTACACATGTAATGTTAGCTCTGTGACCCATGACCAATTGTCTTTTCCCTACACACTTAGCTTTCATTTTCTCACTTCCTTATTGACTTATAACTGTAGTCTCCACTCCTATTGTATCCTTTACTTCTATTTTCTTCTTTTCTTTCTTATAAATTATCTAAAGACTTCATTCCTTGAAGACTTTAAAGAGTGCAGCCACTTACTTGGAAAATTTGGAAGCAAATTTACTTAAGGTAGGCTAGGCTTTAATCTTTAGTTAAGGGTTTAGTTGGACTAACCTTTATGTGTAATGGTGCAGATTTATGGTTGATCATACTAGGCTGAATTTTCAGATCCTTGAAGGGTATTTTATGATGTGTTTATGTTGATTTAAGAGTAGCATATGTTGATGATTGAAATGCTGAAATATTAGTAATGTTTAGACTTGATTTTGATGATCTTTGGAATTAATTTTGATGGCATTTGGATTGTTTGGTTATATATGTGTGTGTGTGTGTGTGTTGGGACTGTTTTGAATTAATCTTAAGAAGTAGAAGTTGAATGATATGTGAATAAATGGTTTAAATACTTGAGTGGTTCAGTTTTGAGGTTTAAGTATTAAGATGGTAATTTGAAAGGAGAACAAGTTCTAGATTACGTCCTATTTTTCTTGAGCAAGTGAAAAGGAATTAGACTTTATATTTGAAAGGTGTATTAGAACTTACTAACTAGAGATTTATCATGTGGTTCTTAAACTTGATGAATATTATTTGCCATGCATAAGTTGGCATGACCTTGATTGAATTATGTATGGTGGCCGAGCCATATATTTGATATTACTATGATTTTTGTGATGAAATTTTCCATGAGGTTGTATGAATTTGCTCATGGATTGTATTACAAAGAAAAAGAATGGATTTTATGTGATGATATATATATTGATTTTGTTTTCAATCCAGTACGAGATTTGAGAAACAAAGTATGATACTATATACAGTACGAGATGTAAAGACCAGGTGCACTTGGAATTGATCATGCATTGTTTACGTAAGACGACAACAATGTATTACACCCAGTACGAGATATAGAGACTATGTGTAGTTTGAAATTTCCTCATGCATATATTGTTTGAATGGTTACTTACTTATATTGATTTTATTGAAATTTATTTGTGAACACTAACGTACTAACATATTCAATGGTTTAGTTTTGTTTACTGAGAAATTTATTTCTCACTAGATTTTTATTACTTTTTTTTATATAGATGGCCTTAGTGGTAATCTTCCTTGATGCATTGGACTGGTGGTGGGACCACGTGAAGTTAGAAATTGTTATGAACTTACCACACATCCTGTGATACATGTGTATGTGTACTTTGGTGTACACTTTCCAGTGTCGATATGTTTAAACCTAACGATCCTTTTATGCAATTTCCTCATGGATATCATGATCCTCCTATGTAGCCCATATATATTTCCTCTAGCAGCAATCAGATGTATCCTCCTTTTATACCTGTCCCTGGAGGAAATATGAATCTTAATAATGAACCAGAGCTTGAGGAAAGTTTTGTGGATAACTTCTGAATCTGAACGAATGTTTCTCTTAGTCTACAAAATCTACTAGGGTTAGCCATACTAGTAAAATGGATGATTTCACGTTTGCTTAGTATTTCTATATATATAGGTTGCTAAACTTATGGTTTGTAGTAACTTTATATTTTGTTGCCTAAGTAGGACTTATGGTTTGTATTTTGAGCTTATGGTGTATGGTTTGTATTTAAAACTCATGGACTGTGTAAAAGAAAAATATGGAGTGTAATGAAACAACTAATTGTATTATGTTATCTATACATGTGAATATTAACTTTGAACCTATACATATATACTCTTTCTGATGACTACCAAGGCATGAATACTTGGATTGGATCGTTTCCAGAGGCTAATTTCAAGATACCAATGATAGACAATAGAACTTACAGATAAAAGGTGAGGAAGATAAAGAAGATGGTAATGAATAATGCCATGATCTGTGTTGGAACGATAAGTTGAGGAGGATTCGCCACAAAGGAAAGCTTCTTTGATAAGATTCAATTTGGGTTCAGCCAAGAACCAAGAAGAGGGTAAGCTCTCAATTCAAGTAAATGCTTAATATTAGTCAATCAAAAGTTATTCAAAACTAACAATGTCTGAGTACTTATAGAGTTAAGCCTCTAATAAAACCTAAAAATACATAGTTTGAGCCTATTTAAGTCCACATTGAGGCCTATTAAACAAATAAGAAATTATTAAATTACGACAATACAAAAATTACGAAACCTAAGAAAATTACGAAAGGAATTGCACTAAGCGAGCTCTCCTACAATCTTCAAGGTGCTCCAAAGCTCCTTGTGTCTTCCTCCATCCATGCCCTTGTTAATTAGTCCAGCCATGATTCTCTTGGTCATCTCTTTTTGAAGAAGCTTGGTTTTGGACATTGTCATTGAAACCTTCAATTCATGGAGTGCTTCTAGAACTTATGCTCTTTGGATAGTCCTTTATCATCCCCTCCTTCTTGAAAAGAACCCATCCTCGGATTTGCATTCAAAACACCTATATCATAAGAAGAAAGATCAGTGACAATAAAACTAGAACTCAACCCATACTCACTTGGCAAGTCAATCTTGTAGGCATTGTTAATCCTCTCAAGGATCTTGAAAGGACCATCACCCCTAAGTTGGAATTTAGATTTCATTTGGAAAGGAAAACTATCATTCCTTAGATGTACCCAAACTCAATCTCTGGGATCAAATATCATGGTCTTTCTTCCCTTATTGGCATGTCGTGCATATTGCTCCATCTTCCTCTCAATTTGATTTCGCACCCTTCCATGAAGATTCCTAACAAACGTGGCTCTAGAAAGCCCATTCTTACTCAAAATAAAAGAATCATTAGGTAAGGAGAATAAATCAACAGGGAATAATGGGTTAAAACCATAAACGACCTCAAAAGGAGAAAAGAAGTGGTAGAATTGGTTGCCTTATCATCAAGTCTAGGATTAAGATGTCGATACCTTACGGTGATGTTGTTGATGAGTCTACAATCCATGCACATCATCCGCATGTTATCTTTCTTGGAGACTAGGATGACCGGCATTGTACATGAGCTCATGCTTTCCTTCACCCATCCTTTTTGCATCAACTCTTCAACCTACTTTTGAATCTCCTTGGTCTCTTCCTGATTACTCCAATAGCCAGCCCTATTAGGAAGTGAAGCTCTCGAGATAAGATCAATTTGATTCTCAAATCCTGTTAAAGGAGGCAAGCCATGGGGTATGTCTTGTTGAAAGACATCCTCAAACTCCTTTAAAAGTGTATCAAAACCTTGAGGCAACTCAAGGGCACTAGAAGACAAGCACATATAATTTGGAATGAGTAAATACATTTGTTGTCTAGCTAGCATCACTCTTTTTACCTCCTTAGGTTTAATGAACAAACTTTTTTTTATCACTAATTATTTATCACTCTTTCTTTCTATTTTCGTTAGTTCTTTCTTTTTCTTTTAGACTTTTCTCTCTCAAAAGACTCTTTTCTTCTTTGATTTTTTTTTCTTTTTCTCTTTTCAATCTCATTTTTATTTGATCCTCACACACCTCACTTGGGGTTTTTTTCCCAAAAGGGGGCAAAAAAAATATTTATTTACCATTTGGGGGCAATTTTTAAAAAATTTCCGGATTGGGGGTAAGTCATGCCACGTGGCACGACTTTTTTTTTTTAAAATAAAAATTGGTCGCTAAAATTTGGTCGCTAATTTCAGTCTCTAATTTCGTCGCTAACACTTTTTGCGACAGAATTTTTGGTCGCAAACATAAAAAATACAATACTTCTGTCGAAAAAGTGTTAGTGACGGAATTAGAGACCGAAATTAGCGACCAAATTTTAACGACCAATTTTTATTTTAAAAAAAAAAAAAAAGAGAAGTCGGGCCACGTGGCACGACTTGTAACACCCCAAAATTTTGGAATCACAGTCAATTACTAGGGTAAAATGTTAATTAGAGGCAATACGGAAGGATTTAGGGAAAATGACGAAAATACCCCTGAATATTTTGTAAATGACTAAATTACCCCTAGGTAGTTTAGCAAGACATTTTAAGGAGAAAATCTTATAAAGACCCTTGGATGATTCTGGAAATGATCAAGAATACCTTAGGGTGACAATTATAGAGATATCTTGAACATTTTTGGAAATGACGATTATACCCCTAGTGTGAGTGGTGAAATTACCAAAATACCCTTATGTCAAAAATAACCAAGATGATTTCAGAAATTTGTGGGAACCTGAGTATAGGATAAAATACTTTTAGATAACAAATTATCAGCAAGGTTGAGGGCAGAGAACCCTAAAATAGAATTTCTACGAATTTTGGAAGATAGGTTGAAAAGAGCTTAATATAGACTACCTCAGGTATCAAGAAAACCTCAGGAAAATAATAGATACAATCTATGGAGTTTCTCTTAATTATGAGAAGAATAGGTTTTCTAAATGAGTTAGTTTAGTAATTTTAATCATTCAAGGCAAAATGGACCAATAAGAAATTAGAATCTAGCTATTATAGACAATAAAGGAAAATTGGATTAATTTGGAATTCTAGATTAAGCCTTAACCGTATGACGCAAGATCAATGGAGAAAGCTTTAAGAAACTTCAAGATGGGCCACATGGAGAGTTAAGAAGTTTAGAAATTTCCCATTGGTCCAAGTAGAAAGTAAGCTATCATGACTTTAGAAGAGATTTTTACATTCAAAGCTAGCATTCCAACGGAGGAAACAAATGTGAATTGTTCTTCAAGCCTTAGTATTCCACGTGAAAAAGAAGAAAAAAAGGGGAGAAGAGTGTAGAAATCAAACACTTGTAGGAATGAGAATTACTAGCCAATGGGAATAAAGCATATGGAAAGCTAGGTTATAAATGCTTAAGAGATATTTGAAGCAAATTTTATTTTGTCTCTTTTGGTAGAACACGTAGATATTTCTAGACATTATTGCAAAGATCCCAACGGTCAAAAGTTAGATATATGAGATAGGAGTATAACTTTAAAATTTTAAGAAGATCCAACGGTTAACAAATCCAGAATAAGTATTTTAGTAAAACGGGCTTAGGGAAAATTCAAGAAATGAAGAAAGCACGAAATTCCCTTAAAAGCTTGGCTACTCCACGTAAATTAGTGAAATTTGCTCTCTAAACAAGCTATGGCACGTATAACAAAGCCTTTTCATTTTATTCCTTACTAATCCACCTTTCACCTAGAACAAAAAAAATGAAAGCCTATGTCTTGGAAGTCCACGTGAAGATCAATGGATACTAGGAGCAAGGAGTATTCAAATTTTAAAGAGAAAGCAAGGTATGGGGAAGTTTATGATGAACTATGTTTGAATATTAAGCTTCTTAGTTGTTTCCATAGAGAATCCTGTCTTGTATTCTAAGTGTTTGATGAAATGCCTCAAAGAATTAAGAATTGCTAGATACATGATTACTTGATTAAGTGACTTGGTCTTAGGTTAAAGAATAATTGATGTATAAATAATTAGAGCTTAACTTAATGAAGGAATGAATGGTATTTAGAATTATAGGTATTATGGCTATTTTAGAAGAAAAAAACAATTGGCTAATGAAATATTTTACTAAAATCAAAGTGTTTTATGTTCTACTAAAGTTTGTAGGTTCCAATTAAAAGTGTTTTGTAAATTCTTGAAACATGTCTATTTTATGCTAGAATTATGTGGAAACATGTTTATTTATAGAATTATGTTGAACTTTATAAAGATTAAAGTTTAAGTAGTTTTCTTTAAAGAATTCTATGATTTCAAGCTTGCACACCATGTGTTTGATAGTTTGTCACAATGAATAAAATATGTTTAAGAATGTTTAGCTTGAATCCTTGTTGTTGAATTTGAATTATATTTATATGGTTGGTTGCTTTAACAAAGGTTATGTATTATTTCATGTGTTGCTGAGTGTTTCCTATGGAATCTACCATGTGTCTGATGAACTATGACTTATCTGTGAAGGATTTATGGAGTTAAACTATGGCTGTATACTAAGATGTTATGTAAAGCTTTATGTGATGATTGAAAGAAGCTTTATGGGTTATTTAAAAAGCATATGCCATGAGTTGTCAAAAATATTGAGCTTTGAGGTGTATGTGATATGAGAAACTGAGAAATAAAGTAATGGTGAAGAGTAAATAAAAAATAAAAGCAAGCCATGGCATATTTCATTTGCATTTAACCCCTCAGAGTGGAGGGAGGTTTCACTAGAGTGGGTGAAACTATGTTGACTATGGTACCCTT
>CM023946.1:27750453-27786583 GCA_013407115.1 Glycine latifolia | reverse complement strand
GGGGGGGGGTACCCTTTCAACTCCATAGAGAAGAATTTGAAATTGACTAACAAAATTCAGCAAACTTAGTAGATAAACATAACATATTAATTCCAAGATAGTAAAGATATGGAACTTACATTAGTTTGAATCTTGACCTAATCAAGCGAATGCAAACACTGTTGATACACACTTTGTCAGATAAAAGCTTCCGCAACTCATCAACACTGCAATTTGTAAAGAGCAAAAAAATTAATTAAGATCAGCATATTTGAAAATTGGAACAGTTCACAACATTAGAGTGACTAGAAAGTAGTTCTACGATTAAGGACACCCTTCCTAACTATTTTCCATTTACAAAATCAGATACAACTAAAATCATGAAAAGATATAAAAACACAAACCTCTTGTCCTTCAAAATGGAATTAACTGCAACAGCTTCAGAAGGTGGAACATGAGATGAAGGCCTCTGCGATAATGGAAAAGAAGATGCAGTCGGTGTAACAGGCCTTGATGAATAGGACTTTCAATCACATATGCTATAATTTTGATGGAAGAAGAAATAACACTCAAACATATGCTTGTGATCAAACATATGTAACCAAAAACTTGCCTGGAAATATTTGGGAAGTGTCTTCGATTTGGAATCACCTTTGTTGTAGTGCCACTTTGGATCAAGGACAACCCTCAACTATAACCATCAACGTACAAGATTGTTAATGTCCAACGATAAGAATTGGTGCATAAAAGAAAACTAGACAGCCTAACACAAATTTAGAGATACATTCATATCTCTGCATGTGTGCATGACTTGTTAATGTCCACTGGAGAGGAATATTCTGGCATGATCGGCAAGATAGTCGAGGACATGCTGTAGGACGGAGGTGTAGGGAAAGTAAAGGGAAAAAGCAAATTTTGGTGAGGAATTGGAAAGGCCTCATCAGTTGAATGGTAATTTTCCTCCTGGAATTTGACCTATTCCCTCTAATATACTACCAGTTTGTATCAGACAATGATGAAAATGATAAAAAAGAACACGCAAGTACCACATTTTCTAAGATAAATAATACTCTTCAATAGACTCGGTCATTCAAAGAGGCCACTGCAGTATTTTTAAAACATTTGTATTAGTTTCTATACAAAAAAAATGCATTAAAAGAGAAACTGAACGAGGTGGAGAAGGTCAGTCCTGGAAGAAAATTTGATGGTGACCCTAAACTCGCGTTCACGTTTTTTCCTAATTCCAAGAGAAACAAATAACCAACAATTAATCAAATATGATTATTACAAATAATAATAATAATAATAATAATAATAATAACGACAAGAAAAATATTAATGGCATGCTTTAAAAAATAAAAAATAAAACACCTAGCAGGCGTGGAAGAAGACGAGCTTGGTTCATCTTCGTCCTTCAGCACGATCACAAAATCCTCCGATTCAAAGGGCAAGGGTCCAGTGGTGAAAAGAGTTTTTCGCCCATCGTAGGCCGATATGCGATTTCCAAGAACCTTTTCACGGTGCACTTGGACAAAAAGCAGAGTCATAACATCTCTAAAAACCTTCTTCGACTTAATCTCGGGATTGATAAAGTCCTATTCATACAATAAATTCTTTCAGAAAAATTATCTCAGTGTTTCTTTTCAATAGCACTAGTAAAAAAAGTCAAACAAACAACACCACTAACATTCAAACCAGAAAATCAAAGTCAAAATAAAATAAAAAAATAAAATGGTGAAATCATTAGAATGAAATGCATGAGTTCGGTTGTTGAGATTACGAACGCCATAATGAAATAGATCTTGTTCAACGACTTGGACTTGGAAATGATTCGCTCAAAATTTGATTTTCCTCCCTACAAGACCAAACCCTGGCCGTTCACTGAACCTCACTGCCTTCGTCGACGACGGTGCCGACGGTTGCAATGTAAGTTGCTTTTCGACCGCTGAAGTGACAGATTCCCCGCCAGAGGAGGAACGGATGGTGCATTCACCTGAGAAGGAGCGAGAACTGAGGAGGATTCGCCACGACCACGGCCACGATCGCATCCTCTTCCGGTGGGAGAAGGCGCAGCGGACGTTGGTGTTGGATGGCGTGAATCTGGTTGTTGTTTAGAGCTACCGTGACGAGACATTTTAGAGAAAGAATATTTGTTTATGCTAGGAGCCAAGGAAGTGTGGTATGCGTGAGTGGGGAAGAAGAGGAAACGTATTGGTGCTTGTAGTGCAGTGAAGGTAAATGTTTTCCAATGGAAGGAAGGAAAGAAAGACAGAAAACCAACAGGTAAATGAATTTCAAAAGTTGTCCTTGTTTTGTTTTGTTTTCTTTTTTCCATTTTTTTATTTGCTGTTAGTAGTAATAGATAGTACAAATGAGCGGTCATTATTGATTATCGTGCACTCGGGAGTGCGGTGAAAATAGAAGGAAAATATGAAAAGATAATAATAAAATAATACTAATATGGTAAAATAAAAAAAGTAAATAATAAAAAAAGAATAGAAATGAAATGGAAGAAAAAAAAAATACTGAATGATTATAATTATGACTATTTAAAATGGTAGTAAAAGATATAAAAAAATTACTTGTAAAATTAGAATTTAATTTTTTTTCTTCTTTCTACTAGTATTTTGTTTTTATCCTATATAAACACAAGAGTAATAAATAAGGTAGCGTTCACAAGATTTTGAAACAAATTTGAGTATTTTATAGAAATATTAAAAATATCAATAAAAGTGGAAAGCATATCTAATTGAGCAATGAACTTAATTATTTGATAATAGAGATATTTTCATTAAATTTATTTTGCAAGTATTGGTTAAACTACTTAATGAAACATTTTTTTCACAAAAAATACATAGTATTTATTTAAGAAACTGTAATATGTTTTCAATAATATAGGATGCAAAATTATTACATATATGATATTAAATATTAAAATTACTATACAAAATAAATATTGAATTACTTTTCTATTTTTTATATATCAAATACTTTTTTGTAATATATTTTTATTACAAATGAATATTTTTCTTGGGAAATATTCTGTCGGAAATATAATTTTTTTTTGTAGTGGTATAAGGGATACATTTGGACGTGTCCCACGTAAAGATGGATTTATGACACGAATTGTGCGACAGTTACATTAGCTATCAATAAATTATTCATTTGTTTTAAGAGAGTTTGACCTACACTAAAGAATTGTAGGTAGAAGACTTTTGAAGTTTAACCTACACCAACTAATTGTAGGTACAAGTTTTATGGGGTTTTACCTACATTGTGTATTTTAGGTAAAAACTTTTAAAATTTTATCTATACCAAGTGGCTCTAGGTACAACTTTTATAGGATTTTATCTACACCAAGTAATTGTAAGTTTAAGTTTTTTGAAATTTTACCAACAGTGAACATTTACCAAAAACAAGTCATTTATGGATTTTATCAGGAAAATCATACAGGTTCGGTTCAGTCTCTTTTTCAATCCGAAAAGATCAAGATCAAATGAACATTCATTATCTTTCTATATTGGAGAAAGAGATTTTTGTAACCTTTTAGCAAGTAATATAAAAGTAAGACATTAATTGTTTCATTTCAATCCTTTTGATAAAAAAAGGAAGGATTTCATATTAGGTAGAAGTCATTTTGAGTTTTACCTACACCAAACAATAGAAGGTACAAGTCTTTGAATTTTACCTACATTAAATAGTTGTAGGTAAAAGTATTTTTTACTTTTACCTACAATAAATTATGTCTGTAGGAAAAATTGTACATAGGCATAAGTCATTTTTCTTGTAGTGATAAAAAAGGAAATCATGCACATATATTCTCTACCAAAGCTTGTGCCAAATGCTAAGATGCTCAACAATGGGTGAAACATGGATCAAATAGAAATCCAGTATCAAATGAACAAATAGGAAGAACGCTGCAATAATTGCTCTTGGTTAGGTTACGTCCTTGTCAGTAGATATATGAGCACGACATCCTTTGCCACATGAGCAAGTTGTTTTCTTCATTGGTTTGGTTGTAGCCCCCACAACCCACACATACACACACAAACACCTTGTGGCTTTGAATTGTGGAACCAAGGAACTCACATGGTATAAGAAAAGGCGACCACCAGCAAAGGTGGCACAAAAAAGTGCACTTGATACTCAGTCCAAATATAGAAAGATGACACTGCTGGATGGGAAGGAACCATTGTTACTGTAGTGCATGAGAGTTAAGGTAGCTGCAGGAAATTGTCTAAATTGTGGCACATTAGGGAGAATGGGCTGTATGAATTAAGTAAAAGCAAAATGCTAAGGCAACAGTTGAAGGAGCTGTCATGTCTGTTTAGACGGCTAAAGAGGAGTTCTTACATGCTGGGAAGGTGGAATTCTGACAGATCAAGAGGGAGTGACTGTAATGAACTAATGATGGAGATACATCAGTTTGAGAAGAATTGGTCAAATGAAAGTTCTTACTAGTGTAGTGAAACTTTTCAAAATCCATTGATGGCTGCCACAACTTTAGCTCTAATGGGCTGGACTTGGAAAGAAAAGCAACAACAAGGTGTTCTATGGAGGTACCTAGCAAATTGGACTGCTGAAGCATTCATGTGTCAGGAAGTGGTAAAAAAATTTACGTCTAACAATATCTATTTTTGTGAAATTGTGACTCCAAACAAGAGAATAAGCAAGATTCTGATAAGAAAAATGTTAATAAAGGCCTGGGATTGACTAGAAATAATGAGTAAATTTTGTATAGAGAGTTTGGCTAAGGAAAGTGATAGAACTGGACCAGACTAGAGAGGAAAAAAAGTGTATATTATTATGGTGGAGCTTCCAACTCCTAAGATACGAACATGTGATTTTTGAGGTCTCACCACCCTCCAACAACCAAAAAACCCCTATCCCAAACCCTGAACAAACTATTTATGATTTCCCCCTAATAGCTACTAACTAATAGTTAGTTATCCTAACTATCTTAACTAACTCATAACTACTAAGGCCCTTAACCCTTCCAAGGGAATCTCCTAGCATACACTTTTCCCCATCTGCATCTATCAGAAAGTGATTGGGAAATTTGCTAGAAAATGAGACAGCCACCAAGAATTCTAGCATAGTAAATTTAGGTGTGAAACAAAGGGGTTTCATATTTTAGGAATTTGGAAGTGGAATCATGGTGGTTTGTGCTTTGTAACGCTTTGTTGAGAGAATTATTAAGAGAAATTGTTTGTTAGCCACCCCACATGTTCTGATATTTGTTGATTTCGTACAATCAGTTAGAGAATAATTTGAGTCTCAAGTGACAAAAACCATTCTCTGACATAATGATTAGTGATTGATTATTCTAATTTAATCAACATAGTATAGTTGATTACGTGTTGTAAGTTGTAACATAATTATAAATGCTAAATTTTAACATAGTCTTGTTTGGAGCTCTAGCATCTTTTGTCTACCAAAAAATTATTGACTAACTATCCTTACATTCTGGGGGTCAAGCTTTTTCATAGACTAACTAACAATTGAACATGTGGATATAGATCCCATCTAAAGAGCTTTCGTTAAATCTGATATTTATACCCTTTGATCTTGTTACTGTCAATTCCTTCCAGCTATCCATGATTACCACATGATGAAATGAAGCTAGGTTGCCACTGCTCGATACAAGAGGCCTCACTAGGTCATGTATTATGTTCATTTATTTCTATTTTTATCAAATCTAAGTGTAAAGCATAGCACTACAACTCTGTCAAAAACTTGCATCAAAATCTATGACATGTTTATTTGGAATTTGCATCCAATCCTACAATACATTGATTGCTCATTTGAATTTCTCTCAGAAAAGAATTTCTCCATGAAAAGAGTTTGTAACTCATCCCAGGTAAATAGAGTTGATGCTGGGGATATGTGTAACACCCCGTATGCATCTGGTGTATTAACATATTACTTAATCAGATTAGCGCAGTAATTAATTTAAGTAAAACCCACAGAAGCGTTTTCAAAACCGTATCTCTTGATTCATTATGTATGGTTTAAAAAACATAAAACGTAAACGTATGCCCAAGAATACCACAATAGCCCCAACGATCCAGATAACTCAAAGAATGGCAGATAAACAGTAATATCAATATAGATATACCAGGAGAAAAATATAAACCACATGTACATTATATGAGATATACATATAATCTTCTGTACATCGTAAACCATATACATCATATATGCATACGCATATCTTCCCTCACAGGGTACAAACAGAGCCATGGAGCTCTCAAAAAAAATACTGCCAAGCCGCTACACACTGGCTGTCCCTACTGGGGCCTCCCGCCCTGGGACCTATCAGTTCTTCCAAAAGCATCACCTGAAAAACAACATCCCCAACAGGGGTGAGATAAAAATCTCAGTAAACTCAGGGTTCTTAGAGGTCTTTCCTCCCCCTGGTTCACTTCCATGATATATGGTATTAAAAAAAATCCACATAGCATTACTCGCCATCACGGCTCTCATAAACAGTTCACATAAGTATTATCGCACCAGTCCCATTCCGTTGGACACTACCAACATCAGGAATACAACACAATACAACATAACATATAACTATATGCACCATTGCCTGAGGAAAATCCACTAAGGACTTTACGCATACATATACGGCTCTTCTAAGAGAATTTCATCCACTCATGGCACATTCTCTTAGAGACACAACGTATATAACCTGGCCTGAGGAAGATCATCCACTAAAGGACACTCATTCACTCAGGACTTCCACACACAGCCTGAGGAAGATCATCCACTGACGGGCACTCATTCACTCAGGACTTTCACACACTCCCTGAGGAAGATCATCCACTGAAGGGCACTCATTCACTCAGGACTCTTATCACATACTACCTGAGGAAGATCATCCACTGAAGGACACTCATTCACTCAGGATTCCCAACCACTACCTGATGAAGATCATCCACTGAAGGGCACTCATTCATTCAGGACTCTCAAACTCTACCTGAGGAAGATCATCCACTGAAGGGAACTCATTCGTTCAGGATTTCCACTCACTGCCTAAGGAAGATCATCCACTGAAGGGCACTCATTCGCTTAGGACTTACGTCACATAAACCTATTCTACTGGGTAGAGAATCTCAACAACACAGAACATTATACAGTGTATATCATACAAGTTCATCTCAATAACATAGTACACTATCACAGTGTACATCATACATGTTCATTTCAATCAAATATTAACTCACAATTTTAATACACATGCATCATGATATACAATAACCATAACTCCCTCGGAGTATGGTGGAACACAGTCAGTGGGAAACACTCCCAAGAACAAAGAGCTTACCTGGCAAAGCCATGCTCTGCAGTTCTTTCCCTGCTCTGTGGTCTACGTCACTGACACCCTCGGTGTCACGCCCTATACAAGGCACATAAGCACATATCACAACCAATTCCACCACGCCAGGCATATACATATCACACGGTTCTCAACCGTCACAATGAAAGGAACTTCATTCCTTTCCAAAACCTCTAAGTCGTCTAACTTAAGGTTTACCAAGGCTCATCACCCACAAGCCATCTCATAGACCCTCAACGGTCTATCGCAGCTTAAACAAGGCATTAGAGTCACCACAGACTCGATGCAAACCAACGCAATGAGCTCAAAGCTCTTTACAAACCCAAAAGCCCAGAATTCACATAAGGCTTGAACGATTCTTTTCACACACAAGACACCGTTCCTATAGCCTCACAAGCACATCAAGACCATAATCAAGGCTCTTGCATGTCACAACATAGTCAAGTAACTCAGCATACTAACTATACATGCATTACATAGAGCCAAGAATCAACATTCACCAAATTAACATTTGAGAGCTAATCCTTCATCCTCACAACATTCTAAACACACATTTCTAAAGGACCCAAGGCTAAAACTAGCTCTATTACAAGTGGGTCACAATTCACCCAAAACCCCAACTCACAAATTAAACGGTGAATCTCGAGTTTCTTACCTCAACGATGACAAAGAATGTCCAAGGGCGACACCCCCAAGCTCGGGTGTCCTTGAATCGTCGCCGTTCCTCGCCGAACTCGAGTTCTACGAACTTCCCTTGAGAAAGGGATTCTCTGATTTGGGGGTTTTTAGGAAAAAGTGATGAAGGATTCTAGCTCATAGGAAGATTCCCTACAAGTTTCATGTTTGAAGGGAAGTGTTTTGGTCAAGAAATGAAGGTCTAGGAAGCTTGGTACCTTCAACAATGGAGGAAAAACGTTCAGAGGAAGAAGAGAAGGGTTTTGGACCAGAAAATCGTGAAAATGGCCTTTTATAGTGGTCCAGGTCGCGTTCTGCCACTAATCGCGCCACTATGGCACTATCCGCGCCAAGTTCCAGTGCTTGTGGCGCTACTGGCGCCAATCTAGCGCTAACGGCGCCAGAAACCAGCATCTGTGGCGCTATTGCCGCCAATCTGGCACTAACGGCGCCAGAAACCAGCATCTGTGGCGCTAATGGCGCCACTCTCATGCTAACAGCGCCAGAAATTCCGTCACAAAATTCGTCGCTAATTCCATTGCAAAATCCGTCGCTAACGCTTTTTCTGACAGAATATAGCAAATTTAAACTTTTCTTTCTTTTCTTTTATTTATTTAACTTTGGTTATTATAATTTGTTACTCAATATAATGTAATGTTTGTACCTTGCATCGAAAGACTAAGTGATATGACTTACGCTATGCTCATATTGATTGATGGATCAATATTAATTTGGTTATGTTGGAATTAAGATTCTGTTTGTTAATAACAGATCTCCAACAATGGTGCTGGATGATTGATATGGGATCCAAACTCTCTCTCTAGGGGCACTTATAATGGTGAAGTACTCCCAGGTAGATGATCACAATGCACCCAAGAGGAACCACAATCAGACGTGGGGTGTGTGCATTGTGAGTAAGGAAAAGAGAGTCAGTGTAAAAACGTACCTTTTTGCTGGAGTCTTCTACCTATAAATACTGACCTGTGTAGAAGATGGGCAAATCTCCTTGATCTTCGTTGTGATTTTGGAACGGATATACTCCACATTTATTGTGCAATCATTATCCTTTATTTCCCTTGATTGTGTCGATCAAATGGCAGTTACTCATGGAATGTGCCTGAAAACTCAATCCGACCAGTCCTTATTGGGCCTCTTGGGATTTGGCCCGTTCCGAATATCCATAACAGTTGCCCCTCAGCCTGGTTATCAAGTGTCCTGGATGGCCGGGATGATGTTATGCCGGTACGATGATATTTGCTGGGTCGTGACCGAGCTAATAAGTTCGACTTTGCCGGCCAAGATCGACTTCCGGCCTGTGCTACAGCTCTTGGTTTAGATGCGTTGTCTCGGCCTAGCTTCCGTCGTGCTGGTGTACTTCCTTGGGAGAGGCCGGTCCATTCTCCCAATTTCTAATCTTTTGGGGAAATGAAGCGTTTTTGCCGTCATTCAGATGCGAAGCGACGCGCCTCCCGCTCATTTAATGCTCTGTCCTTTCTTTGCACATTCTAATCATGAATGTTCTAATTTGATTTCCATTTTGCCCCTGCCTTTTGGTGATTCGGACGGTTCTACCCTTCTGGTGAGTTAATCTTCCCCGTTGGTTACTTGTTTCAAACGCTTCGTATTTTGACAGTTGCTCCTATTATTTTGATAGTTCCTACCTTATTTTCTTCCCACGTGTTTTCAAAATTCATAGTGCCATTTCCTCCCTCCTGTTCATTCCCTTGTTTGGAGTTCGTCCTCGTTTTCATCTTTGGTGCTACAGTCTTCTCCATCTTTGGTGCTACAATCTTCTCCAGATTTCTTCTATCTCAGGTATCTTACCCTTCCTTCCTATTTACATTCTTAGGATTTTCATATTTCCGTCTTGTTACTCTTGTTGCGATTTGCTTTTGTTTGTGTTTTTCGTCCATTAGCCCACTTCCTGGGTTTCGTCTTCCTTCATTCCCATTTTTCTTCTACCCCTTGTTCTTTTCATTTTGTGCTATGAATCCTCATGGGTTCAGTCCTGAGGAAGAGGCACACATTCGTAGGACAGTTCCCCCTTCTTCCGCATTTTGGTTTTTTGGTCTTCCTATTCTAGAAGAAGAGAAAACCAAACGTCTGTTATGCATCCCTTCTGGAGGCTCCAAACCCCCCAAACGTTCTTTGACCAAAAAATCTTTATCCTCAAAGACCATACTGGGCTCCGGCATTAAGCCTCGTGTTGAGCCCAGGGATTCTTCTACGATCCCTTCCGGTATTCCTTTAATTCCACCTTCCATAGAACTTACTCCTAAGACTCGGTTCGAACCCTGTCCAAGGTGCTTGGATAAATTCCTATACTTGGCTAGCTCGGGCTTCGATAGGCAAGCCGATGACACCCTGGACGTGTGTCGTCATAATCTGGTGGCCATCACCCCGCCCCTGCCTGCGAAGACGGGGGCGTTGATGCCATTCTCAGAGACGAGGTCCGGGGTCGAGATGGTGACATTGGCCATCGTCGCCCCTTCGTTGATTCAAAGCTCTTCAACTACCACCGTTTCTCCAGGTATTCTTACTGACCACTGCCTTTCCATTTGACGTAGGTCATTATGGGCGTCCCATCATTGGAAATAGTTGAAGAGTCTCGATCGACTGAATCCCAGACCGACAGCCCCTCTCCTCTTTTAATCGCTAAATTTCCCTGGGTAACTTACGAAGTTCTGAACACTTCATCCGTCATGAGTCGGGAGAGTGTCGCAGCTCTCCCTATCGGAAATCAGGAAGGATTTTCCGTTTGTCAGCCCGGCCCTATGGAGCCGATATGTTCGTTTGCCTAGCAGAATGAGCCGAGCTTCTTCTTTTTCTGTAAAGATGTGGTCACCCGCCTGGGTATCCGATTTCCTCTTTCTGATTTTGAGATGTCGCTCTTGAAGCATCTTTCCTTGGCCCCTTCCCAACTTCACCCCAACGGTTGGGCTTTTATAAGATCTTTCGAAGAACTGTGTGTGAATTTAGAGATTTCTTGCACGATCTCGATTTTCTTGTATTATTTTTCTGTACATACTGGCCGAGAACCTTCTAGTAGGAAAGGATGGACCTCCTTGAGGAGTCGTCCCAGACCCAAACTTTTCCCCCTTTTTACTGATTCTTTTAAGAGATTTAAAAATAATTATTTCAAAGTGTGCACCATACCCAGCCAGCAACCATTTTTTCTCCAAAGGCCGGAGTCTCCCGGGGTGAAGTGGAAATTCCCACTTTACTGGACCCATGCCCATCATGAATTTCCCCCCACCTTTTATCAGTGTGAGGAGACGGGTTTGTCGGATGCAGATGCTTATTCGGTGGTCCGGATTGATGCTTTCCGAGAGGCTAGGGGGCTTTGCAATATTATTCCTCTCCCTCCTCAATGTTAGTTGGAAAGCTTTGGGCATGGTATGTGTAATTCTTTTCGTTTATTGTTAACTGATGGTTTCCTTTGCTTTGCAGCAGCTGAAATGGAAAAACGGACTGGTGATGGGGGACCTCGGACTCGTAAGGCTTTCGATTGCTCGGAGCCGAACCCCGATGTTGTTGGTGTTCCTCCTTTCTTTTCTAAGCTGAAGAAAAGAAAGGTTGTAAAGTCTACCCTGGATGCTGGGGTTGTTGGCGTTGTCGGAAATTCTGTCCAGGCCGACCCTGTCCAGGTCCACTCCGGTATTGCTGGTGCCACATCTTCTCTGGGCACCCCGGTTACTGATCCCCCGGTCGTGGAGACTCCTTCGACCGCGCTCGCTGAAGCTCTGAAGCTGGTGCCCGGACATCTCTGGGAAAGGGGTACTAAAGACCTTTTTCCCTTTGTACGGGCTCTGAAGCACTTATCAGACTCTTCTCCTTTTTATGAAGAATTAATGGGGGAGCTCAGTCAGATGCAACTCCATGCCTATCGGACCGCTTCTCTAGTCGACAGCCTTGTCACACTAAAAACAAGATATATCAGGGCTCAGGAAGAGCTGGCAGCTGCCCGGGCTGATTCGCAGAAAGTGGGTGATGAGTTGCGCCTTGCTCGAGAGGAGTTCGAGCATCGCCTCCGAGATGCCCACACAGAAACTCAGCAGGCCTTGGCTAAGGCCGCCTATATGACTGAAAATCTGAATGAAGTCAAAACTTTGTTCGAGGGGGCGCAAGCCGAGGCCACGAAAGCTAAGACCAAACTCTTGGGCGAAGAGAAAGAGGTGGCCGAGTTGCGAGAAATGCTGGCATCGGTGGCCAAGGAATCCTTCAACAACGCCCTGGCGCAGGTCCGATGTGTCAATGCCGGGGTCAGTTTAAATACTGATGGGGTGCATTTCCGCTCTTATGTTCGTGACGGGATGATTACCCCTTATGACGAACAAGAGGATTCCGTTATTGAAGCGAAGGGCGCCCTCGAAGCCGGAATTGAGGCGGTCTCTGCTCCAGGAGGTGTTGTCGGGAATTGAAGGGCCGGGATGCTGGTTTGGATTTGTATTTTTGGTTCTTTTATTAATATGTTTGTACAATAGTACAATTTGCTTTTTATAATATTGTGTTCTTGAACTTTTTATAATATTGTGTTCCTTTTTAGAACTATATGTGTGCACATCGTTTATTCGTCTGGCTCCAATGGCCGAATATGATATTGCCCGAATCGTAAGTCCGTTTTCGGTTACCGTATATATTCCAAGTTATCGTGGGTGCAACGTGGCCGATCGAGACCATGCCAACCTGATCAGGGTTTGGTGGCACCTTGGAATTGCTTGGAACGTTTATATATTGTATCAAAAAATATCAATAGTATATTTATTCAAAAGCTACTCGAATTTTATTCATAAATACCGAAAATTATTCATGTCCGTGATCCCTATGAAAGATTACATGAGATGGGGGTGTCGAAACACTCGACCCACTCTTCTCAATTAACGGGAAACACACGGACGATCACTGAGATAAACACTTGTTGATATCTGATGTGAGGATCGTACGTTCATATCTCTAATTGTAGTATATCTTCAGCTTGTCTGCGTTCCATGTTCGCTTGACTGCTCGTTTATCTAAGGTTTCTAACACGTATGCCCTGTGGCCGAGATTCTGAATCACCCGGTAGGGTCCTTCCCAGTTGGCTGCTAATTTTCCATCTTGAGCATTTTTGTTTCCAATGTCCGCTCTGCGTAAGACCAAGTCACCCTCCTCGAAGCTTCGCGGCCTGACCTTCTTATTGAATCTTTTAGCCAAGAGTTGCTTTGTGGCCATGTCCCGGAGATGTGCTTTAGCTCGGACCTCTTCTACTAACTCGAGATCGTTGACCAACGCCTCATTGTTTAAGTCCTCGTCTTCCTTGAGCATAACCCTTCTTCTCCAAAAGGGATGTCCGATTTTCACTGGTATCATGGCCTCGAACCGCTAGGTCATTCTGAACGGGGTTTCCTGAGTGGATGACTGAGCCGTGGTTCTGTGCGCCCATAAAATGTAATATAATTGCTCTACACAATTGTTCCCGACCTCGTGCATTCGCTTCCTGAGTCCCTCTAGAATGACTTTGTTAGCGGCTTCAGCTTGGCCGTTGGACTGCGGGTGTTCCACCGACGAGAAATGGTGCTTGATATGGAGGCCGACCATCATTTCCCCGAACTTCTTATCAGTGAATTGAGTTCCGTTATCCGTGACAATCTCTGTCGGGATCCCGAATCTAGAAATGATGTTTCTTTCAAAGAACTTTTGCACTCGGGCAGAGGTGATGGTAGCTAGCAGCTCTGCCTCTATCCATTTGGTGAAATAATCGACGGCTACTATCAGCCATCTCAACTGTCCCTCCGTGGTCTTAAATGGTCCTAAGAGATCCATCCCCCATTTGTAAAAGGGCCAAGGGGATGTGATTGCCGTTAGTTCGGATGGGACGGACCATATGACCCGAGCATGCTTCTGGCAACTTTCGCATTTCTTTACGTGATCCTGGGCGTCTGCCTTCATGGTCGGCCAAAAGTAGCCCGCCCGAATAGCTTTCATTGCTAACGCTTTGGCTCCCATATGATGGCCGTTGATGCCTTCATGTATCTCGGCCAATATGTACCCTGTCCGGCTAGGCCCTACACAAAGTAGCATGGGAGTGTGTGGGCCTTTGCGATATAGTTCTCCATCCTGTGTGGTATACATGGCGGCCTCTCGGACTAGCTTCCTTGCTTTGGCGGCGTCCTCTGGGGTTACTCCTTGCTCTAGATATTTAATTATGGGCTGCCTCCAATCCGTGTTGGCCGAGATCATCATGATGCATGTGGGGTGAAACAGCTCCTGTTGGACGACCGTTCGATGATTACATGCACCCTTGGTACTTGCTAACTTAGATAATATATCGGCCCTCATATTCTCCTCCCTGGGAATGTGGGAGACGACGACCTCATCGAACTCAGCAATTAACTTCTTTACCTTGGTCAGATATTTGATCAACAAGGGCCTGGTATCTCTCTTCGATTTGGGTTGCCATGATTTGAGAGTCTGTGAAAACTTTTAGTTTCTGGGCCCCTTGTTCCTTGGCCGAGGCCAATCCGACTATCAAGGCTTCGTATTCGGCCTGGTTGTTCGACGTCGGGAAATTGAGCCGTAAAGATTGTTCAACGGATATTCCCTGAGGGCTCTCTGTTATGATCCCGGCTCCACTTCCCTTAGCGTTGGACGACCTGTCCACGTATAGCGTCCAGGTTTCTTCATGTGCCGATGTTATGGGGGTAAGCTCGGCCAGGAAATCGGCCAAGGCCTGGGATTTGATCGCGTGTCGGGCTTCGTATTTTACATCAAACTCGGAGAGCTGGATTACCCAACTGATCATTCTGCCAGCCAGGTCCGGTTTATGCAAGATCTGCCGAATCGGTTGGTTGGTGCGAACTATGATGGTGTGGCCCTGGAAGTACGGGCGCAGTCGTTTGGCGGCCACCAGGAGTGTGAATGCTACTTTCTCTAACTTTTGGTATCTCAACTCTGAATTTTTTAGTGCCCGGCTTACAAAATATACCAACAGTTGGGACTTGCCGCTTTCTCTGACTAGCACGGCGCTTACTGCCTCCTCGGCCATGGATAGGTACAGGATTAACGCCTCACCAGGCTCTGGTTTGGATAACACTGGGGGGGAGGCAAGCATTTCTTGATTTCCTCGAAGGCAGCTTCACATTCGGGGTTCCGGCCGATGATGGCTTCTTTCTTCAGCATCCTGAAGAAAGGTAGTGCTTTTTTCGCCGACTTTGGGAGGGACCGCGTCAACGCCGCCAATCTTCCAGTCAATTGTTGGACCTCTTTTTTATTGGTCGGGAATTGCATATTTAAAATCGCCATGCATTTGTCCGGGTTGGCCTCAATTTCCCTGTGGGTCAACATGAACCCCAAGAACTTTCCTGCAGTCACTCCAAATGTGCACTTGAGTGAGTTCAGTCGGATATTATTTTCCCGTAACTTGCCGAACATTTCCTCCAGGTCTCGAATGTGGTTCCTTCTTGCGTCGGTTTTTGCGATCATGTCGTCTATGTACACTTCTATGTTTCGGCCGAATTGTTGGGTGAAAACCCTGTTCATCATGCGCTGGTAAGTAGCGCCAGCGTTCTTCAAGCCGAAAGGCATCACGTTGTAACAATAATTTGCCTCACTTCCTCTGAATGCTATTTTTTTTTGTCTTCTGGGTGCATGGGAATCTGGTTGTATCCGGAATAAGCATCCATGAACGATAACACCTTGAATCCTGAAGAATTGTCTACTAACTGATCTATGCTCGGCATCGAATAGGAATCTTTGGGTCATACCTTGTTGACGTCAGTGTAATCGACGTAGACCCGCCATTTGCCGTTGGATTTTTTAACCATCACCACATTGGACAGCCACGTGGTGTATTGGATCTCACGTATGAAGTCGGCCTCCAATAACTCCCAGATATGTTTTTCCAATGCCTGTTTTCTTTCGGGTCCAAGATTCCTTTTCTTCTGTGCCACCGGTTTCGAGCCGGGATACATGGACAACTTGTGACAGCAGAATTTTGGCCTTATTCCCGGGATTTCGGAGGCTGTCCATGCAAAAATATCTCGATTGTCTCGGAGGCATTTTGTCAGTTCTGCTCTTGCGACTGGGTTAGCTATCCTTCCAATCCTAGTGATTTGGGTAGCTTGAGACCCTATCTGAACCTCCACGAGCTCGTCCGCTGGTTCTGGCCTCCATTCCTCCACATCTTCTCGGACGTCGAGCTCCACCAAGTTTATGGGTTCTACCTGCTGCCTTTTGTCTGTTCTCTGCTCCTCCTCTTCACATAGTTGGGGTAGTGAAGACGGGCCGACTTTGATTCCTTTGACGGTGTTGTAATAGCATTGGCGGGATTCCTTCTGATCCCCACTAATAGTTATTACCTTTTCGTTGCTCCCTATCATCTTCATCTTCTGATGTTTGGTAGACATCAAGATATCCCACCTGTGAAGCATCGGTCTTCCGAGAATAATATTGTATGGTGAAGGGAATTCGGCGACCACGAACTTCACTCTCTCTGACTTGAAAGCTTCCTTTGTGCCTAGTGTCAGCCGCAACTCAATGGAACCTTTGATGGTCGTGTTTTCGCCATTGAAGCTTGACAACACCGTCTTACACGGTTTCAGGTCTATCTCGTCCAGATTCATCTTTTTGAAGGCAGTCTAGGATATGATGTCTGCTGAACTACCATTATCCACAAACATTCTTCTTACTCGGCAGTTGGCTATGGTCCCGATAATCACTAGATCGTCCTCATGTCCGGGTATCACGTCGTTCATGTCTTCTTTAGTGAAATAAAGCAGAAGGGGCTCAGGCTTGTTGTGGCCTTTAAACCTGGGTTGTTCCCTTACTGCAAGAACCTCCCTGAGGTATTTTCTGCGTTGATTGGCCGTATCACCTCCTCCTCCCACAGCCCCAGTGATCACATTGCATTTAAACTCTGGTTCTGGAAAGTCTTCGTCATCTTGCTTTTTCCATTTTTCGTCTCGGCCCTTTTGATCATCATTCTGGTTGCCTTTACGCTTGATCTGTTGCCCTTGGGTTTTGATCACGTACCGCCGCAACTTGCCTTCTTGGATGAACTTCTCTATAGCATCTCGTAAGTCCCAACACTGGTCGGTAGTATGTCTCGGCCCATTGTGAAACTCACAGAAATGAGTACAATTAAGGCCGACCTTTTTAAACACAGGCCGAGGTCTGTCCACTTTCTTCATCTCTGTCAGAGCTACCTCTCTCCACACTTGCGCTCGGGAAGTGTTCAGTGGGGTATATTTGTCATATTTGGTGTCGTATCGTCCTACTCTGGGGCTGAGATCATGGTTTCTGTTCGGCTGAGCATTCCCGGGGTTCTGGCGGTGTCTCGGAGGGGATCCTTTTCTTTTGGGAACGGTATTCGCGATCTCCATCTGCTCCAGTTCCAAGTATTTCTTTGACCGGACCCTAAACTCCAACAATGTTTTAACCGGGTCTTTGTATATAGATTTTGCAAGCCGCGTCGATCCACTGAGTCCTACTGATAGTAAGTGGACGTGCACTTTTTCCTCCAAGCCTTGTACCTGTAGGGCAGCCTCCTTAAACCGATCCAAATAGCTCTGCAGTGTTTCCCCCGGGTGCTGACGGATTTTTCCCAAGGTGAATTCGGACTTAGGTTGCTTTTTACTCGTCGCGAAGTTGAGTAGGAACTTTTGGCCGAAATCCTCAAAATTATGGATTGATCGGGGTGGCAGCGTGTGGAACCACGTCTGTGCGGCCCTGGTCAAGGTAGTAATGAAAATCCGAGAGATTATTGGTTCGTTAATCCCTCGGACGCACATCTGCATATCGAACTCGTCAATATGCACCTACGGATCTTGACTCCCATCATATTTTGATAGGAAGGACCCATCAAAATCCTCAATAAACTGGGCGTTGACAATCTCATCGATGAATGGGCTGTTGTTGTGTTGTCCGCGTCGGTATTTTCTCCTATACACGTCGGCCCCTGTCTCGGCGACCTGGTACGGAATGTTGGACCGTTTATTATGATGTCTCGGGTTAATCTCTCGTTCTTGGTGGTGTGAGGCTGCTCCCGGTTCAACGTGTATATGTTCCTCGACCTCGGGTGATGGCTGTGGTCGACGGTCCGTCTGATGGCGTGTTTCGCCCAGACTAGGACAGAATGTTTGCTCCTGGGCCGGGTTCTCCATGTGTCCAACGTGCTGCTCCGTGTGCTGTCGTCGATGCTCTTCCTCCTGCCTCCATCTCGCACGACGCTCATCTAGCTGGGCGATAATGTTGTTCATATCCTCCTGGCATTGAAGGGCATGTCACCTTTCAATCCGCTCGATCCGGGCTAGAATGGATTGCAGTGCATTATTGGTGAAGCGCTGAATCGATTCTTGCTCTACTTCTGCCGGAGTGGGTAACGGGCCATCCGGCATAACCGACGGGAGGAGTGGATTGTTTTGAGCCCGAGAGGATGCAGTGTCTGAAAGCGCATCTTCCACCCTGATTGAGTGCAGTGCCCCCGCCACGGGTGGTCTTTCATCCTGATGTCTTCTCGTGTTTACCATGGTGGGAATCGAAATTTAGCGCTCCCCACAGACGGCGCCAATGTTCTATTTGTTAATAACAGATCTCCAACAATGGTGTTGGATGATTGATATGGGATCCAAACTCTTTCTCTAGGGGCACTTATAATGGTGAAGTACTCCTAGGTAGATGATCACAATGCACCCAAGAGGAACCACAATCAGACGTGGGGTGTGTGCATTGTGAGTAAGGAAAAGAGAGTCAGTGTAAAAACGTACCTTTTTGCTGGAGTCTTCTACCTATAAATACTGACTTGTGTAGAAGATGGGCAAATCTCCTTGATCTTCGTCGTGATTTTGGAACGGATATACTCCACATTTATTGTGCAATCATTATCCTTTATTTCCCTTGATTGTGTCGATCAAATGGCGGTTACTCATGGAATGTGCCTGAAAACTCAATCCGACCAGTCCTTATTGGGCCTCTTAGGATTTGGCCCGTTCCGAATATCCATAACAAGAATAAAGAATTATAGAAATCAAAATAAGAAGTGGGGTAGAAGACGAGCAAAAAGAAGCCAAAAACTTCAAACAATTCAACATCAAAATCAACATCCACAACACCATTAACCCAAACTAATTGGGATCGGTGGTTGATGAACCCATTGATAGATACAACGTGGTTGAAAATATAATAATAATAATAATAATAATAATAATAATAATAATAATAATAATAAAGAAAAAAAAAGAAAATAAGATAATAGAAAAGAAGAGGAAAAGAAGGAGGGGGGAGATGAAGAGAAAAAGGTCTAAAAAGGGACCATCTGGAACACAGAGATAACAACGGGTCTAACCCTTCACTAAGCTTATAAATTTTCTTTATTCCGTCCTAAGATACATTGTCTGTCAATCTATGTCTCACACCATTAAGTCTTGTTTAACTACCTTTCCCTAGGTAAGTTTCTATCTACCTCTATCTCTCTTTGTGTCGAGCTCTTGGTAACAAACATTTTTTCTTACATCCAGGGGCTGTCTCATTACGTGCTCAAACCACCACAATCTATGTTCCCTAATCTTTTCACTCACTAATACTACTGCTACTTTTTGTCGAATATCTCCATTTCTTATCTTATGTATCTTTGTATAACCACACATCCACCTTAGCATCCTCATTTTTGCTACCTCTATTTTATGCTCATGTTGCCTATGTGCTAGCCAACATTCAGCTCCATATAACATTGTAGGTCTTACAGTTGTTCTATATAATTTTCTTTTAGCTTAAGGAAATTTTTCGGTCATACAACAACCCAAATGCACTTTTTCATTTCATCCACATGCTCTAATTCTATGATTTACATCCTCATCAATCTCATAACCTTTTTACAAAATTGATTCCAGATATCTAAAAACATTTTTCTTAGGTACCTATTGATCAAGTAGATGCACAGGGTCTTGACCACTATTTCTTACCAGTGAAAACTCACATTTCATATACTCAGCCATGCTCCGGCTTAACGTGAATCCTTTAGACTCCAAAGTGCTTCTCCACAATTCAAGTTTTCTATTAAAACCATCTTTGGTCTCATTGGTAAGCAAAACTTCAAACAATTATATCAACAAAACCAAACATAATGAACAAGAGGATTAAAATAACAAAAAAAGAAAAGATAAATAGAAAACATAGAATAGATGGGAAAATGGGAAAGAAAGAGACACAATCAAAAGAATGATAAGCCAAATGAGGAATCGTCACAAAAGCTATGGATGCCTTTGATAAGATTCAAGAGGTTCACTTCAATAAATCACAATGAGGCCTAAGTTAAGGTGGATGTGTAATCACACGAGAAAAGATAGGATACAATACGATTGTATAGAAGGATATATTATTTTGGCCAAACAAGGAAAAGATGACAGGAAATGGGTTAAGGTGATTTGGTCATGTGCAAAGAAGGCTGCTAGAAGCATTAGTAAGGAGAGTAGATTGTATTGTTTTCAGTTGTACGAGAAGAAGTAGAGAGAGACCAAGAAGAACATTTGAGCAAATTATCAAGAGGGATCTCATAGTGAGCAATATCCTTGAGAATTTGGTTTTTAATCACGTCCAATGATGTCATGCAATCCATGTAGCTAACCTCATCTAGCGAGATAAAAATTTTGTTATTGGTTGCAGTGTTGGACACATAAATGTTGAATACAATGCTTAGATCTATCTTCCTATTTTCCACATGTAGTGATTGATTTGGTGTTGTACCCCTTTGGGGTTATTCTTATTTGCTGACCTTTGGGGGCCTTAGTAGGTATGATAGATAGAAATGATGAATTTGAATACTAGCATTTGGGTTAATGTCTTTCTAAAGGATTTGTAGTTTGGCCGGAATTCTTTTATGACTTATGGTTTTATTTGTGGGTTGGGGGGGGGGGGGGGGAGGCTGTTTGGTTTCTTCTTGAAAATGGAGATGATAAGTTCAAGCATGAGTGTTTTATGAAAAGCCTATCATTGAATTTTCATCCCTCAATATGAAAAAACTAAAATATATTTGTGATCCCTAATAAATATCCCAATTTTATGTTTTTTTTTTGAAATTTTTTCTTCTATTGAGTTCCTAATAAAACAAAAATTGTTTTGGTCAATGACACTTTTTTTAGTTACTGATAAATTAACAAATTTTGTGTTGAATCCCTAATAACAAATGAATTCCTTTTATCATAGAACAAATACAAGATTCGTTAATTTATCAAGAACTAAAATAAAACAATCAATAACCAAAAATAAATTTGTTGTTTTATTAGGGAATTAATACAAAGAAAAAGTTTATCATGGAGCAAACACAAAATTCAAATATTCATTAGAGATTGAAAATATAATTTAGCCATCTAAAAAACTTAGTGATAACATGAATCAAATTAAAGCAGTGACAGTACACTCAATTAGTTTTGCCATATGTGACCTTTTTTACTAATCTGTTCAAACTTTTATTAACAGATACAACATAGGTAACCATGATTATTCTGTGCGGTTGAAAGCTGCGCAGAAGTTTCTGAAAGATGGTGACAAGGTTACATGAAAATTTCAGTTGTGACATTTATTATATACCGAACAAAAACGTACTATTTTCATGGTATTGATGCATCAATATCTTTTGGATCAACTCCTGTAGGTTAAAGTCGTAGTGAACCTCCAAGGCCGTGAAAATGAATTCAGGAATATTGATATTGAGCTTATGAAACGTTTCCAGAGTGATGTTGGGGAGGTATGTACGTGACGTTGCCACTTGTGTTATTGTGCCTGATACTATTGTGACCATGAGATAATTAGGGCTTATTTGGTTTGAGAAAACAATTTTTGTTTCCCAAATAATTACAAAAATGTCTTGTTGTTTTCACTTTATTTTCTGTTTTTAAACATATTGTTTTGCTAAAGAGTGAAACCAAATTTTTAGTTGTTTGCTTAATTGGTATGTTTCCTGTACATATCTTTAAAAATAAGAAAAAGAAAATAATTGTAATTATTTGTAAAATAAAAAAATATGAAATGCAAACAAAATATTTTCTCAAACCAAACTTAACATGCAGATTTCTGTTTTAGCTATCACCAGAAACTATTCATTCTATCTTGTATTTGAAATTTTGTATCTAAACCACACTTGGATGATGTGCAGCTTGCAACAGAAGAGACTAAAAGCTTTCGTGACAGAAACATCTTCATAGTTATGGTTCCAAAGAAAGCCACTCTACAGAAAGCTCAAGAACCACCAAAGAGAAAAGACAAGTCAGCAATAGAGGAAGTCTCCGCTGGTGTCCAACATAACTAAAAACTTTCGTAGAATAGGCTCAGGTCAGGGTGGCTTACATTCTTTTCAATGGATCCCGCTAGCTTAACCAATCATTTATGGAAGTTCTTCATAATTATTATTGAATAATGGTTGAAGTTGACAGTAATATTAATGCTATTCAATTACAATTCATGTCCTTAAATCAAGAAGCATGACAATTAGGGTTGTACAAAAAATCCATATTCAAAAAATAATCCATATCCAATCCAATCTAATTCATTTTAAATCCATTTAATTAAATGGATTAATTTCATATCCAAATCCAATTTTTTGGATTTTCAATCCAATCCAATTAATTGGATATGAAATGAATATGAATTGGATATTTGTTTGTATTTTTGAATTAATACAATTCTTTTGGCAATGACGACTAGGTTTTTTTGACCAACTTTGGTAGGAGTCATTTTTTGGTCGATGTCGTCTAGAGTTATTTTGGTCGACGTCAACTAATGATGATTTTAAGCCGTCATCAGTTGAGCCTATTTTTCAGTTAATGCTGGTAAGGTTTTTTTAGCCAATATTGATTAGGACTATTTTTAGGCCGACATCAGTCAAGACTATTTTTTGGTCGACGTCAGTTAGGTTTTTTTTTCGATGTCTGTAGAGATTATTTTTTATCAATGTCAGGTAGGTTTTTCGCTCGATGTTGGCTAGTATTTTTTTGGTTAATGTCAGACAAGACTATTTTTTGGTCGACATCTGTTGAAAAACATCATTGACTGACATCAGCTGAAAAACATCATTGACCGACATCGGCTGAAAAACATCATCGACCGACATCGTCCAAAAAATCTAATTGACGTTGGCCAAAATATTCCCCCAATTAACGCTGATCGAAAAAATCTTAGTTGATGTCAACAAAAAAATATCTCTAGCTAACGCCAGCCAAAAGAAATTAGTCATGGTTAATGTTGGTCAACAAATCCTAGCTGTTGCCAGCAAAAATATAGTTTCAACCAGCGTTAGCAAAAAAATCTAGCTAATGTCGACAAAAACATAGTCCCGACAAATGTTGGCAAAAAATATCAACTACTGGCATCCAAAAAATAAACCTTATCGATGTTAGCCACAAAAATCCTAACCAATGTCGGACAAAAATTAGTCATGATCGATGTTGATCGAAAAATCCCTAGTCAATGTCGACCAAAAAATGCATTGACTAAAAATCCTAGTCGACCTCAACCAAAAAATAACCCTACCTAAGATCGACCAAAAAATCCTTGACCAATGTCGACTGAAGATGCACTGGCTAATGTCAGCAAAAAAATAGTCCTGGTTGATGTCGGTCTAAAAATGTCTGAACAGATATTTGTTGAAATTGCCTTGGTTGAGGTAAACCAAAAATACACTACCAAGACCGATTGAAAATAGTCTTGATCAAGGTCGGTTGAAAATAACTCTTAAATGAACAAATACTAAGTTTTTACTTTTTAACATTTAATAACTAAAATTTGTAAAAAAAAATTATAACATTTAAGGGGATATAAATTAGATATAACCAAATCCATATCCATTTAAATGAATTGGATCTTGAACTCAAATAGTTTTAAAAAAAATATGGATATAGATTTAAAATCCAATCTATTTAAATATATATGAATTGGATATGGATTGGATTCTTAAAAATTCAATATGTGCCCACCCTATCGACAAGATACGCATTTGCTAGGATGCTAAAAAAATAGTTTTATAAAATAACTATAGCTAGTTATATAAAACTATAATCAATTTTATAGTTATGGATATTTTAAATAATTTATTTTTATTTATCATAAATATAAATTGGTTTTAGATATAATTTGTTATATAATTGATTATATAATTAATTTATTCATAATTAGTTATATATTTATTTAAAAAATGGTAACTAGTTATATTAAATTATACTTATATTTTAAAAATTAGTTATGATTGTTGTTATAATATTTACTTATAATTTAATTATTATTAGATATGGTTGTAATTATATAAATACTCAAATCATAACCGATGGAGAAGTGGAGCACGATTACCTATTTTAGGGGGCTGCTTAATGCTAGTCTATATAGCTAAGATGTAGAAGCTGCAACTTACGTACCTAACGATTTGAAGGTAGCTTAGCTTTCAAGTGCTTACCTTCCAAGAATGCTATGCTGACATATTTTTTACTTGCACAGAACGCAGTCTCCTGAAAGCAACACGTTTTGTGTACAATAGTATATTTTTGTTTTCATTAGAAGTTAATAATTTTCTTTTCTGTTTCTCTCTGGATTCTACGATGTTTAAGGATCGACTAGTCAAATTCACTGTATTTTTATAGCTGTGATGATAAGCCTTTTTCTTTTTGAGGACTCATTTCTAATTCTAGTTATAATGTTGGTTTCTAACTTTCCGTTATAATGTCCTCATCTTTAGCGGTGTTTCTATGTAAAAGAATAAAATCTCAATGGATAACTTTGAAGTATCTTTATGACTAAACTATTAAAAAACCAATTATAAGATGAGATGTGCACGTAAGTTCGTGCAGAAAAAAATTCCGTATTTGTACAAAACTTGCGTATCTAATATTTCTCTATTTATGTGTACAGAGAGAGCTCTATTCCGGTGGATCATTTATGTACTTATTATTGTGTAATCATTTTATGTATAGTTTATATTTTAAGAATCGGAGGACATAGCAGGTGGCCAATCTCACAAGGGCCCAAACATCCTCTATAGTATTGTCCTTGTTCTTAAAACATTAGTCTCGTTATTAGATAATAATAAGCAACCGCCACGAGTTGTCCAGATGTAGATTATGTCTACAAATAAGCAATTCACAATTAAAGAGATATTTTGTACTTAATTACCAATTGATGAGGGATTAATCAAAAGAAAAATATAATTATCTATTACCACTCCAATTTGTCTTTTATCACTATTATTTAATTAAATTTTATATTATTTTTCTGAGCTATTACAGTGAGGAGTGGTGATAGACATGTTAGAGACTGAGAGTGAGAAAAGGTATTCCTAAAAAAGAAATATATTCAACTGTTTTAATAATTTGTTTTAGGATTTTATTAAATCTAGCGTGAATCGAAGAATATCATAACAATACTATCTATAGGGTCAAATCTATTTCGTAACATACATTTGCAACTGTCTATAGGGCTCAATTAATTTCGAATATTAAGAAATCTTGTAATTAATGTCGTTTGTGATACGATAATAGATTTTGAATTTTCACATGATCATATATTATGTACAAATTTCGTGTCTATTTATCTCTTCATACAAATTAAACAGATGAGACTATATTAAATTAAAATATATATATACATTTAAAATAATTAACATATATACAATTTTTTAATAAAATAATTAGTTGATTTTAATATGAGAGGAGACCCATCTATACACATGTGGATACATCCATTGTGATCTATTAGAACATATTTAGTGGTAGATCTCAAATTAGAATCTTAGATAACTTTTTAGTAGACTTCATAGTGTCAAGTAGGATTTAAGATCTCTTCTATTTTGTTCTTTAGTGGTAGATCTCATTTTGAGATCTTAAGGAGAGAGAAAAAGAGAAAAAATTTATTCTTTTTTGAACAATGTGTAGATCTTAAGGGTTCTTCTACAAGAACTCATTCTCCATGTTGGAGATCTTTCTACCTCCTTTAGTGGAAGATCTAGTGAAGACCAGATCTTGAACTCAAGATCCTTGCTCAAGATCTTACACTGTAAATTACGAAATGACTTCCAGATATTAAATTTCGCTAGTCACAACTATTGAGTTACGTGAGATAAATATGAATTTCATTCGTCCCATGTTAAGAAAAAGTGTTTGATCCTATAAGTAGATTAATGATTAAAAATCAATAGAAAACAAGGTTTTTAATTATGACTGTGTGCGGTTGCTTTTTTTCATTTCTATATATATTACCTAGTTGACCTCCACCTTAAGGTTTTTTTTTCTTTTCTTTTTCCTGAACCTCCACCTTAAGTCATTTTCGTTTGATAAATATTTGGCTTAAATCCATTAAATAACATGTTCTGCAACTAACCAAACATCAAAGCAGAAGAAAACTCAATTTGATTGATACTAATGAACCATTCTTTCACATCAGTCAAGCTTTCAACATTAGGCTGATTTGGCACATTATCACATCTTACCCGCTAGTAATTAAGCTTGTACTATGATTTATGACCAACCGAAAAATTAACAGTGTGGAAAAATCAAGTAACAAATGAAATCAAAGGGAGAAAATAACACGGAGAGGCCATATTTAATTAAGCTTGTACTACCAACCGAAATATTAACAGTGTGCTAAAATAAACTTAAAAATAAGATCCAACTATAGGTGATCTTTCATCATTATGTAGTCCATAGTTTTAACTATATATTCTTTATAATACGAAATTATGAATTATTAATATTTTTTAAATAAAAATTTAAATATATATTATATAAAAATTATATTAGATGGGAACATAAAAATGGTCATAGTTATTTATATGGTCAAAGATTACTTAATAATTTTTCAAAAATAATTAACATGGAGAGAGGCCATATTTAAGGCTTTTAATTTCTTGGAAGCTTTTAAAGGAAAGGAACAGCAACGTAGCCTGTTGGAGAAGGTTTGAAAGCCATGGTGGTTAAAAAATAGACGAAGCTTAGCTTTAAGGCAATGGGGACCCTGCAACCAACAACAACACCGTTATGTGGACACATTAGGTGAGGTTCAACAGCTAGCACGTACCAATCTTCCTTCATAAAACACAAACCTTTGATCACACAACCTCACCTTAATTTGTGTTGTTGTTGTGTCATTCCCATATTGTCCCATTCACTAAGACATGGAAGCCAGCGCTGGACTGGTCGCTGGGTCACATAAGCGCAATGAGCTAGTTGTCATTCATGGACATGAAGAGGTAATCTTGTTGTTTTGTTTTGTTTGTGTTTGTTTTCATGGAACAGTTAGTAATTAGACTAATAGTTGTATTATGGTACGTGCAGCCGAAGGCTTTGAAGAACTTGGATGGGCAAGTGTGTGAGATTTGTGGTGATGGCGTGGGACTCACGGTGGATGGAGACTTGTTTGTGGCTTGCAATGAGTGTGGTTTTCCAGTGTGCAGGCCTTGCTATGAGTATGAAAGGAGAGAAGGAAGCCAGCTTTGCCCACAGTGCAAAACCAGATACAAGCGTCTCAAAGGTATTTCATTCATTTGCATATATGATATATGCCTTTTATCTTTTTCAACCCATTAATTATGGACTTATATACATTTTTAATCCCTGCAATTTAACACTTTTTTTTTGGTTTTAATGCTTGTAAATTATATTTGTTTTATTTTTCATAGTGTTTTAGATAATATTTTTTTACATTATTCAAAATATTTTTTTTACTATTGAAAGAGTTATGTAAATTATGTTGAAGGAAAAAAACAAAATAAATATAATTTGAAAGAACTAAAACGAAAAAAAAAAGTTAATTTTCAAGAACAAAAAATATATTTAATCCTTAATTATTTTACAGATTTCTTTTTCTAAAGTGATTAATTAATTAATTTTAATTATTCATAAGAAAATCATTATTATGTTGTGATTATGCTAATTAATTAAGGGAGCCCCCGAGTGGAGGGAGATGATGATGAAGAGGATGTGGATGATATTGAGCATGAATTCAACATTGATGAGCAAAAGAACAAGCATGGCCAGGTTGCAGAAGCCATGCTTCATGGGAAGATGAGCTATGGAAGAGGTCCTGAAGATGATGACAATTCCCAGTTCCCAACACCTGTCATTGCTGGTGGTCGTTCTAGGCCTGTGAGATTTTGCACCTTATATGCTAACTTGTTGTCATGCATGTTCAATAACAACTAAAACTTTTCATGCATGCATGCATTGCAGGTAAGTGGGGAGTTCCCAATATCATCTAATGCTTATGGGGATCAGATGTTATCCTCTTCACTGCATAAAAGAGTGCATCCATATCCAGTGTCTGAACCTGGTAAGTCTCTTTAATTAGTAGTACACATGAATATGTACAATTACAACCTTCTAACGTTTGGCATGCAAGCTCTGATGATTGATGCAGGAAGTGCAAGATGGGATGAAAAAAAAGAAGATGGATGGAAGGATAGAATGGATGACTGGAAATTGCAGCAAGGCAATTTGGGGCCTGAACCGGATGAAGATCCAGATGCAGCCATGTATGTTTCCATGCAGCACTGCATTTTAGGAGTTGATGATAGAAATAATTAAAAGATCTGAATGTGGATGTCAATTATTGCAGGTTAGATGAAGCAAGGCAACCACTGTCAAGGAAAGTGCCAATAGCATCCAGCAAAATCAATCCATACAGAATGGTGATTGTGGCACGTCTTGTAATTCTTGCTTTCTTCCTCAGATACAGACTCATGAACCCAGTACATGATGCCCTGGGGCTATGGCTAACCTCTATCATATGTGAAATCTGGTTTGCTTTTTCATGGATTCTGGATCAGTTTCCCAAATGGTTTCCCATTGATAGAGAGACCTACCTTGACCGTCTTTCCATCAGGTATGCAAAACTTTCTCTGCCTGTCTCGAAGGTATTTTAGAATGGCTTAAATAACTTGTTGTAGGTCTATGATATATACAAGATTTTGATTTTGAGTCCCTGATAAATTTTTTCATTATTCCAAGTCTATGATATATTAAAAGCTAATTTGCTTTGATCTCAGTCTCTCTGTCGTTAGTTAAGTGGTGATGAGACACCATTCCAATGACTAATAAATATATTGTAAGAGCCAATAAAATGGTACTATCACGTCTTCACTTAATTTGACGATAGGGACTTGGAATAAAACCTTTAATATACCAGGGACTTAGAACAACGTGAAAAATTTGTGATTGACTCAAAACAAAAATTGGATTCATATCAGAGATCTCAAACATATTTAAACTTCTTAGAATTTATGTATATAGTAAGACAAGGTCATTTTGTTGAAATCTCAAATTGTGATCAGGTATGAGCGTGAAGGTGAACCAAACATGCTTGCTCCTGTAGATGTTTTTGTTAGTACAGTGGATCCCATGAAGGAACCTCCTCTAGTTACAGCAAACACTGTTCTTTCAATCTTGGCCATGGATTACCCGGTTGATAAGATATCATGCTACATTTCTGATGATGGAGCCTCAATGTGTACATTTGAGTCCTTATCAGAAACTGCAGAGTTTGCTAGGAAGTGGGTACCGTTTTGTAAGAAATTTTCTATAGAACCTCGAGCACCTGAGATGTACTTCAGCGAGAAGATTGACTACCTAAAGGACAAAGTACAACCCACCTTTGTTAAGGAGCGTCGAGCTATGAAGGTTAGTATACTTAGAATAGATTTGATTCTTTTAAGAATGTGAACTTTTGATTGATACATATCAGTTTAGAAAGAAACATTGATTCATTTATTTACTGAGAAAATTGGGTGCATGACAGAGGGAATACGAAGAGTTTAAGGTTAGGATCAATGCACTTGTTGCTAAGGCCCAGAAAGTTCCTCAGGGAGGATGGATCATGCAGGATGGGACACCATGGCCAGGGAATAACACTAAGGATCATCCTGGTATGATTCAAGTGTTTCTGGGTAGCAGTGGAGGTCTTGATACTGAAGGAAACCAGCTTCCTCGCCTTGTTTATGTTTCCAGAGAGAAAAGGCCTGGTTTTCAACACCACAAGAAAGCTGGTGCCATGAATGCTCTGGTAGAGTTTTTTTAGCATATTTTTGTTACTTTATTACTTGCATGCATCATCAAGTTCATTTGCTTCTGCGAGAGGGCAACCAGGCCACGAACAATCTTGCTGACTTTGGCTTATCATTAGATGGCCACTGCTTGGTATTTGACTTTGTTCCGTCTTTTTTATCAAACGTTGTTTTAGTGGATGTATCTTCAACCGTGTTCCCTCGCAGATTTTTAGTTGTGTTGTTAGGGGCTTAAGCCCTTATATTCCACAAAAAAAATCATGTTCATTTGCCTGATGGCCCTACTAATAAGTTCTGTAATTTATAGGTTCGGGTATCTGCTGTCCTCACAAATGCTCCTTTCATGCTGAACTTGGATTGTGACCACTATGTCAATAACAGCAAGGCTGCCAGAGAGGCCATGTGCTTCTTAATGGACCCACAAACTGGGAAGAAGGTCTGCTATGTCCAGTTTCCTCAAAGATTTGATGGTATTGATACACATGATCGTTATGCCAACAGGAACACAGTTTTCTTTGATGTAAGAAACTCACCACAAACAGGATTTTTCATTTTTTCCCCCTTGCAATCGATTGATTTTCTTTTTAACATTTTTTGTCTTTTTGCAGATTAACATGAAGGGTCTAGATGGTATTCAAGGTCCTGTATATGTGGGGACTGGATGTGTTTTCAGGAGGCAAGCTTTGTATGGCTATAATCCTCCCAAGGGTCCAAAGCGTCCAAAAATGGTAAGCTGTGATTGCTGCCCGTGTTTTGGAAGCCGCAAGAAGTATAAGGAGAAGAATGATGCAAATGGAGAGGCTGCAAGCCTAAAAGGTTCTTGTTTTGATTCAAATCATTAATTAGTCTTTCTTGTTTTCCCTTTTACCTGCTCTAAACCTTGTGTGACTTGTCTAATAGGGATGGATGATGACAAAGAGGTGCTGATGTCCCAAATGAATTTTGAGAAGAAATTTGGACAATCCTCTATTTTTGTGACTTCTACCTTGATGGAAGAGGGTGGTGTGCCTCCTTCTTCAAGTCCAGCAGCCCTGCTTAAAGAAGCCATTCATGTGATTAGCTGTGGATATGAAGATAAAACTGAATGGGGTCTTGAGGTACACTAACAACATGCATTTTATGACTCCTTGACGTGTTATATCTAATTAGGACAATTAGCTCATCGAATTCTTGCTTTTTTTTTTCTTTTGAAATGTGCAGCTTGGTTGGATCTATGGATCTATCACAGAAGATATTTTAACAGGTTTTAAGATGCATTGCCGTGGGTGGAGGTCCATTTATTGTATGCCAAAGAGAGCTGCATTCAAGGGTACTGCTCCTATCAACTTGTCAGATCGTCTCAACCAGGTTCTTCGTTGGGCACTTGGTTCCATTGAGATTTTCTTCAGTCACCATTGCCCTCTGTGGTATGGCTTCAAGGAAAAGAAGCTAAAGTGGCTGGAGAGATTTGCCTATGCAAACACAACTGTCTATCCATTCACCTCCATTCCTTTAGTTGCCTACTGTATTCTTCCAGCAGTTTGTTTACTCACTGACAAATTCATCATGCCACCGGTAACAATCTTGTTCTTCCATCCCTTCCTGTTGTTATCAACTGAGTTACACGTGACATGCTTATAAAATTATAATCTTTTTTTTCTATTGATGATGATGATCCAGATTAGCACCTTTGCTGGTTTGTACTTTGTTGCTCTCTTCTCCTCAATCATTGCAACTGGTATTCTTGAGTTGAAATGGAGTGGAGTGAGCATTGAGGAATGGTGGAGAAACGAGCAGTTTTGGGTCATTGGTGGTGTATCAGCTCACCTCTTTGCTGTGATACAAGGTCTGCTAAAGGTTCTGGCTGGAATTGACACCAACTTCACTGTTACATCAAAGGCAACAGATGATGAAGAGTTTGGAGAATTGTACACCTTTAAGTGGACTACACTCTTGATTCCTCCTACCACTATCTTGATCATTAACATTGTTGGTGTTGTTGCTGGAATCTCAGATGCCATAAACAATGGGTACCAATCCTGGGGACCACTCTTTGGAAAGCTCTTCTTTTCCTTCTGGGTGATTGTCCATCTCTATCCATTCCTTAAAGGTTTGATGGGTCGCCAAAATCGCACACCCACCATTGTTGTGATTTGGTCAGTGCTATTGGCCTCTATTTTCTCCTTACTTTGGGTAAGAATTGATCCATTTGTCCTCAAGACTAAGGGACCTGATACCAAGCTGTGTGGAATCAACTGCTAAAAAAGACTGCTTTCCCTATAGTATTATTCTTTACAAGATGTATGTAGGGTACATACATTCTTGGTTTCACAAACCAACAAAGTGGCAATGCACAAGGATCAATAAGGAAAGAGTTAAAATTTTGTGTATCATCAATGAGTGTTATCATTTTTGTAAATGTTCTCAAGGTCATCTGTTTTGGCTGGAACTGCCCAAGGATATTGTAAAGTAAATCAAAATTGCAGTTTTATCTATTCACTGGAATCATGTTCAAGATGTCAAATTCAAAAGAATATATAAAAATAACAAAGGATACTGTAAGCGAGAAAGAAAGGCTAAAAGAACAAGTAAAGAAGATGGGTTATACCTTTTGATTAAAATTTCCTACAGCAAACAATCTTCTGAAATAGGCTGCATAATAAATTCTAAACTGAAATGGCGAGAAAAAGTGCCAAGCATTGAGGTTAGTTGCATTATCTTCATTGAACAGCCAAAAAAAAAGTAACGTACGTATTTCAAGAAGCTATATACCTGAGTTCATGTTCTTAAGAATGTCAATTTAAGAATTTGCATTAAGCATCAATTCTACCAATGTCCCTTTGGCGGATGTTTCCGCGCTTGCTCACCGTACATAACAAGGAACTAAATAATTATCTGTACTGGTGCTTATTTCCCAACAATTAATCAATAAACTAGATGTAAAATTTAAACTGGGCCTTAACTATCAATCAATCAGTTTAAAATAAACTAGATTAGATATAAAATCAAGACTTGAGATTAATTCAACTATAAAATCTAAAATTAACATAATGTATTTATTTGACGAAAAAAATTGTTTCATAATAATCGTAACTCAATCTATCATTTATTCCTTTGAACAATAGTTGATCATGCAAAAGAAAACAATTCTAAAAAAATAAGTGTTTATTCCATTGAATCTCAACAAGAAGAAACCACTGGTATGGCTTGCACCAATATCAACGTTTGTACCCATTTATTATTGGATAAGTGTCGTTGCACCAAAGACGTGTATGTTGTAACACAGTGTTTTTCCTAATCATGTAATTAAGTGTTTTAATTAAAATTACAAGAGAAATTAACTTTAAATTATGCTTTGATGGTTGATTTGATAATAAGTAATTAGTTAATTATGTGTTTTTGGAGAAATTTATGAGTAATGTGGTTGAACTTCATGAGTGGGCCTTAAGTGTAGAGCTTGTGTTAGGGGCTTGTTATTGGTCCCAAAAACATTGCTATTGGTCCCTATCATTATTCTCAAATTCTAAAGTTATTCTTTTCCACAATGCATAATGGAAACACACTTTTGTTGTATTAGTGGGGGTGCTTAAATGTGTTTCCGTTGTGCATTGAGTTTGTAGAAAAAGTGCACAATGGAATCACAAATTCGTTGTGCAAGTGAGAGTGAATATAGATTACGATTCTGTTGCACATTGTACAACGGAATCATACTTCCATTTGTACATTTTTTTTGTTTTTTTCATTATTTGACAGATAGGTTTGATAGGTAGAAATAACTTAGGTATTAAATAAAATTGCATAGAAATGTCTACTACATATTGAGATACACATCCATAAATTTAATTGGATACACATTCAACGTTTAAAATTATTTCAATTCATAGAAATATCTACTACATATTGGGATCCTCTACTTGAATGAAATTGTATTAAGTTGAAAGCTTGCATGTGTTTCATGCAAGAACTTTGGCCATGAACTGGCTTCGGGTGTGCATTATCTTCTCCATTGTGGTACAATACAAGGCAACTGATAGCAACAATTCTTGAAGCTGCACTTGGGTGAAGGACATTGAACAAAAATGATTTCAGTGCATGATTATTATTGAAGACTAATGAGATGGAGGGTGTTGATATTGACTTTTTTTTTCAAGAATTAAATAAATTTGTATTTCTTTTATTTTATTTATTTTAGTGGCTGATAGCCTTGATGTCCTTTCATGTGCATCACTAGGAATTAAAGTGTATTTAAAATAATTAAAGGTTGTCTGCCTTCATAATTGCAGTTAATGGTGTATTTAGTATAACTAAAGGTTGGCTGCCTATATGTACACAAAAATTACAATGGAATGAGCATACTTTAATTTTCAAAAAAATACTTGTGTATTGTGAGAGTATTCTCTAGGTTTTAGGCTGAACTCGTTTGAACTTATCAGGGATTATCTATTAACCTTGTGGCGTCTTCCTTTTGCTTATCTTCCATTGTTGGAAGTGGCGCCTTCCACCTGCTATCAAATAATCCGTAACCAGAATCGTATCAGCAAGGGACAATTTATCATGTAAAAAAAGCTACATTATCATACAAAAGACAAGTTAGCAAATAAATCAATATTAGCTTACAAAAGTAAATGACATCTTTAGCGAATAATATATACTTGCACAAAGTGATTTCCATTGACAAATCTAATTGAATGGAGATGAGATGCAGTTTGTGCGAGACTCCTAAGTGGAAAGAAGGTCCAACTTTAAAGCCTAGATAAGTAGACCAATACAACATTGTACCGACTAGCAATGACATAACTCATGTCAGGAATGGTCATCCACTTTGCCAAAGGTACTGAGCCATGTTCAACATACAAAGAGGTTATCAATTCCAACAATCCGTTCTTCTAAGCCAAATAATTGAACATAGAGAGTGCCATGTTTGAAGTTCCTGAACCAAATCTTGACGAACGAGAGTCCAAGACTCCTCACCCTAGCCTAATTGTGTAACCACAATTTCCATTTGGTTTGACATCAATCTTCAGAATGTATTGTTGCAATTCATTGAGAAATTCATCCATACTATTATCCAGTTTTTTCTTGTTGTCACAACCAAACTTGCAAGCCACACTTGAAGTTCTTGAACTACCAACCATCATGTTCATTTCATTGACGCACGACCACATTGAAGATTCACATTTGGTAGATTTTATAGACTTTGGTGAACCTTTTGTTTTCTATCTTCGTTGGAGGGGGACATATTGTAACATCCTCAAAATTATATCTTGAGTTTATAATTATGATTGAATTATGGAAGTGTGATGATAGTTGGATACAAAAATAATAGTATAGAATCTATTTGAACATAAGCTGCCCAAAACTGCCCATTTCTGCCACCCGGATTGAGAAATTTATTTCTCTCTCAATTCTTATCAAAATTAGGTGTATGATATATGGAATTAAAGATCTAGATGTCCACTATAACATATAAAAAATTTAGATAAATATAGTTTGTGCAATGCTTGCAGTAATTAAAACATTAAGAGATGTCAGTGTGGAATGTCTTAGCTTGCTGGCAGCTTTGAAGTCTAGATTAAAAATGTTATAACTAGAGTTTTACAACTCCAAATAATGCATGTGATACCTTGTTAGAAAGCTTAGGGAGTCTAGTTTAATATAATAGAAGATGAGGAATTTTGAACTAGTAGATTGCTACAGAATGTACAATGAACGAACCATGTGTGGTAAAAGAATTTTCTAGCTACTTGAAAGAAAAATCTAGCATTGGCAACTTGTAGCTCCTAGAACCTTGGCACAAAGGCTAGAAGATTCAGCCCAAACTTGGACCAATCAGAATTTGAAGAATACTCCCAAAGCTCCACGTCTACAGCCCAAGGATTATGCATGGGTATGTGAAATAGAAGACAATGGGAAGTCAATACAAAGGGAATAAGACAAAATTTGAAACAAGCTTCTTGAACCAACCTTTCTAGGAGGCCTTCAACGTGGATAGCAAGCATTAAATGAAGGAATCTTACTTTATTTAGCTTCAGCCATGTGGGTGTAGGCAAAGGAAACCCATTTATTTAGCAAACTCCACGTGTACTTAAGCCATAAATGAAAGAATAATTGTCATGATTAGATTAGGATAATATCTTCAAGGATAGTTA
>CM023946.1:27675741-27711741 GCA_013407115.1 Glycine latifolia | reverse complement strand
TTGGTTTATTAGATTAGATATTCATTGTATTTACAATATGGCCAAGAGGGTACTCGGCTTCATAGGGCATGTTGCATTAGGTATCATCTCATCCTGACCGAATACTTATCCAATATATTGGCCCTAAACCCTTTTTTAATCTCGGTCAAAAAGAAGGACTTCATCCTGCTTGTCAAAATGGTTACAAGCTACTCCTCTGAGCTCTAGCGGTTATGCACCTTTATTTGCACAATGTAATTTGTCATTATACTATAGTTCTCCTTTTTAATTTAGATTTTACCCTAAAATATTAGCCTCATTATATTACGAATGGTTATTATACATAATTTATGTTGTCTGAAAACCTGAGAAATGCGAATCCCAGGCATGAGTTTATATGTATGTTTGTAGAAAGCGATTGCTTGTGATGTTGATGACGTCGAGATGAGATAATGTTGATGTTGATGATGACATTGATATGAAATGGTGTTGATGTCGATGATGACATTGAGATGAGATGATGTTGATGTTGATGATGTTATTGAGATATCTACATGTTGTGTATGTACATGGTGGGTGTAGTGACGGTCTGAATATCACTGAAGAGAGAACGAGATTTGGGATTTGGTTTAAAAATTATAAGTGTCCCTAGAGAATGAAGTGGATTGTTTAAATTTTTAAACCATTTTAAGGTCAGTGCATTGTTAGAGCCTTTGTGTCATACGACATACTTGTGTAGAAATATTATAAACTTTGTCAGGAAGTATCTGTGGTTTTCCATGAGGAAAAATGTTGGTACTTGAGGGCATATCACTTGGTTTGGAACTTCCTTGATACTCATGGCAGGGAGTGGCCTAAGCACGACTGACTGACCTCGATAGTTGCTACTAAGTTTTCCTAAGTGAGAGTGCCATGAGGACACACTTAAGCTATTTCCTGATGAATGGTACCACATTGTAGTTGAGGGTTGAGTCAAGTGCATGCATCATTCCGAGCATAATTGATTTGAATTGTTGAAAAGTTGATGACTAGTTTGTTGAGTGTATGTTGAATTGATGGATTATTGAGAATGATTGTGAGGCAAGTTGGTGATAAGTGTCATATTTTAATTATTTTTGGGATTATAATGCACACTTATCTTTTGATTTTAGTAGTTTTCTTATAAACTTCCCTTAATTGTAATTTTTTTATATTTTGTACATTTATAAATATTGTTGTTTAAATATGGAATATTCATCCATGCATTTCTTATGTTCTGAAGGTTATTTGTTGGATCCAGAAACAAAGCCAAAATGAAGGGCAAAAGGGTCATTTTTGTAGAATTTCAGAGTGCAACTCGCTCAGGCCAGCAATCAACTCGCTTGGGCTAGTGAGATTACTTCAGCTTGATGTAACCAACTCGCATGGGAAATCTATCACTAGCCTAGGCGAGTGAAATTACTTCAACCTGAAGTAACCAATTCGCCTGGGCGAGTGTGTCTGACACCTCTTGCATTGTTTCACTTAAAAGCCATGCAAGAGGCAGTCAAGAGGGGAATCCAGCAAACCAGAAAATGCAAAAAACCAGAGGAAGAAGAAAATTAAGGAGAGAGAAAAGAGAAAGGTGAAGCTGATATCGCAGAGAAGTGATCGTGGATCTCTTCCTTCATCATGTCTTCTGTTGATCCTGAGCTCTACATAATGTTAGGCATGTATGACTATGGCTTATGGATGAACTCTGTTAAATGGCCAAGCCTGATGAATTCTTTTATTTTATCTTTCAAATTACTACATTCCTCAGTTGTGTGATCGCGATTACAATGATACCGATAATGTTTTGAGCAGTCAGCTTTCGGCGAGGTGCTAACCATTTTTGGCATGGTCAAAATGTCTAATGCCAAGGCGTAATCCTTGATATGAGATCTACTGGCGGTAAGGGAGTGTAGTGAGCATAATGCGATTCTCAGGGTGGACGATCCCTCCTTTCATCGTCGTGAGTTTTTTTGGAGTCGCACCTATCATTATCTTCTTTGGCCATCACAGCATCGGCCTGCACCTGGTTCTTTTAATCCGCCAACTCTGCTATTTGCATATACTTAACTACTTTCCTCCAAAGTTTGTTGAGGCCAGACGTTGGTTTTTTGCATAGGATGTTCACAAAAAGTTCTGGACCTTAATATTGTTATCAAATGATGCATAGCCACTATAGGATCAAGGTTTTGGATATTCAAAGCAATTTTGCTGAAACTTTCCATAAAGGTTCACAAAGGTTCCCTGTTTTCTTGTCGGATGTTGATGAGGGCCACATATTTTAAGTGGTAAGGTCTGCTAGTGACGAATAGTGTGCTGAAGCGTGTTGCCAAGGTACTGAATGAATCCACTGAGTTGAGGGTAGTCTCATGAACCAATGAAGGGCTTGTCCCTTTAGCGATGTCAGGAACACCCGGCAGAGGATCGCATCATCCATGGTGTATAGGCTTACCTGGTTTATGTATACATCTAGGTGTTTGTTCGGGTCCATGGTACCCTGATGCTGGGACAAAGGGTTCTTGAAATGCAGCAATTGCCTTCCCAATGTCTTGAGGGATGGGGGATTAGTGTCCAAAAGTACACTTAAATTGGTAGCTCTGGGTAAGACATATGAGCTTCTCGTAGATGGGCGTTCTCATGGAATAAACTAAGCATAAAAAATGGGCAAAGCTTTCATTACCTATTGAAACTTAAAAGATGACTTTGTGAAAATGAATAAGGAAAGGAAGGAACTTTGGGTCCAACAAGGAAGTTTTCTTCAACTCCACTAGCAACTTTGCACCATCTATACCACTTAAACCCTAAGAACCAACAAAAACCACATAAAAACCATGAAAATGAACACTTTTATGAAATTTCAAAAGTGCTCATGAAGGGAAAACTAAAATGGAAGATAAAAGGAAAAAAAGAAGGTTCTTAACCAATGAACTGTTAGAAATTGTACAATCCACAATCTCTCAATGTTTTGATGAAAACAAAGATATAAATTTGTGTTAACAATTTGGTCACGTAAGTTAATAGGTTTGATGACTTGAAGCAACACAAGGTAAGACTTATCCATGTATCGATACCTCGTCCACTGGAAGTGAGACGTACTTGTCCAAATCCATCCAAACGTATATTTCAATATGCACACTTACTAGAATAAATCAATATATGCCATGTTAAATGATATCATTAAGAGGAAAGTATCTACAAGTTTATCGTATAATTCCTTTTATATGTCTAATGACTATGTTGAGTTAATGCATGACAATTTTAGAAAGTATTGATTCAGTATCAATCAAAGACGCGCAACAATTGTCAATAGTGGGAAATGATAAGTGCCATATTTTAGTTATTTTCAGGATTATAATGCTAGTTGGGCTAGGGAACTACGATCACTGACTCCAATTCTTTTTTCTTGGAAGATTTTAGCGCTTTCTCCCCTTGTAACACCCCGTAGGCCTCCGGTGCGTTAACATTAATAATATCAGTTCAGCACGCAATTATCATAAAATAGTATTCAGCGGAAGTGCAGAATCGTTTTTTTCTTGATTCATTATGTATGGAATATCAACCTGTGAAAACATAATTATACAATACAATCCCATGCTGATCCAGTTTCCCCATTCATATATCAAAACCAGACATCTTAATAATACAGGCAGATAACAGATATAAGACAATTATACTCAGGGTAAAGTCACATATCATGTATAACAGGGTTCTGTACATGTACATATCAATGTCCATAGTCCACACCACACATACCGTGGTGGTACAAAAAATATCAGCCCTCCATGAGGGAGTACAGAACTCTTCATCAAAATAAAACAACAAGAGCCATCCAACTTCTAGCCTAGTCTCAACTGGGCCTCCTGCCCGGAGACTGCTCTTCTCTGCCAAAATTATCACCTGAAATCATGTAAACCCCACACGGGGTGAGATAACATATCTCAGTAAGCTCAGGGTTCTCGGGAAATCATTCCCACCCTGGCCCACAGATTCACAACACATAAACAGGTATATAGGTCATATATGGCTCACTGGCCTCAACATAACATAAACATCATCACAAACAAATCTATGACAGGAGGCAGAGCTCCTCGATGCCTGGCGGAGCTCCTCAACGCCCACTGACGGAGCTCCTCAACGTCAGTGCCTGTCATAGTGTGGCAGAGCTCCTCAATGCCACGGGCGGAGCTCCTCAACGCCCAATAATACCCGGCGGAGCTCCTCAACGCCGGTATGTATCTGTTGGCCAACAGTTCTGGCAGAGCTCCTCGATGCCAGGGACGGAGCTCCTCAACGTCCAGAATACCCGACGGAGCTCCTCAACGTCGGTATTCTTCTATTGGCCAACAGATGTCTTAAGCACAGCACAATCATCAAATGCAATTGCATACAATCTCAATACAAGTAATGCCATAGCCAATGCATGCATCATGAATCATGACCAACACTCCCCAGGAGTGTGGTGTGCAACCAAAGCGGGAATTCATCCCCAAGAAACACTGAACTTACCTAGTAAGGTCTCAGTCAGTAATTCCTTCCCAGGTCTGTGGCTCTTGCCACCAACAGTCTCAGAATCACAGCCTAATCAAGGCACATGTAAACCTTATATTAATATAAGCCCTCAGGCATACAATTCACAATACATAACATATCAGAAATCCCTTATCCTAGGGTTTAATCAATATCTGCCCACACAAGGCTTTTTCTCAGGCTCAACATAAGCATAACTAAGGCTCTGGCATCTCAACAGATAATCACAAGTGACCATTACATAGGTCACACAGATAACACAGAGCCAAAATTCAAAGTCATCAGAATTAAAAACTGAATGCTAACCCTTCATCATTACATTGTCCTGAGTAAGTTTCTCTACAGAACCCTGGGCTAATTTTAGCCCTATAACACTGTGGGTCACATTACTCAGGAAATCCCAAATTCCCAATTACCCAAAGGAACTTGAGTTTCTTACCTTAGCGGCGACTCAATTAACCTCAGGACAGCTTCCTAAAGCTCTATTGTCTTTCCCCCCCCAAGCTATGAGTCCTTGCCCACTCAAGTTCTCTGAGTTTTCTCTGAGGGAAGAGAGTTTGCTCAAATCTAGGGAATTGATGAAGGATTTTCGTTTTCAATCGGTTAGAACTAGTTTCTAGGTCACAGGAAAGTATTTAGGCTAATATATAAGGCACTAGGGAGCTTGGAACGTCCATTAATGGAGGCTGGAGGTCCAGGGAAGAAGAAAACCTTTTTTCCCTCTCCATTTTCGCGTTCTGCCCTTTATATACTCAGCCTGCCCGAGCTCCCGCGCGATCCGCGCCATCTCCCGCGCTATCCGCGCCACAATGGCGGTGCTTCTGGCGCTATCAGCGCCATCTCCGCGCCATCAGCGTCAGCTTCCAGAACCTGTGGCGCTACCCGCGCCACCTCTGGCGCTGTCCGCGTGGAATTCCAGTGAGAAATGGTTTTCCAGGCCACTTGCCGCGCGATCCGCGCCACCCATGGCGCTATCCGCGTGGGCTGGAAAACTTTGGCGCCATCAGCGCCAGACCTGGCGCCATCCACGCCACACCCTTAACAGGGTTTTCTGATGTGAATCCCCGCGCTATCGCGCGGGGGTATGGCGCCAACCATGCCATAACTTAGGGTTATCACACCCCTCTTAGTCATACTAATATTTTACAAAACATAAAGGATTAGTCTAGCCACTCCATACCACTGGATCAATAAAAGAAGACCGATGCCATAGGTTTTTCAAGTATCCAAAAAGAGGCCCGCTCAACCACACCTCTAATGGTTTGACCTAAAGAAGGGTCTCTCGTCCTTTTCAGATATACCAACTTGAGCAGGAATTAGGGGCTGAGAGGATCACTTGCCTTGCTACCATCCTTTCTAACGAAATACCAATTCAACAGTAGACATCTGCTGAGCTATAACTATTACTATTACAAAAGTCAGATCGAACTGAATCCCTCTTTGCCTCAGTGATGATGGAAAGCCTGGGTAAGTGAGACCTTGATTTTGACTTCCAATCGGCCTAGGAAAACCATTTTCTTACCGCTTTCCGGAGTGTGTGATCCGCGTGTGCTTTTCCCCTATAACCCAACTGAGGTTGTTCGCTCTATCGTCTTTATCTTTGTCGTGGTTATCAAACTTGCGATTTTACTCGTAGAATCATACATTTTTATGATTCCACTTAGCCTCCGTGAGTTAAATCCCACGCAGACTCGATTTCGGAGTGGACTCACATGATTTTGAGTTGACTCACTCGATTATGAGTAGAATCGCTTCTCTGCTACGATTTAACGAGTCTGGTTGCTGGCGAAACGATGTCATTTCAAATAGTATTTTTTGTTCTTCTTCCTCACCCTGTGTTGCATCGGTTATGGACTCACTCTCCTCGGTTTGTTTATTTTCAGTCGATTTCCTCGTTCCGTCGCTCTCCTCGCTTTGTCACTCTACTCACTTTGTCGATCTCCTCACTACGGGCTCTGTGATTGCGGCTTTACTCACTTCCTCCATGCTCTCCTTGCTTCGTTCTTCCTCACCCCGTGCTGTAGGTATTTAGCTCCTCACTTCGATTTGTTGCAGTTACAGACCCATAAGAGGAGATATATATGCAATTGATCTTTGAATAGTCTAGGAATGGTTATGCAATGACATATAGTTGATGGTTCCATGCTTTCTGTTCGTCAAGAATTTGGTTTGTTAGGTGCCAATAGCCAATTAGATTATCCAAGCAAATAGGCTTAATGCTTGAATATATATATATATATATATATATGTATGTATGTATGTATGTATGTATGTATGCTTCTTGGTTCTTGCTACAATAACAATAATTGGATATTTGGATATGATTTTATGGATATTATTCCTAGAGTGAACTTTGGACTAATAACTTATTGTATTGTATGAATATATGTTTGATTGGGTGTGAATTGTGGACGATAAACTTATTGTATGAATTTATGTTTGATATTTATAGGTAATTTACTACTATTTTTGTTTGAAGTAGACTCTTACGATTCTACGATTCGAGTCTATGAGTCAAGTCTACGGAGCTCCCATGAGTTTATGTAAACTCTTGATTTTGACAACCTTGATCTTTGTCACATCAAGGTTTGGCTATTTGAGGAAGTAGCGAACCCTATATGGAAGGAATGCCTAGTTGCCTACTTTAGAGCTTCACTTTCATGCAGTGAAAAGTATTTCTCATAAAAGAAAAGGGATGAAAGAGGCTTTGTAGAAGTCCTTTCACATGACAATAGCTGAAACTTGTTCACTTTGTGCAGTCATGCATGTCAAAGGCTAGGTCTTCTTTATCGAAGTCTTCGCCTAAACCCAAGATGACCTCCAGTGATCCCATGACAAGCATTATGGAGAAGACCTTTTGATTATTTGGTATCGCATTCTCTCTTTAAGATTCTACTCATAATAGGCAAGGGGCTCATGAGCATCAGCTTCGGGCAACCAAGATGAGTTGAAAAATCTAAAGGAAAACTAGCCTTTGAAGATAGAAGGAATAGGCTAGCTAGAAGCAAAAAAGCAAGAACCCCGCACGAGCGAGTCTTTGAGCAAGGAATGAAAGAGCGAACCTCTTCTCATTTCACAATTCCGTCCTAGTCTTAGTTAAGCTCGCTGAGAGAAGGAATTTCTAGTTTTTTGTTTAGTTTAAGCCAGCCTAAGCAAGAGAAGCCTGTCCGAGACTGGCTAGACATTGGAGGAAATTTTCCCTGCATCTTTCTTCATTACCGATTGAACAAAAAATGCTTGCTTCCCCGAATCAAATAGCCTTGTTTTAAATTCCCATTTTCTATCCCCTTACAGACAAAATGCCAGTAGCCTCAAATTTACATGCTATTGGACAACATGAACCAACCTCCTTCGAAAGTCTCTCTATGTAGGCCAAGACCTTTCTCACATATTGGATTATGGATGTAGGTTCCCCAGCCATGTGTCTAAAAACCCTAGGATATAGTAACTACTCTAGCAAGAGAAGAATGGGTCTTAGATGGAGAAATTAGTGGGCCTAAGCATAAGGAATAACACATATATTTTTATTTCAATAGTTTTTGTAACGCCCTGAAATTTCAATAACTGAAAATATATGGTTGAAATGTTCTGTGAATTAACCTTGTGCAACTACTTGATGTAAATGTTAGGTTATATGAAGTTTATTTGGTTTATGTTTGAATTGTTTGCGTGAAATGTTAATTAGAAACAAAAAGAGAAATTATAAAAATATTGGAAGGGAAATGACCATATTACCCTTTCTCTTGATGTAAAAATTACCATAATGCCATTGAAGGAAAATTACCATAATGCCATTGGATATTTTTGTTAGATATTTTGAAGTAAAAATTACAAAAATACCCTTGGATTAAATGACAAATTACAAATATACCCTTAGATATTTTGTAAAAACTTGATGAAATTACAAAAGTGCCCCTGGGATGGCAAATTACCAAAATACCCTTAGTAACAGACAAATATCACAAGAAAACTAGGAGTACCTAGACTGGCTAAAAATTTATGATTAAGTAAGCCATAAGATAATTCTCTAAATTTTGCTACTCAATATAATAAATACAAGTAAATAAACCTCACAGTAAAAATAAAGAAAAATTTCATGAATATCTAAAGCTATCATGAGCTATAATTTCAGACTATGAGATGATATGATGAGGAAAATTATCACATGAGAAATACCTGTGATGGTTGTACAAGAAGGATAGGATAGAAGCAAATGGATCCAAGTGACAAGTTTGGAAGTGCTTAGAATATATTTAGTTATGATTAGTTAATTTATGAAAAGAAACTAATTCTGACTGTGTAGGATTTGGGGTAAAGGCTTAAGATTTTAGATGAATGAGACATTAGTAGCTATCAACTTAATTGAAAATTGCATGGAGTACACTTGGTTTAAATTAAAAGAAACAAAAACATAAACCAAAGCATGTTTATACGTGAGAATTGGAACAAAATAATTGAAATAGAAGTGCAAAATCATGTGTATGTGTACGTAGAATTGGTACACTTAATCCAATTGTGTAGCCATGTATAAAACAAAGCAAAAATCTAGCATTTCAGCCAGCATACCACGTGCCCTTTCAGCCATATGAGGGAATCTTTGATTTTTTTGCTTGGTAAGAATGCATTTAATGCAAGAGTAAAAAAATATCTTCTTGGAATAAAAAACTGCACCTATAAGTGAACTTGTTCCCTAACTCACGGTCACTTGCTTCTTTTCCTCTATTCACTTTTGTTTCATTTTCTCTTCTTCTCTTCTCACTCATACTGCAGCTCCTTCCTCAAGCTCTTGAATCATTCCAGCCAAATGCTTTGGTAAGTATAGCTGTTAAAATTCGTATGGTTTTTAGGCTGAAGTTTTGGACTGTTTTGAAATTTCCATATCTTCCTCTGTACTTCACCAAATGAGGTGTGTGACCAATCATTTTAAAGCTTAGGATGTCTACTATGTTTTCCTAAAATATGAGACCAAACTAAGTAGTGAATCGTGCCCATAAATTATTTTAGCTCAAGCTGTCCGAAACTCTCCACACCAAACAGATTCTGCCATCCGTTTTGAAAAATTTATTTCTCTCTCATTTCTTACTCAAATTAGGTGTATGATATATGGAATTAAATATCTGGATGTCAACTATAACATATAAAAAATTCAGATAAATATGAATTGTGTACTGCTTGCAGTCACGAAAACACTAAGGGATGTCAGTGTAGAAATTGGAACTCGCTGGCTGCTTTGAAGTCTAGTTTTAAAAATGCTATTGCTAGAGTTTTAGAAATCCAAATAAGGTATGTGATACCTTGTTAGAAAGCTTGAGAAGTCTAGTTTGACATACTAAAATATGGGAATTTAATGACGTGTAGATTAGCACGTGAACTTGAGAGATCTCAAAATGACGCTACAAGAAGCTAACAAAGGGACAAAGATAGGTAAGGGGAGTTTGTTATTTGTTTACAGCTTTTGATACCATAGTTGGAGGTCAGGGAGTCTAACTATGAGGATATCTGTCTGTCCCTGCTGTATACTGGTTTTTATTTATTTATAGAAACACTGTGTTTTTAACTAAAGGGATACGATGAATTTGTTTGTTGATGGATAAAACTGTGAATGATGTTGTTGTGTTAATGATTGGATTTTTGAAAAAGTCTTAATTACAGAGGAAACTCTGCCCAAAATTTTATAATATGTTTTCTTATTAAATTTTTAAATGGGCATAAGAGTGTGATTTCTATATTGTAGTCCTCCTCTTTAATTTAGAATTTTCCTAAAATACCAGTCTCGTGATAATATGGATTGTGGATGGATGATTGAATGAGATAACGATGATGTGTTTGATGATGTATAAATGATATAATGATGACGTGATTTATGATGAGATGATGATGAATTGATGTTGAAATGAGACAAGTTTAATATGTATGATATTGAAATTGAGATGATGTGATATTGTTGTTAATAATGACATTGATGAGAGATAATGTTGATGTGAGCAATGTCATTGTGTGATGTGGATACACATGGATACCCATGGTTGTATATTGTGTATATTCACGTGGGGTACATTGATCGGTTGGATAACCTTGTGAGGGTGGGTTTACGAATTTTAAGCATCCTAAGAGAGAAAGGGGTTGTTTAAAATTCCGGTCCCTATCTATCCTTGGTCAGTGTATCAATGATGTTGTGTATGTACATCGGGGTGCATGACTGGATAACCTTGCGAGGAAAGGTTTACAAATTTTAAGCATCCCAAGAGAGAACGGGAGTGTTTAAAATTCCGGTCCCTAGCTATCCATGGTCAGTGCATTGATGGTGCCCATGTTTCATACTTCATATTTGCATGGATGGAAATAGAATGATGGACAGTAAGTACCCGGGGTACTAGGGGGCATCGCTCTGTTTGGAACTCCCTTAAGACTCAGGGCTGATCACCATGAGGGGGGAGCGACCTGTGCACGACAGGGTGACCTCGATGAGCTACTGCATCATTTACCTAGAGAGGCTATTTCCATGAGAATGGTACCATATTGCATTTTGAGAATTGAGTTAGGTGCATACATCATTCTAATCATGATTGATTTGAGTTGTGAAAAAGTGAATGACTAGTTAGTTGAGAATGATTGTGATTGTTATTATTGTTTCTTTCTAATTATTGTTATCTGGTGCTTATTGGTTTTGGTATAATAAACTCACCCTTGCAATTTTTGTATCGTGTGGTTGATACCTGTGATGATCGCGAACTTTTGTTCGTGGGAGCAGATGATCAACAATAGGTGATATTGAAGAGAGATTTCTTCTATTGGAGCCGCCAAGTCAACATGACAACGTTGGAATTTGCCATGAAGAGAGAGTTGTATTTGTTTTTAGTCGGTTCTTTGTTTCTCTTGATCAGACATGTAATCTCAAATCTATATATTTGTAAAAACTGAGTTATGTTCTGACATAGGAATAATATGTATATGTTGTATATATATTTATGTAATTATATATATATATATATATGTGTGTGTGTGTGTGTGTGTGTGTGCGTTTTTAATGAATGTATTATCGTGGGGAAAAAAAATTTACCTTAATTCACATTTTTTATTAAAATTTTAAAACAAAAAATCACATTTAGAGTTATGATATCGTAGCGACGAGGCGGGTCGTTACAGTTTTATTATAAACTTCCCTTAATTCTAGTCTTTTTTATATTTCGTACATTTTTAAATGTTGTTGTTTAAATTTGGAAGATTTATTTATACAATTCTAATGTTTTGATAGGTATTTATTGGATCTAGAAACCAAGCCAAGATGAAGGTAAAATGGTCCATTTTACAAATTTCCAGAGTGCAATTCACCTAGGCTAACATTCAACTCCCCTGAGCTAATAAGGTTACTTCTTCTTGAAGTAATCAACTTACCTGGATGAGCTACAGCTCGATTGGGCAAGTGACCTTACTTTAGCCAGAAGTAACCAACTCGCTTGGGCGAGTTGGTCTAGCATCTCTTGGACCAAAATTGTATAAATCCATGCAAATAAAGGGAGGCAGCAACTAGAATGAACCAAAGGATGAAGAAACCAGAGAAAAACTCAGAAAAAGGAGAGAGAAGAGAGAAAAGGTGGAGCTGAGCTACAGAGAAGTGACCGTGGATCGCTTCTTTCGTCATGTCTTCTGTTGATATTGTGCTCTACAAAATGATCAGTTAGTTTCTTCAAAGGACTGGATGTAATCTTCGTACCCTTCTGTATCTCTTTTGATATTATATATATATATATATATATATATGAATCTTTTCTACTAATTACTGGTGATTTCATTTTGTTCGTAATGTTTGATTCTATTTTATCACTAGTTTCAAGAAATTTGATTCTAAGTTTGACTGGAAAGTGCTCTTAGAATTTGAACTGAATGATTTTACTCTTTACGTTACGTTGCTAGGAATAGAGCATAACATTTTGATTGCAAATAGCACGGGATTATGATTGTAATGCTAGGATATTTATTTCATATGCGAAGAATCGATATTCAGTAAATATCCTTAGAATTCTCAAATCCGAGGGATTGATTTGAGGTGAATTAATGTGTGCTTCAGTAATGTTAGAAAATAATTCATATGTGTTAATGTTAATTGGATATTGAGAGTATGAATGATGAAATCCAATCCTACCTTTTGCTTGAATTAATTAAATTCGTTTTCGTAATTTTTCGTATTTTTGTCGCACTAAATCCATTATTTCTTTATTTTCGTTAATTTCGTAATTCTATTATTTTTACAAACCCATGATATTCCAATCAACTTTCTTGTACATAAATATTAAACTATTATTTTTATTTGGAATAACTGGGTAGCTCAAGTCCCGGTAGAGACACTCTCTTTATAAATTCTGTAACTTGCGATGACATTGATACGCTTGCCAAAAGTCTAACAGGAAATAAGAATCAAGATCGACAACGGTCATATTTTAATTGTTGAAGATCCTATTCATATTTAAAAACCTCTCAGTATAAAGAGGACATCAAGGACTCAAAATAAAATTGATGAAGAAGTACAAAAAATTGATAAAGTCGTGCATTCATAAAAGAAACAAAAGAACATTGTTTTTGAGAGAGGCACTGAGCTTAAAGAGTCCATCCTTTGTATTTACAAATTGTTGTTTTAGAGATTAAAGTATTAATCATACATGCACTCTGTAAGTGTTAAAGAATCTTTGATTCTATATCAAATTGGTTTTGTGAAAGCTAGTAATGTCTTAGAGACAAGATAATAATTGGGTGTTCTTATATTCAAGGGGAGTCTAAGAGTTGTGTCAGTAGTGGCATTGAAAATACTTGTAAGCAAGAAGTGGAAGAAAAAAAATACATGTTATAATAAAGTTTAATTAGTAGAACCCTTTACTGGTTGGTAAAGGAGAACTGGACATAGATTAGGTTGAGTAAACCAGTATAACATTAAGTAATTTTACTACTGTTCTTTAGCTTGTCAAAGTATTTTCAGAGTCTATTATTGACGCATTCTTGCACACAAGTTTTTTCCTCTCAAAATACGTTATATATATATCCCTAGATGACAATTCATCTTTGCTTAAGAAACTTGTTTCAACCATTGGATGAGAGTCCTTTCAAACTATCTTGATAAAATGTCACATAAACATACTAGTAACATCTATTCATATTTGACGATATTTTTTAAATGTTGCCAAATTTTTTTAGCAACATTTTTACTAAATGTTGTTAAAGGTCACATGTGTAGTAGTGTGAAAATCACAGTATGATGGATTGGAAAGACAAACATCAATTGAGAAAGAGGTTTGAAGGAAGTAGAACAAAAATTGTGTGCCTGTAAGATTTGTACCTTACAGACACCTTGTAGTCATTATAGTCAGTTTCTCAACTCAGCAAAGACATGAGAAAGGGTTCGAAGGAAGTAGAATCAACAATAATTTGTGCCATGTTTTTAGAAATGAAAGATAGGTGGTGGACACCGTGGGGGATTCAACTACTGGTTTGAGTGGATGGTGGCATTGGATGACCTGAAGATAATGGTTGTGGTGGCTAGGAAGGGACGATCTCAAGGAAGAAGAGAAGGATGCATAATGGGAAGGGACGCAATATGGAAGAAGGACAGATGCATAAGGTGCTTTTAATGTCTCCATTTATTTATCTTCTTGACTTCTTCATAGATTTCAAATTCAAAATCACACCATTGTTGTTGACTTCAATATTCAAGATTCAATTAAGAGGAATAAATGAAATGTGACTGGATGTAAGGTTATTGGAAAACAAAGCAAATTCTAGGTTGTGTTGAAAATGAAGCATCCCAGATATAACTTCTATATGGTGGATAGAACAAAGCCTTCATATTGGTTCTCATGAAGCACGTCCTCGGGATTCATGCACATGCATTTAATTTGTTACAACTTCCTATAGAAAATGGCGATAATCGAAGCATATTTCCATCCTTCATCACTACTAGAAATGTAGCATTCAACATCGGTTTTTTGAACATTCAACATTGGTTTTTAACTGATATTGAAACTACCGACGTTGAAAGTATCAACGTTAACATCAGTTTTAAAAACCAATGTTAACATAACACCACAACATCGATTTTAAAAAAATTGATGTCGCCTAATAAGAAATTAATGGAAAAACTATAAAATATGTGAAATCAACATCGATTTTACTAAAAAACTATATTGATTTACGAAAAACAACATCGATTTTTACAAAAACCAATGTTGATTTTTTTAAATGTTCTGTCCATTTTTTAAATTTTACCTAAATTAAAACTGCAAATGAAAAAGCAGTCAATCCAGATAGTTTCACAATACAGTACAAGTCATATATGAATTATAAGTAAAATCAATAATGTCAATATACATAAAATTATTTCCTATAACCGAATTGTTAAAATCGATTATTGTAATTTTAAACTATATACAATTGTTAAAATCTTTCTTAACCACCTAGTGTTTTATTTCTAACTCTAGGATAAAATCTTGCCCACTAAATCTGAATTGCCTTCATTCTCTCAGGTTTCAATGGTCTTTGATCAGTAAAATATTGCATGATATAATAAAACATAACTTAATAAGTATAAATAAAAACAAGTATAACAAATAAATTTAGTTTTGAAGTAAACAATTACCAACTCCCAGTTATCCCTGAAACCTCATTGTACTATCGTTGACATCCAATGCATGACATAATAGCCACACTAATGCTTCCTCTTTGCTTATTACACTAAATTCAATAACATATTCAAAGTTAAGTGAAAATTATGTAATTTTGAAGACATCAACCATTATTTAAATGACTTACTTTAGCTGCAACCCATTTAGCTACTGCCTTGGATTTAGTTCCTTGAGTATCATTGAATCCCTTCAAAGCACTGATTGAGAGAAACATGCATGCATATTGTACCATTAACATATTGATGTCTTATAAATAATAAAGTAAATGTCTTACAAATTACAACTGACCTGTTAATAATTCCTTTCAAGTAGTTATCGGGCTTATTGTGAAACGAATAGAACCACACATCAAGATTGTCCTTAGGACATATAACGACCAGTTGCCAATGTGCAATGAATTCAAGAACATTAAGTTATTATAGTGCATACATTATTTAAATTGATTTGTACAGTTTTACTTACTCATTCAAGTACACTTCTAAGTAGACATGTTTTTGTGAACTCTGCATCCATTTCTTAATATAGTCTTCGGATTCAAATTGCGATTGGCCAAATCTCTGTATGGACTGTGGCTCAAGGAATCCATACACAGAGGCATTATCCGATTGTCGACTAAAGTCATTCATATGCCTATTGTTTTTAAAATAAAGTAAATTATGCATCAATATAAAACAATTAGTTATGTAATGGACGGTAATGTAAAGTGACTTACATAATCCATAGTTGTAAAATGGAGATGTTCAGACATTGACCACCGTGTATTATTTTAGAAATATCTTCATGCTTTATGTACAAGGGGAAGTCATCATTATACACCCCAAACAAATTAGTATCCCACGACACTTGCATGGGTTTGAGGAAAAGCTAGAGGATGGTCAATGCGATCATTATACACCCTGTTTATCCTACATAGTTAACAAACATAGGTCAATGACAGTCAACACTTTATATGTAAAACATCATTTTTAAATGATAATAAACAAAAAAAATGAAATACTTTTTTTCAAATAGGTTGTACAAGATGTGTCGACAAAGCAAGGAAGGTGTTAAGGGTCTGCCCTACTAACTGAACCTCTTCAGTGGGTACAGGGATGCGAGCATCGGCATCTCAAACTTCCTCAACACCCAACTTCACCTGATCATTGGCCAAAGGGAGGTTGTGCACGGTTGTTGACCCCTTGTAAAATTTTCCAAGGGCAACCAGGCGGGGAAGATTGTCATCAACATACAACCCACGCCTATCTGATGTACCCGTGTCTGGGTCCTACCTCAAGGGATCGACACAGGTTTCCTTCATGTTGACATGGGCAGCAGAAGGACCAATCTCAACCTTAGAAGGTGGTATAAATCCCTGGGTTTGCATCTAAGATTGCATCTGGCCGAATGACAACATTAATTGCCAAGTCACTTTTTTAGTGATCAATTGCTCCAACTCGTCCCTGATATTCTTCTTCAGTTCATCCAAGTCTTTCGGCTTCATTGGTGTAGACATGCGGGAACTTGATGAAGTCAGTCCAAAGTGTTGTCTGATGATCACATCGGCTCTAGCAGCACGGACACGGCCAGAGTGCTCTGGTCGCCCAATGGTAGTAGTCAGTACATCTTGACGTCCATGGGCAAGGAATCCTGTAATGAAAAAAATAGTGCATGAGTTTACGAATTTAATTAATGACCATTGAAACAAATAATTAACTTACAATCCTTTGTACAATTTCACATGTCGCCTCAGATGTCATGTATCTTGTTTTTTTGGGGCAAGCTATCTTCCACTTCATGTGTCATCTAACAGGAGATGGATGATGAGTTATTGTTTCCGTACTCCCGAATTGGGTTGTTTCTGCCAATCTTTGCTTTTGTTTTTCCTCCATTAACTTTTGTTCTAATAAATCATAACCCCCATGATACAACACATGACAAGCAGTGTTTTGTTTCTGGATGGCCTGAGTCTTCTTTCTAACATCTTGTCAAAATTACACAGATGTTTGTCAACAAATTGCACTTGAAAATACTGCATAATTGTCAAATTCATAACAATGCAAGTCAACTAACCTCCCATGAAGCTACTCTACGACTCTGACAAAATCGGTGCCACTTTTCTTTCCTGACACCATATTTCTCACAGATAGTGTCGTCATCCTCCTCCTTAAACTGCCTTCATCGCTAGCCTACTGTCTAAAGGATTTTCTTCTTTGTCTTTTGGTCTAACGCTTTTGGTATATATAACTCAGCCTGCGATACAATAAAACATTTAACAGTTACCATAACATTTTGGTTCATGATTGTACAACCAATTACATTTAACAGTTACCAAAACATTTTGGATGACCTAAGTCGTGTTTCTTTTCTAGTCTTCTTCGACGTAAACAGGAAGGTGCTGACTTAGGAAGAGGAAGGGAGCTGGGTGGTGTAGTCGTGTGCCTGTTAAAAACAACCTTAATTAAAGTTAAGTGACAAGTAAAGTAAGTTATGAAATTGTAAATATGGAAACAAGTAAATATAAAATAAAAATTACATTAAACGATGTTAATTAATTCTCCTTCATCATGATCATTACGATTTTCATGAACGTCGTCAACTTCTTCTCAATTGATGTTAGGCATTTGTGTCAAGAAAGTAGTGAGACCAATATCAAGGTTGAATCATCATCTTCAACATAAATACCAATGGTCTTTTCATGTAGAACCACTAACCACCTTTCATCACAAGGATCTTGAACATAAAACACTTGTTTAGCTTGTTCTGGCGTAATGCAATGCTCATTTTGATAAGCTAGCTTCTTAAGATCTATCAAAGTAAATCCTTAATTGTCGATTCGCACACCGATATTGTTATCAACCCACTTACACTTGGAAACACATACAGTGAATTTAACATAATTAAGCTCCTAGATTTCATCATGATTCCAAAGTAATGCATAGACACTAGGCGAGGATTATGGTCAAGTATAATAGCAAAGTGTTGGCATTCAGCCCTAAGACTAACCCCCACTATTTTGCATTGTGCTTTTATCATCTTGTTCTTGGGTTTAAAACAAATACCTATTGATATTGTATCCCTGCCAACTTCTAACATTTATTTAAGTCTCATTTGCTAACTTCCTTAATGTTTCAGAGGCATTATCATCACCAAAGATTGTATCTTTAAACCAATTTAGGAAAGTCTTGTCCTCTTTCAACAACCTATTCTTTGTCATTTTTGGGTTACTTTCATTGACTAAGGCTTTGTGACGAACTATGTATGGCAAGACTAAAAGTAAGAATGCACGTTCCATGACGTTCATGGAACATGTTCATAAGGGTGAAAAACAAAATTTTCTATTTTATTCTTCGATGCGGAACCCGTAACTCCTTACGGCCCTCGTTAAAAAATTTTAGAATCTACTCATTAAAATGATAGGATTTTAGAAATACCTTTTTGATCTCTTGAAAGGCATCAAAAGGATTATGTCCTCCAATGGTGATCCACACAATTGTACCTTGAATGCTTGAGAGAACTACTTCTCTTTCTTGATCCTCCTTCACTTGGTTGCTTGCTAGGCAATGGCAAGGTGGAGGCTTCAAGTGTTTGGTTTTATTTCTCAAGACAAAAGATGGTGTCCTGAGGTTAAGTAAGGTTGCAACAATGGAGGAGAGAAGATGATGAAGAATAAAGGAAAAAACAAGAACTTTGGTTCTTGAAAGAGCATTAGCACATAACATAAGAGTGAAGTGTTATATATCATAGGAGACTATTATCTTGTAATCTTATTAGGATTAGAATCTATTATCTTGTAATCTTATTAGGATTAGAATCCTAACTCAATCACTCAAAATCAGCCAAGGATCTATAAATTCGGAAATCAACCTTTTATCATCATATCCCTTTGGTTGTTGCTTTATCTATATTATTTAAATTAGTAATTAAAATAAAAAAGTTGTTGGAAGAAACATTATCCAATCTTTATTGAATATAGTTTTTGGATGATTCACAATTATCCCTACAATATAACCTCTTGAATTCAAAATTCAAATTTAAATTTTAAACTTAAAATTTAAATTCAAATTCATATTCAATCTTGGTCCTAGTTCATAATTTAAATTTGAATTTGAATTCAAAATTAAAAATTTCAAATTTCAAATTGGCCAAAAACTCATTTTGGTCAAGTCAATTTCTTGACTTACTAGGACTCATGGCTCAAGACCCTATTGGACCTTTTTAACACATTTGGGCCTATTAGTGTAGAAACTAATTTTTCACTAATAGCCCAAATGAGGCAAATGCTTTAATTGGACTTGGAGTCCAACTCTAACCCAATTACACCTTTAGTCTTGAAAAAGCCCAATAACTATTATTGGTCCAAACTTGCTAGTTATAAGCTATCAAGAACAACCTTTTGTGTGTGACCCATTAGGCCCAATTAGTCATTGACATAAATGAACTTTGACCAATTAAACTCCTTTAACAGACTCAATTCATTTAATGACCACATTGAAAACAATAGGAATACCCACAATAACCAAGAGGGGGTGAATTAGTTAAAACTTGGTCTTTTAAAATTTCTTTATAAAATTAGAGTAAGGATCTTAATCACTTTTAAACCAAGAATGCTTTTAATCAATCAAATCACTCAGCTCAAGAAATCAATAGCTCAAAACAGAACTTGCTGAGTAATGATAAAAATACCAAGAACAAATGAACAAGATGACTAATAGAGATTGAGAGAGAGAATTAACACTAGAATTTATACTGGCTCACTTCTCAAGAGAAGCTACATCCAGTTTCTTCTAATCAACACTAGATTAGAGTTCCACTATTATAAATTTCAGTTCTTACAAGCTTTATTGCAAACACTCTTTATCAACTCTAGATAAAGAAAAGAAATCTAAAACCCTATTAGACTTCTAGTGAACAAGAACCAGAGAACACTACTATGTTCTTCCCTAGAGAACACTACTCTAGTACAAACTTCAAAGAACAATTTACAATAGCACCAAATAACAAAAATTGCAAAAACAAATTTACAACCAAAGAGAATGGAGAGAAACAACCTGATGATCCAATGAATATGAATGCATGTGGTTTATCAATCAGAGTTGAATGAACAAAATGAATTTCAGAACATGCTCTCCTATTCTTCTTTGAAAACTCTTGCCCAAGAAATCATTCAATACTCATGAAGATTAAAAAGTGGGACAAGAAGTTAGTTAACCCATAAAATCACTTTCTAACTTTGTGAAGGCTTGTGTGTATTCAGAAAATTTGAAGTATTCAAGTTAAGTTTCAAGCCAAGTCTCACTCCTATTTATAACAGCCTTTTGTAACTAACTGTAGTTGATTAAATGCACCTAATAATCGATTAAAAAGCCTTGTGTAATCGATTAAATTGCCACTTAATCGATTAAAGTGTTCATGCTGATTTTTGGGTTTGAACAATGAATAGAATAATTGATTAACCCGAGCTGTAATCGATTAAAGCAGTGAAGATTTGTTACAGAAGCAGCTTGTGTAATTGATTACAAGAACTAGTAGTCGATTAAAATAGTAATGCATGTTTTTTCTTTTAACACTATGTAATCGATTACAAGAAATGGTAATCGATTAAATTTTCTTCAATGCTTTTCCAGATTTAAAATCAAGGCAAATAATTGATTAAACCGTAGTGAAATCGATTAAAACAGTAAGTTTTGCATTTTTCCAAAAACATTTCCTATTTAGTTCTTTTAAAAAAAATTTCTTTAATTCTTTGATGAAGACATTTAAGCATGTAAATGATTAAGTGCATGCAATGCAAGGATCAACAAATTAGCTTCTTCATACACTTCATTTTGAATTACATTCTTCAAGGCATGTGAAAAGCTCAAAACATTCTTCCAAGTCCTAAGCTTCAAACTTCAAGTTGCTCCCCCTATATTCAACACACATAAGACACTAGCAATGCTCTACGACCCCAAAACTAATTGAGTTGATCACATGATCTACCTTTCTAATTTGGATACCGTGTTGGCACCATCCCTCATATCGTCATTCAAGTAATACCCAAAAGTACATTGTTCTCCTTATTTTTAGGCGGATAGAGTTATACAATCAAAGTATAACCTTAGGACATAGTGTTCGATGACATCCTCAAGTCTAGGATGATCCGCACTACTAAACGATGAGAAACTTTACAAATCCAATGAGACTTTAAAGAATCCTTGTGGAGTCTCTCGGCAGGTTAATTCGACGCCATCTATATTCCTATAGATCCACCCACGACATCAGCTGAGGCATCACCATGCCTGCATTCCATGATGTCCCTACCTTATATCTATATACAAGTAGAATATGTGGTACTAGTTTTTTTATAGATCACCAATGCTATAATAACCCTGTGTTAAATCCGGGTTCGTAAAACCGGGTCATCACCTTAGGGGTGTGTATTTTGGAACTCGGACAATAGAGGGGTGTAGATAGCACCTTCTCAAATCCGGGATCGGGATGTTATGTTGTTTTATAAGGAAATCGGGTTATCGCTTAGGTAAAGGGTGTGTGTGTGTGGGGGGGTGTGTGTGTGTGTGTGTGTGTGTATATATATATGGCACTCCTTGGGAAAAGGGCTAAGATATAGAGCAACCTGGATAAGGAAGGAAAGAGCGACTAGGTAGAGATCTCGGAAGGGCTCATGTGATCTTGGATGTGTATCGTAATGATCTTGTACGTGTTATCGAGTTGTGATCTCGGATGAGCAACCGGGTAATGATCTTGGTTGAGCTCGGAGGAGCTCGTTTTCAGTTGACTTGTAAGAGCTACCGGAAAGAGAGACCGGAAGAGCTCGCAACCCTTTTGATAGAATTACCGGGTTAGTAATTCTGGAAGTAGTTAGGAGGAGCCTAGGACTTGTGAAGTTCCAAGGTAGGAACTCGGAATGGGTCGGAATAGGTTGGATTAGGTCGGATGAGCTTGGAGGAGGAGGGAACAGTAGACGTTCTATAGTACCAAGGACGGGTTCTTATGCAATCGATTACATAAGTATTTGTAATCGATTAAAATAGTAAGTACTTGTTGTTTAACTGTGACTTAGATTTTTAACACGTGTTGACTCCCTGCTGGTTGTTTTGACGCGGGAAGACTCTCTTATTATATTAGGATTGTGTTAATTTTCAGTCTATTTAAGATATGCACGAGTGAGATATTTTAGTAGTAACCTTATTTGCACTGTCTTTGCTAAAACACTTTCTCTCTCTTATTCCATATTTCCTCCATTGTTAAAGTGAGAAAAGCTTCCTAGATAACAATTTCTTAACCTAAACACCTTCACATCCAACGTAAGGGTTGAAGAGAATCACCATATAATATAGTTTACACCCTTTGTTCTTAGAAAGAATCATCAGACGAAGAGATCATTTCTCCAAAGGAAGTTTAAAGTTTCAACCCTTAAGAGTTATAAGGTATCGTAAGGACCTCCAAGCTTTTAGAAGTTGACCACCAACCTCCCTTAATATTTTAAGGTAAGACACGTAAGTTTACCATTTCTTTTGAGTATGCTGTAAAAAGGAAAATGACCCATATGAGTTAGAGTAGGTATTGGGTTATGTCTCTTTGGAAATATATGCTTAGGAGATTGCTATGATAATGGTGCAACCTTGAAAGCTAAGTTTTTTGGGTTTAGGTACTTTGTTATATCAGAGAGATCTTTGTGGGGGTTTATAAGTCACTGACGGTTGTTTATGTTTGATACCTAGAAAAGAACTGGGTTTCTTTCTTGAAACGGTTGAGAATCATTTTGATATCTTGCTTGCTTGATGTAGGGCGTGATATAAAAGATATCGGTGGTAGTGACCATGAGGCTGAGAGAGCCAATGCTAGAATCAGATAAGGTAAGCTCTCTGTTCTTGGGAGTTGTATCCCTTGATTGTGTTCCACCATACTCCTGGGAGTTATGGTTATTGTATGATGCAGTACGTGTATTTAAATTGTGTGTTACTGCTTTTTGATTGAAACATACATGTAAATGACTTGCACTATGATGTTTGTATTGTGATTGAGGAAGCCTTCTGGCCAGGGATGAAAGATTGGACCCTGAAGCCCGAAGGCATGTGAGAAGAAAAAACAAAATTTTTCAAAGCGGAAACACACATACCACACAATAATCATTCTTTAAGACATAGATGTTACCTTGTTTATATTCGAAACTTGATGATTAAGGATAGGCTTAAAGATACAAGCCCTCTAATGTTGATCCACACCACTACTTGTCAAGACTCAAGAACACTTCTTGAAGGCCACCAACAAACACCAAAGGAGGCAAGCTAGGTGCACCAATGGAGAGGAAGAAGGTTAGGTTTTACAGTGTTTTTACTTATCTAAGAGACTCACCAATAGATGATATTCGTGGCTGAATTTTCAGCCAAAACTCACACAAAGGGGCACGTGAAAATAGAGGAAAGTAGATTAGGGTTTTTCGTCTCAAAAACTATTATTGAACTATGATCACAATAGCACATTTTAAGAAGAGTTTGAGTCAGATTTTTAACCAAAAAATATGATCATGAAGCATTCCACACGTGAAGATAAGATAGAGTTGTTGCATTTCAAAAATTGCCAACAACCTCCTATCTTATCCTCCTAAGACCAAGTCAATTACTTGGGATTTATTTTTCCCAAAAGATAATCATATATCAGTCGTGTATATACCTATAATTAGCCCTCAAACTTCTTCCTAAAATCTAGGACATGATCATGATAAGATTCTAGTTGAATTCAAATTCAAATCTAGCTCTTATCTTCTCCTTTTGATATGAAACTAACTACAATAGTTAATTCATATTTAAATTCAAATATTTAAATTCAAAATTTAAATTATCAAATTTAAATATTAGATAATGAATTTAACTATTTAAATTAATTAATAATGTCTTGGACTATCCAAGCCCATTAACTCCATTCATGTGCCCCTCTCTCTTTAAGATAAGTATCCAAACTCTTTCTTGGGCCAACAATCATTATTAGGCCCAAAACCTTTAATGCTATAATGTCATGACAATAAAGTGTTAGTGTGTGACCCATTAGGCCCAACATAGCTACTGACATAAATGAGTTTTTGGGCCCAACAAGGCCACTACCCATTTAATGACAACACAGAGCACCAACAATGCTTTGTTGCCCCAGAACTAGTTAGGTAAATGACAAGATCATCCTATTAAATCTATTTGGTTTTCGTATGTATTTCCTTTTGTCTCGGTTACTGTAATGACCTAATTTTTCTAAGTTGATTTTATTACTAGTATTTTTACTTAGAATAAAATTTTTTCAAGAAACGTATATTTGTAAAAAATTCCGAGTCATTAAAATTTACAAAATATGTAAAGACTAATTCATTAGTCAATGTCTCTGTTACAAAAGTTTATACAAGTACAAAACTCTTTGCAAAATCCAGCTTAGTACATGGCTCCTTCAATATATCAATACTACTCCAGAGCTTCAAGGAACCTGTCCAGGGCTGCCTTCTAAGAAAAACATGAAACAAATCTTGTGATAAATAAATTTCTCAGTAGACAAAGTTAAATCCCAAACTTACTAGTAGGTTAGTAAAACATCAATATATTCAAACCCATACATAAGAAATATGCAAGCTATATGAATGCATGAAATGAACTATCCCAGGGCAAATGGCCTCCACATATCGTACTGTATGTGGCCACACCTCGTACTGGATGTGGACGCTGCTATAGTCTTACGCAAACATGCATGAAATATTGTCATGTATCTTACGCCTGGGTACTACATATCGTACTGTATGTAGCATCAGATTCTGTTTCTCCAAAGCCTCGTACTGGACTTGGAAACAGTAATCCATCTATCTTATCACATCAATATTCATCCATAATAAAATCAAATCCATAAGTGAAACACATACACCTTATGGAAAAATATTTTCATCATATGGATTATAAATATGGTTACACCGCCATAATATGTATTATAAGTATGGTTACACCACCATATTTTATTCAAGTAAGATTATTACCATCTTTTATGCATAACCAGAGAATAGTTTTAACTATAGAGAAATTATGTTAGTAATCTAACTAATGATCCTCAATATAAATAATATCTAATTCCCTTGAAACCTTCACCAGAAAAGATTCAAACTTAGTATGAAATCTTGATTCTTCTTTCACTTACTTCCTCACTAATTAATCCTCAAAAGTGAATCATTCAATAGTTAAACCATTAAACTACATACCATTCAACCTCTACTTCTAAATTTAAATCAAAATAGTTTCATAAAAATATCAACAGACAGTCCAAAATATCATTAAAATCACCTTCAAAAGTTCATCAAATGGGCTTCCATACATCACTAATATTGATGGATATAAATCATCACCTATCTTATGGCTTAAATTAACATATTCTCATTAAAGAATAACATTCAAACATCACGAAATTCAAGCCTAAATAATAACCATAATTCAGCCTACTAAAGCATGTAAATTAATCCAAACCATGGCTTAACTAGAGATTTAAGCTTTGCCTACCTCAAGCGAGTTTGAGTCTTGAATTTGAATGGATAAATGGCTTCCTTCCTTCCTTCCTTTCTTGGGAAATCCTCTTAGAGATGAAGCCTTGATATCCTTCTACTAAACTTGACAAGAACTCTTCTTAAGGTTGCTAGGTTTCTCACGAAAATTTTCTCAAAGTGATGGGTTTGCTTTTCTTTCTTGATTCAAGTTTTAAAAGAGAAAGATGAAATGAAATGAAGGTGATATGAGGGGAGAGGGAGCACGAAATTTAGGTAGAGGAAATTCCTTGAGAATGGTTTGCACCAAAGGTTCCCCCCCTCCCTTTATATAGTGTTTAGAAAATATAACTTTTTCTTAAAAATCTTCCAAGTTGATTTTTGCCATACAAGTGTCCTAACACTTGTCTTGGTCATAATGAATGCCTTTACAAGTGTCCACTTAGTTGGCATGCCTTTACAAGTGTCCCTACATGTGTCCAATTTCATGAAGCTTCTCCTTGCTTCATCAAAGTTCATGTGAAGGCTAGATGGAGGTGGAGAAATCTTGGCTTGATTTTTATGTTATCTTGCATCCATGCCATACAAGTGTCATACCACTTGTTTCTATCATGTGGCTTGCTTTCTAAGTGGCTTATCATGAAGTTTCTTGCCTCTTCTACACCCTTCTTCACGTGCTCTTCATACCTAGGGGTGGGAACATAAATTTTTCTTCCTTTTATGCCATACAAATGTCCTTCCACTTCTTATCACAAAACCTGTTTTAGTAAAAGCCTTATTCTGGATTCGTTAACCGTTGGATCTCCTTAAAATTTTAAAGGTACACTAATATCCCACATATGTAACTTTTGACCGTTGGGATTGATATAATAATCTCTAGAGCTTTCCACGTGATCTACCAAAGGAGACAAGAGAAGATTTTTCTTCTTATCTTGTTTTTGATTGACCTATACTTCTGCTGATTATCAAAAATTACTAAACCATTTTATTAAATTGGTTTATATATTCTATAATTAAGAGAAAATTCCTTAGATTATATGTATCATCTTTCCATGTTTTTCTTATGCTTGAATTTTCTTAAATAAAGTCTCAAAGTTGTTATCTTGAAAAATTCCCAGAAATTTTATTCTAAAGTTTTGTGTCTCAAAATATTTTGATACTTAGTTAGCTAAGTGTATGCTATAATTCCATTAGGTTTCTACAAAATTTTTAAAGTTATTTGAGCATTTTTGTCCTAGGGGCATATTGGTAATTTTGTCATGCTTCCTAGGGGCATTTTGGTCATTTTTCAAAAATATACAAGGGTATTTTTGTAATTTTCATCCTAAGGGTATTCTAGTAATTTCTACTTCATGGAAAAAGTGATTTAGTCATTTCTCTTCAAATATACTTGTATCCAAACATCATCACATTTCCACAAGTGTTTAATAAAATTTTTAGGATGTTACAGTTACCTTCCCATAAAACCTAGGGTAAGGAAACGTATCAGCCCTTGCGGTCTAGGGTAAGCTTTAATACGAAATAGGGAGTCTCCAATTTTACTGACTCTAAAGGCAAATCATCTCATGATTTCTTTTACTATGCATAGATTCCTGAGTCCCGTAAATGTCATCCTGATTTCTCTGGTTTACAGATAACCTAATCTCTCACAGAGATTTGACGAATTCCTTCAGCTAGTCACCCTAGACTCGTGTTCTTTCAGGACATGCCCAAAGGTATACCTATGTGTCTCCATGTTTCAGGCAGACGAGGTATACAATCAAAGCATGTCTTCTAGAACACAGTCTAGGTGAAAACTTCTGGTCTAAGGAAAGACACACCCAAATAATAAGAGACTACTCTAATGATACTATCTGTGAGATTTCCTCATAGAGTCTCTTTATGGGTCTGTTCAGTGCGGGCTATACCTTTATAGGTCCACCCACGACTTTAGCTAAGACATCTCTATGTCTGTAGCTCATGAGGTCTTTACCTTGTATCTGCATACAAGTAGATAAGTCGTGCTAGTCTTATCCGAGATCACTAATCCCCATTCTCAGTGTCTCTAGACTAGGAACTTGAAATTTAGGAGTAGACATCTGGTATCCTTGAATCCTCATGATCGTGATCCCATCACTAATACTCAAGAGATACCTATTCTATTCCAAGGGTTTTATCCAGTTTACTCATATATTAATAATGATATCGAGACAAAATATGAAACAAGATAAAGAGCGCTTATAATTTATTTATGACAATATTGAAAAATACATGTATGTCCTAATCTAATGAAAAGATTGTCTCTAGGACATCCATATACTAACAAGGGAAGCAGACCATATATGAGAGCGTAAGACTCATCCGGGATGAGCTTCTCGACAATTCTTATACGTCCAAGTGCATGAGATATGCACGGAAGACTCATCCGGGATGAGCATATGTGCATGAGATGTGCATTGGAGATATACATTTGTGCATGAGATGTGCACTGGTGAACTTGTATATCTGTGCTGAATTCCTGATGTTGGTAGCATCCAACAGGAATGGGACGTTGGTGTGATTATGTACATGTGATGTGTATGAAAGCCGGGTTGGCTATAATGTTGTTTTTCTTAAATGCTGGAATGGCAAGCCGAGATGGCAGGCTGGGATGGCTACATGGTTTATATGTAATGCCAATATAAATGCTATGTGTTGTGAAAGTGAACTACGGGGAAAGTGAGTCTCCAAGAACCCTGAGTTTACCTAGATTGTATCTCACCCCGGTATGGGATTACATTTTCATTACAGGTAATAGCCAATGAGTGGAAGACGAGGTCTGGGATAAGAGACCCGAGTAGGGGGTCATTCGAAGATTTCGAATGAGAGACCGTGAAGGCCGAGGCCGGATTGGCTGTGGATCAAGGATCCTGGACAAAAGGTCGAGACGGGTTCAAGGATGCAGAAGGCGGTTTTCTTAAGAGCCTTTTTGGCTCAATTTTGTTATGTAATTTTGTAACCGGTATGGGTTAATATATGATGTACCTTATGTAACAGTTCTCGGATGCCGGGTTGTATACAAAATTCCATACATAATGTTTTGTTTGACGTATGATGACGTCTTATTATTTTATGCTTCCGTGTCTAACTTAATTTACATTAAGTTTTGTTGCGCTTATGACCATAATATAATGTTAATGAATCGGATGCATACGGGGTCGTTACAAATGTCCTTTATTGGTGATTCAAAACTAGGAACTCATTTCAAGTAATAGACATTTAGTGTCCTTGAGTCCTCACGATCATGATACCTATCATTGATCCTTGAGAGAACACCTATTCTATTCCTAGGGCCTTTATCTTTAAACACATATTACTATAAAATATAGGCGAGACATAAATATGATAAAGATAAAGTTTGTTCAAATTTATTAACAATGAAATACTAAATAGCAAAAGGTGTTCATCTGATGAAATAGATTGTCTCTAGGACACCTACATACTAATAAGGACTTCATTACTGTTATTCAGTATATACAAATGATCTTGTTGCAATTCCTCTAGAGCGAGATTTATGACATGCAGCCCTCGTGAACCCTTACCTCCCACTCTCTCGTCATGCGGAGACTCAAGAAGTCCAACTGGCTTTGCCTTTTCAATGTACTCTGAACAAAATTTAATAGCTTCTTCTGCAATGTACCTTTCCACAATGGATGCTTCAGGACGATGTAGATTCTTTGTATACCCTTTTAAGATCTTCATGTATCGCTCAACCGGGTACATCTACCGTAAATAAACAGTGTAACACCCTAAAATTTTGAGTTTCTGAGATAGGTGTTTGATGTGTGTTATGATGCTTGATTGTTTGATTTATTTTATATCTGCTCTTAATTGTTGTTTTGTGTGCTTTTTGTCTTGGTATGAGTGTTGGTGGATGTTAGAGTAAGTCAATTCTGTTTAGTCTGTGGTTGTTGTTCCTACACGCAAAGTGGACATGTCCTATCAGCGGTGTACATAAGCGTCAGGGTGGTGCTGCAGAAGTGTGTTCTTTCTTTCTTCTTTGCGCTTTTCTCTCCCTTTTTCTCTAAACTTACCCATTCCCTGAAACCACTCCTTCCGACCACTCTGAAATACCCTCAACCACCTAGGACCACCGTAGTTGCCACGAAACCCCTACATCAAGAGGAACCTCGTGACTGGAGCAAAAGTCTCAAACAACCCTTCGTGAAGTTCGAAGAGAACGGAGCCCGACTCTTTCTTTCTTGGCTTCCGTGAGAACGTTGTGTTCGGACAAGCTCACGCTTAAGAGGATTGTAACACCCCGTAGGCCTCCGGTGCGTTAACATTAATAATATCAGTTTAGTGCGCAATTATCATAAAAAAAAATATTCAGCGGAAGTGCAGAATCGTTTTTCTTGATTCATTATGTATGGAATATCAAACTATGAAATCATAATAATACAGAACACAATACAATCCCATGCTGATCCAGTTTCCCCATTCATATATCAAAACCAAACAACTTAATAATACAGGCAGATAACAGATATAAGACCATTATACTCAGGGTAAGGTCACATATCATATATAGCAGGGTTCTGTACATATACATATCAATGTCCATAGTCCACACCACACATACCGTGGTGGTACAAAAGAATATTAGCCCTCCATGAGGGAGTACAGAACTCATCATCAAAATAAAAACAAAAGAGTCATCCAACTTCTAGCCTAGTCTCAACTGGGCCTCCTGCCCTGAGACTGCTCTTCTCTTCCAGAAATATCACCTGAAATCATGTAAGCCCCACACGGGGTGAGATAACATATCTCAGTAAGCTCAGGGTTCTTGGGAAATCATTCCCACCCTGGCCCACAGATTCACAACACATAAACAGGTATATACATCAAATATGGCCCATTGGCCTCAACATAACATAAACATCATCACACACAGATCTATGACAGGAGGCAGAGCTCCTCGATGCCTGGCGGAGCTCCTCAACGCCCACTGACGGAGCTCCTCAACGTCAGTGCCTGTCATAGTGTGGCAGAGCTCCTCAATGCCACGGGCGGAGCTCCTCAACGCCCAATAATACCCGGCGGAGCTCCTCAACGCCGGTATGTATCTGTTGACCAACAGTTCTGGCAGAGCTCCTCGATGCCAGGGACGGAGCTCCTCAACGTCCAGAATACCCGACGGAGCTCCTCAACGTCGGTATTCTTCTATTGGCCAACAGATGTCTCAAGCACAGCACAAACATCAAATGCCAATGCATACAATCTCAATACAAGTAATGCCATAGCCAATGCATGCATCATGAATCATGACCAACACTCCCCAGGAGTGTGGTGTGCAACCAAAACGGGAATTCATCCCCAAGAAACACTGAACTTACCTGGTAAGGTCTCAGTCAGTAATTCCTTCCCAGGTCTGTGGCTCTTGCCACCAACAGTCTCAGAATCAAAGCCTAATCAAGGCACATGTAAACCTTATATTAAAATAAGCCCTCAGGCATACAATTCACAATACATAACATATCAAAAATCCCTTATCCTAGGGTTTAATCAATATCTGCCCACACAAGGCTTTTTCTCAGGCTCAACATAAGCATAACTAAGGCTCTGGTATCTCAACAGATAATCATAAGTGACCATTCCACAGGTCACACAGATAACACAGAGCCAAAATTCAAAGTCATCAGAATCAAAAACTGAAAGCTATTCCTTCATCATTAAGCAATTCTAAACAAGTTTCCCAACAGAACTCTGGGCTAATTTTAGCCCCAGAGCAACATAATTCACAAAATCCAAGGATTCCTCAATATCAAAAACAACCGAAGAAACTCATGTTTCTTACCTCAGTGGCGACCCAAAAGGCTAGAGAACAGCTTTCCTAAGCTCTGTCGTCCACTATATGCCTCTGGTTCTTGCCAACACTCAGGTTTCTGAGGTTTCTCTAAGGGATAGGATTTTGCTTAATTCTAAGGAATTGATGAAGGATTTTAGCTTTCAATCGGTTAAAACACGTTTCTAGGTCACAAGGAAGTGTTTAGGCTGATAAACAAGGTCCTAGGAAGCTTGGAAACATCAAAAATGGAGGCTGGGGCTGAAGAAAGGAAGAAGAAGAAGTTCCTCCTCTCCAAAACGCGACTGCCCTCTTATATACTGCCTGCCCGAGCTCCCGCGCGATCCGCGCTGCCTCCCGCGCGATCCGCGCCAGAATGTCGGTGCTTCTGGCGCTATCAGCGCCATCTCCGCGCCATCAGCGTCAGCTTCCAGAACCTGTGGCGCCATCCGCGCCACATCTGGCGCTGACCGCGTGGAATTCCAGTGAGAAATGGTTTTCCAGGCCACTTGCCGCGCGATCCGCGCCACCCATGGCGCTATCCGCGTGGGATGGAAAACTTTGGCGCCATCAGCGCCAGACCTGGCGCCATCCGCGCCACACCCTTAACAGGGTTTTCTGATGCGAATCCCCGCGCTATCGCGCGGGGAGGTATGGCACCAACCATGCCATGACTTAGGGTTATCACAAGGATAGTGTTACAACATCGCTAGACTGTAAGAGAAGAACTCCTGGTTAGGTAAGGGGAGTTTACTGTGTTGATAACAGTTTTAGATACCATAGTTGGGGGCCAGGGAGTTCAACTATGAAGATAACTGCATGTCCCTGTTGTGTGCTGTTTTTCCAGAAAAACTATGTCTTTTAACGAATGGGATGCGGAATGTTGATGTTTAAGGGTGTTCTTGTGTGAAGAGTTTGATGTTGTAAGAACTACCTGTTTGTGAAGTTGGTATTGTCGATGTAAACTCCCAGAACACCTTTCTAGCAGTCTTTGTGGAGGTGCCAGCTACCGGGTTGGGCAGGCCGGGCTTAGCTTATTATGTAGTATATACATATGCGATGTGACTCTTAGTAGTCCTTTGTTGGCGGACGCCAATATCCCAAGTTTGGGGACTCTTTCTAACAACCAAGGGAGGGGTCTACCGAGTTGTAGAATCTAATGCGGCTCATCATCTCTTTCGAGCTGCTGGGCTCATTTCTGTCCTTTTCTTTAAGAGAGCTATCGGGTTCTTCTACTCGATCAAGCTCATGTCTTTTCTTTAAGAGAGCTACCGATTTCTCCTACTTGGTCGAGCTTGTGTCTTTTATTTAAGAGAGCTACTGGGTTCTCCTACTCGGTCGAGCTCGTGTCTTTTCTTTAAGAGAGCTACCAGGTTCTCCTACTCGGTTGAGCTCATGTTCTATTCTTTGAGAGAGCTACCGGGTTCGTAGAAAAGTGGTCTATTTAAATGGTCTTGGCGCGTGTGTCACATGCCAATAGTGCCAGATGTCAAATTAGCTTAGTCATCATACACACTCGCTGCCAAGTTCAGATTACCCACCAAAGTCTACCTTGTACAACTAGGCATTCGTAACCCGGATAACCTTGTGTAGGTTCATGGTATTAATACAATCAAAATTCTTACCTGTTGTATCAAGTAAGCGTTGTCTATTTTAATCAATTACAAACGCTTATGTAATTGATTGCATAGTGCTGAGTTCGTCCTTGGTATTTTATAAAATTCAAGTTCCGCCCTTGTCCAGGGTCCTTACTTGGTACTTTATAAAATCTAAGGTTCCGCATTCGCTTCTTCTCTTTAGAGCTGTGAGCTCGTCTCTTCTTCTTTAGAGATACCAGGTTTCATTCCCTGGTTCGTTCGCCTCTTTAGAGCTGTTGAGCTCGTTCCCTTTCTTTCTTTAAGAGCTACCAGGTTAGTGACCCCAAGCTTAGTCTATTTTCTCTAGCGTCGCTTAGTTGGTTAGCCATCTCGGCTCACTAGTTTATGTTGTGTTTATGATTGGTATGTAGGTTATGAACGTATGTAATTATGTTGTAAACAGTTGAGGTCAGTATATGTGATTATTTTTAGATGATGATATTTGCATTGATACCATAGGGGGTGTATGACGGGTCACCCTTGCGAGGAAGGATTTGTTCCTGGCGGGGTCATGCATTGATGATGCTCATGGTTATTGAATATTGGTGGATATACATAGATATCCACAGGGGTGTATGATGAGTCACCCTTGTGAGGAAGGATTTGTTCATGGGCGGGTCATACATTGATGATGCCGTGGTGGTAGGCTATGTATAAACACGTAGGATGCCGGGACCGGGTGGCTAGCCTTGTAAGGAAGGATTCATTCCTAGCCACGATCAGTGCATCGGTGAGCCTGGAATGGGGTGATATGTATGTACATGGGGGGTGCATGGCAAGTCACCCTTGCGAGGAAGGATTTATTCCTGGCTGGGTCATGCATTAATGATGCCCATGTGACATACTTCATTTGCACAACAAAAATAAGATGATTGGCTTCAGAGTATAGAAGTACTGGGGGGGGCACGTTTGTTTGGAACTCCTTTACTTACTGAGACCCATGGCTGATCACCAGTGGGGGGGAGTAGCCTGTGCACGACAGAGTGACCCTGACATCCTGCTGCATCATATGCCTGTAATGGTCTATTTCTGGGATGATACCACATTGCATGCTGAGAGATAAGTCAGGAGCATGCATCATTCTAAGCAATATAGGTTGACTTGTGGAATGTGTTTGGATGGTTTGTCCATGTTGGTTGCATGATGAAATGCTTGGGTGTTGTGATGACGTCGTGATGTTTGGATTGTCTTCCCTGACTATTGTTATCTATTATTGTAGCTTTACATGATAAACTCACCTTTGCTGTGTTTGTACTGTGTGGATTGGTACCTGTGATGATCGTGAACTTTCGTTCGTGTGAGCAGACGAACAACATTAGGTGACTTGGAGGGAGATCTCTTTTTGGTCGGAGTCGTCAAGCTGTCGGGATGATGATGGATCAGATCCTGGCAAGGATTTGTGTTTTGATAGTCAACTCTTCCGTAGATTAGTCTTTTGTTCTCTTTCAAAAAACTTGTACCTTTGGATATTTGTAAACACAACTAAATCATGTTTCTACCTGTGAATGCATCATAATGTTTTAAAATGTACTTTTATTTATGTAATTGTTTTATGGTGATGATTATCTTGTTTATGAAAAATTTACTACCATTTTCATAATCAAACGTAATGGATTTTCATTAAAATATGTATTAGAGTAATTAAGAGTTAGTGATACAGTAACGACGAGGCGCGTCGTTACAAACAGGACCACAAAATTTAATTTCCCTAATCATAAGAACAATTAAGTGAACCATGAGGTTGAAAAATGAAGGAGGAAAATACATCTCTAACTAACACAAGATAATTCCAGCCTCATCTTCCAAGTCATCTAACTTTACAAGGTCGACGACTTTGCTACAAATGACATTGAAGAAAAAGAACATGCAAGGCATACCACACTTTGTTAGGCAAAATTTTGAATCATTATGGCTAACAGTTGTTGCATTAAGATGTGGCAACCATGATGTAACGACCTAATTTTCTACTTCATTTTTATTATTATTTAAAGATAAGTTTTTAAGAAGCATATATTAGTAAAGATTCTAAAACATAAAACGTACAAATATAGACTTAATATATTATACATAGCCATTGTCTCTGATACAAAAGTCTATATCATACAGGTACAATAATTTTTCATACTTCAGCCTAGTACATAGCTTCTTTATTTATCATCACTACTTCAAAGCATCATGGTACCTGACCATCATTGCCATCTAAGAAAAACATGAAACAAATCTTTGTGAGAAATAACATTTCTCAGTAGGCAAGGCTAAACCACCGAACACGTTAGTACGTTAGTAAATCATTAATATATTCAAACAAATCCATAAAATAAATATGCAAACTATATGAATGCATGAAATGAACTATCCCAGGGTGCAAATGACCTCTACATATCGTACTGTATGTAGCTACACCTCGTACTGGATGTAGACGCTGCAATTGTCTTATGCAAACATGCATGAATTTTGTCATATATCTGCACCTAGGCACTACATATCGTACTGTATGTAGTATCAGATTCAGTTTCACAAAATCTCGTACTGGACTTGGAAACATGAATCAACCTATAATCACATCACATCCATCCATAAGCAAAATACATACCACCTTATGGAAAAATGTTATTATCATAGCATCATATGTACCACAAGTATGGTTAAACCACCATACCTTATTTAAGTAAAATCATTACCTACATAGGCATGACCATTGATTATCCTCAAGTTACTGACAAATCATGTTAGTATTCTAACTAATAAACCACAATATATCTTCCCAATAATTTCTAATTCCTTTAAACCTTCACAAGAAAAGATTATAACCTAGCATGCATCTTAATCTCCTTTCACCTACCACCTTACTACTTCATCCTCAAAATTGAATCACTCTAGTATTTGAACCATTTA
>CM023946.1:27640241-27655741 GCA_013407115.1 Glycine latifolia | reverse complement strand
ACTTCACCAAACTAACTACATAAATTGAGTATACTAGCTATTTAATTGATAAATTATCCTTATATAATTTGTTTGAAATTACTCATCTTTTTCTTTTGATTTAATTATGTTTCTCACCTAATTACTACCCATCTTCAATCCTAATAAAGAGAGAAAGAATTTTTTTTTGCTGAATGAGAGAGAAAGAATTTATCTCATTAATTTTTAGCTAAAATATTTGTTAATTAATTAAAGGTATTTTAGAAAAAAATAATTAATGTAACAAAAAATTAGAAAAATAACTTATAAAAGCGGCCATACAATTTTCAGATAGATACTGTAAAAAGGGTCGTAGGAAATATTAATTTAGAAAAAGAAAATATTAAACAAATCACTTTTATCTTTTAATTGTAGTTATCGACCTACCAGAATGAACTGAAAGAAATGGAGGGTCAATCTAGGGAAGAGTATATTGGATCACTAAGGAGGTAAAGCTCTTCTTGCTTCTTTTAGAGTACTACTATGTTTCAACTTTCAAGATTAATTATGGCAAAAGTTACCCTGTATTGTGGGGTTCATTATAAAAGATAAACATAAAAATTTGCAGGAAAAGCAGCGGTTTTTCTCGTGGAGTTTCTAAATACAGAGGTGTTGCAAGGTACAGTTATTATTATTATCATTATTATTATTCATTTATTCTACGGAGTGAAAATCAGACCAAAATAAGCAGAGACCATTGTAATTGAAATTTCATGACTCTGGTGTTAATTAATGTTCAGACACCATCATAACGGAAGATGGGAAGCTCGGATTGGTAGGGTTTTCGGCAACAAATATCTTTACCTCGGAACTTATGGTAATACTTCACCTAGAGTTCTTTATCCTAACGTAAAAGAGAAAAAATATTGTAAGATAATAGAATAACGAAAAAAAAATCATGACTAACAAAATTTGACACATTAATAAAAAAAGTTATCTTTTTATTTCTTGGTTAGCATTTGTCAAAACATATTAATATTATTCTCTTTATTCTAAATAAATGTCTTCTTAAATTATTTTACACATATAAAAAAATATTAATAAACAAATAATAAGTTCATAAAACTATAATTTAATATTAATAATATATTAAAAAACTAAAGTAACATTTATTAACGCTATTTATTAAGAGTATTAATAGAAAAATAATTAATACTATATGGAAAAATAAAATTAACTCTTATTTTGAAACAATTTTTTTAAAGTACAATACTTATTTTAGAAAGGATTACTGAAATGAAACAAAAAATTGAATTCTTTAGCCTTTTATTGAAATCGCTGAATACTAGCAAAAGAATACATAAATAAACGGTCAGTGTATGATTTCCATCAAATTTATCTTTTTTACTATTAATTATTTTATTAACTTTGCTAACCAATAAAATACTAGTAACGAGTGTTTCCTTCTTTTGGTGCAGTAACATTTCTAATCTATTAGCCGATAAAATAAAATAAAAATAAAAAACATTACTGATCTTTTAAATATCACTTCATCATATCTCATATTTTCTCTTTTTATATATCCTTATCTTTTATATAGCTTTTTTAAATTGTTGTGATTTTGTGAAAAATTATTATAGAAATATCATTCCTCAATATACATGTCATGGCATAATTAATTATTTGTTAGGATAATTACGTTTTGGTTGCAATTAAGGATGCAAATTGGATGGCTGGGACATACCCTACCTATATAAGTTTGACTTATCTAGTTTTATATTTTTATACTATAAGTGTTAACTGTTATGAGTCTACTTTTTTAGACATGAGTTCAGTCTTTATAAAAATCAGGCAAGTCTATTATTCTATTTAAAGGTATGTTTTATATTAAAAAGTATTAAAAAATATTAATTTTTAAACAAAATTAAAGATTTTTATTAAAAATAATAAGACAATTTTAAATCATAAGATATGTTCAAAATTTGCATACAAACATTATATATCACATGCTACTAAATTTTTTTAAATCTTACCAAAAGTAAAATAGTCCATATTCCGATTATCCATCAATGCTAATACAAATTGGTGTATTTCAAACTACTAAAACATTTTTTAATTTAAATAAATAATTATAATATTATATATCATATTAATAATAATATTATTGTTAAACATGTCGATCCTCTAATTTAATAATTTTTTCTTATAGCTTATGACATAATCTAATAGACTCTTTAAAAAGTTTGAGTTCAACATTTTTATTAAATGAGATAAATAAGGTCAGACCTTAATCCAACAGCTGGTCTACTTTTCTCCCTAGTTACAATCAATAACATAAAAGGTGTAACTAACCCTAACTGATTTGTTTAACTTAACCTTCAATGACATATACAGTGATAATAACATGCGTTAATTTGAATGGATCGTCTTTCTAATTTTTACAGCAACCCAAGAAGAAGCTGCCACAGCATATGACATGGCAGCTATTGAATATCGAGGAATCAACGCTGTGACCAATTTCGACCTCCGCCGCTATATCAACTGGCTTAAGCCCAATAACAATGATAACACAGTCAATTCTAATAATCTTATTGACTCTAACCCTAATTGTGAGACCAACTTTACCCCAAACTCTAACCAACAACAAGGATTCAATTTTTTCAACAGTCAAGAATCATTCAATAATAATGAAGAAGCGGCAATGACTCAGCCTCGGCCAGCTGCTGCCACATCAGCCCTAGGACTTTTACTTCAGTCATCCAAGTTTAAGGAAATGATGGAGATGACTTCTGCCATAGATTTGTCAACACCGTCGTCAGAATCTGAGTTGCCGCCATGCACATTTCCCGATGACATTCAAACATATTTTGAGTGTGAACACTCCCATAGATATGGAGAAGGGGATGACACCATGTTTAGCGAGCTCAACGGCTTTGTGCCCCCTATGTTCCATTGTGATGACTTTGAGGCTTGAAGCTGATCTAGGGGTCCAAATGCACCCAGAAACAAAAATGATTAAGCGAAGTTGCTTGTTGATTTGTTTTTTCATTGATAACTTAGGCTTATTTCTCAGTTTGTGAATATGGAGCATTAATTTGACAGCAAGACCAATAAGAAAATAACAAGAAGAAGATTGTATTCTTTCGGAAACTGATATTGGATTAGTAAATCATGGTGAGAGGAGGATGGCAAGTTATTTATTTGTTGTATTTGTAAAGAGAATAAGCATCTCAAGAAAGAGCAAAACAAAAGATGCAAAGTTAGCATATTTATCATTTTTTTTTTCAAAATAAGAAATCTTGTAATCTTGTATCATCTTCTTTATACTAAATCAAATTATTTTTTTAAGTTCACTAACTGATTTTCTGGCAGTTTCTTTGTGACAACTATTAGAAATGCCAGAATATTTTATGTTTGTGTTAAATTTTACCACCGTCAGAATTAAGAAAACCAAAACTACCACAATATTTACATAATTTTTTTTCTTTCTTTTTGTTACACCCATTCATAAGGATGGATAAATGGACCTAAATCATATGAGTATATGCAAAAGTATCCATAAGCAAGAGAAGGTAATTATTCATTTATTGGGACCAGATGGGATGGATATATATTTTTCCACAAATTTTTGTGGGGATGGGTGTGGGTACATGTACTATAGCACCCACCCTGCTCCGCACATCCCATATATATTGTATATTAATGTAATTAAAATATGTTATTTTAGTAAATAATATATATTATACATATATTTTTATATTAAAAAAATAATTATATTTTTGTAATTCAATTGGTATTTTAAAGCCATAATTCATGCATTCTAATTCAAGTGTTGATGTCGTAATTAAGGTTATTGGACATAAGATGTGTCATATTAATTTTATTTCATGTAAACATTTTTATGTTGGGACAGTGGAATACAACCATGATTTTGGTTCGTAAATTTCATGTTAACACTTTTATATTGATGCCAATATTATCCAAATTCTTCCAAATAGCATTTTAGTTTTAAAGTGACTTGTAAATCCCAAATATTATTTTGTGTAGAAGGATAGTATTAGATTTAACATACATTATATTATATTTGTTTCACTCTATTTAAAAATATTGAACTATTATTTACTTTTATGTATAAGTTTATGACTTTGTAGACAAGTGTCAAAGAATGTCGTCATCACATGATATCAAATTTTAATTAGAATTTTTGTTAAGCAATTAGAATATTAACTTTAAGAATCACTACCTTCGATGGTTATCTTGTAATGTTGTTTATCTATAACTTAAGTTTGGACAAATAGGTGTTATTTTTGCTTGTTTTAAATATTATGTGTGGATGTTTTTAATGTTATGTTTTGGATTATATAATAATGAATTTTCAATTTACTAGTAGTAATTTTTTAATTAGTATATTTTTTTATTGATTTATTAACTTTTTACATAAATAAAGTGCAGGTCGCGGGTGTAGGTATAAGCAAGGTTGTCAGAATCAAGATTTTACGTAGACTCGTGGAGTCCTCGTAGAATCGAATCGTAGAATCGTAAGAGTTTACTTCAGACAAAAAGAAAGTAAATTACGAAAAAAAAATGAGCCATAAGGTGTATAGTAAGCAATAAATGGGTGCAGAAAGCAAATTTGTGTTGGATCTGGCCCAAATACAAAAAAAAAACCTAATCATCCCATATAAAAGCTTCTCTTCTTCCGCTCTTCTTACACTGCTGGCCGTTGAATCTCTTAGATAGCTACCAAAGGAGAAGCGAATACATCTGGTGCACAAGCGCGTGATCCAAATAACCTTACACCTCCACTTGGGCATGGGATTCTTCTTATCCTTCCACCCTTGTTGCGCCACCTTCGTCACCACATACCCCACCGCAAGGTAAATCCCGAAGATCGTGAGCCGTAGCACCACCAGCAGCAGGCACAACGCCGTCTTGGCCCATTCGTAGAGCCCCACAATACTCCATATAAAAGCTTTTCTTCTCTTCTCGGATTCTTCTTCCGTTGTTGCATTGCATGCCTGCGGAATAGTCAAATCGCACCAGACTCGCGATTCTACGGCGATTCCACCGATTTTACTTCGAGTTTATCGATTCTACTCGAAAAACGATTATGCTTGCGATTTAACTCATGGAGGCTAAGTAGAATCGTAAAATCATACAATTCTACGATTTAAATCTCGAGTTTGATAACCATGGGTATAAGTATATAGGTACCAAGTTGATGTGGGGATGAGAATTAAAGTTGTAACCCACACGGATATGGGGTTAGATACATGTATTTTTGAAAAATGTGGGTATGGGGACGAGTACTGTAGGACCCTATCAAAACCCTACCCATACATATCATCTAACAATAATAAAATAGGTAAAAAAAATATTAAAAATAAATTACTTAACCCTAATTACCCAAAACCTACATTTAAACTCTATTACTTCTTTCTCGCATAAAATCTTTGTTCCTAAAAAAATTCCCTAACAATGCTTCTCTTGCATCCAATCTCCATTCCTTAAAATCCTTAACAGTGCTTCTCTCGCATCTAATCTCTGTTTATTAACATTGCTTCTACATATTCTTTGATTCAAGGCGAGCTTATATATCATCCGCTACACTCACGTACTTGCACAACACACTCTTCTCGCTCTTTCTCTCTATTTTAGTTGTGCCTCCATTTTGCGTTGTTCTCATTTAGCTCCTTCTTCATGTTCTGAAATTTGAGGTATAGGTGTGTGTGTGTAGTTAATTTTCTAGTTTTCTAATATCTACATGCTCTTCAATTTGATTTGTTGATTTTCGCTCTCTCATTGTGCCATAACTACTTCTTCTAACAATATGTGCTCGTTGGATCTGATTTTCTTCAATTGTTTTTGGCAAAGATCTTAATTTGGTTTCGTGTTTGATTTGTTGTTAGTTTTGTAGGTTTTTCGCTCCATTGCATTGTTATTGCAGGAAAGTTGAAGTGAATTACAGAAGTGGGGACAATGAAGGTGAAAGAAGGAGGAGTTTTGTGACATTTTCATTCCAGCAAGGTAGCTTATTTTGGTTTAGCGGGCTTTAGTGTTTTGGCTTGATGTGTAAATGTTTGAAGTGTTGAACTTAGGAACTGTGATGGTTTTTTTTCAAATGTTTTTTGGAATTTGTTGAACTCAGGAACTGAGATGTTGGTTGGATGCTTTGGATTTTGTATCACTTAGCCTTAGTTTTAAATATTGTTGATTGTTGATTGCATTTTTATGCTTCTAAGATATAATTATATTTGGATACGACCTAGATCTATAACCACTTTATAGTTTTTCTTTGTTCGTGACTTCTCTCTTTGGATAACTTTATTTTATAGTAAGGTTCTTCTACTCTTACATAGATCTTGTAGCATAAAATTAAATTAATTGCATAAAATCATTAAAAAAAACTCAAAACTAAGCTATGCAAGAAAAGCACTTTATAGTTCTTATCTATTCGTAACTTCTTTCTTTGGATAACTTTATTTTATAGTAAGGTTCTTCTACTCTTCTACTTTGCACATTTGGTTTATTTTGTTTTGTTTTGAATTTTGTTTTTCATGGAAGATATGCAGGAGCCAAAGTTGGCTGCTAAAATAGCTAAGCCACTTCAAATATTTTATCAAGTGGAAATTCTAGGCTCAAAGGATCCACAATTATGGTATGAATCTAGAAGTTCTTTGAGAAAGTTGGTCATTTATCATCCTTCTAACTAGTGTGGTCTTTGAATGCTTCTATTTCTTTTGCTTGAGTTGCTTATGTAACTTTGTTTGAAGTCAATTTTGATTTGTGTTTATTTTGAGTTCTATGATTTTGACCATACCTTGTATTTTTGGCCAAAGTTTTGAGCTCCCTTGTAGCTTTTTTACTTTCTAGTTTCATCACTGTCCCTAATTTTCAATTTGAGAAATATCTTATGATACTGGAATAATATGTTATGCCTTGTTAAAGATCTCTAGTTTGAAATCATAGAAATCACACTAGAAGGGGGGAGGGGGTTGAATAGTATGTTAGATAAAGTTTTTTTTTTTTTTTGCAAGATGGTGTTTTTATGCAAGTTAAAAAGGTTTTAAACCTATCGTCCATTATCGGATGCATGTTTTCCTTAAACTTAAAAGATAGAACTATCATCCACTGCTTAACGAAATAGGTTTTGAATGAAAACCTTGTGTTTAAGATGTGTCAAATAAGTGCTTAAAGAATACTAAATGAAAGGTTAAGAGAGAAATATAAACACTTGATTTATATTGGTTCACTCAATCAGAGCTACGTTCGGTTCTCCTTTACTCAAGTGTAAAGGGTTATACTAATCAAATAATGATTACAAACAAGAATTCTAACTTGGCACTATTGGCTACACTTAGTATTCTCTAGTCCACTACTGACCCTTAGACTCCCCCTGAATCTAAGAACACCCAAATATTGTTTATCACTAAGACACTCCTGGCTTTCATAAATAGAAGTTTGATTGAATACTAGGATTCAAAAACACTCAATAAACAGTTAAGCTCGAATAAGTAAACTGTTGAGTTTAAAGGAAGCTGCAAGAGAAATTGAACCAAGGTTGAAGACTTGATTTTGTTTTAGCTTTTTACATGCCCAATCATTTTGAAGGCATTTGTAATTTGTCTAAGTGGTTCAAGTTAAATGCCTTGTGATTTTTCATTAGCATATGCATTCTCATGATCATGCATACATAGTTTTTAAGTCTTAAAGAAATCAAATGGTTTTACAAGAAGTTAAGTTCTCAAAGGCTAAGTTTTTTAAAAAGCAAATCTTACTGCTTTAATCGATTACACAATCAAATTAATCGATTAAAGACATTCAAAATATTCTGGAAAAGCCTTGAAGAACAGTTTAATCGATTACTCGTTTCATATAATCAATTACATAGTGTTTTATGAAAAACCATGCATCACTGGTTTAATCGATTACCTCCTTTTGTAATCGATTATCTGAATTCATTTTTCATGATGTTGTTTTGGTTTAATCGATTACTGTATGGTTTAATCGATTATTGTGTTCATGAAACCATTTCCAGAAAGCTGATGAACAGTTTAATCGATTATCTAGTTACTTTAATCGATTACATATGGCAATTTAATCGATTGCACTAGCGAATTAATTGATTATTGTCAGTTAATTTTGTTTTATATAAAGATTGGTGAGTCTTTTTCTTATAAGTAGACATTGAACGATTTACTCTAATGGAGAGTGACTTACCCAAAAGTTTCTAAGCTTTCAAAAGTACCCAAATTACTATTTTACTCTGAGTTCAAACAACATCTTGTGTGATCAATATTTCTGAGTTTTTTTTAGAGAAGATGTTTTAAAGAAAGAAGGTTTTCAAGATAGTGATTCTGAGCTATTGTTCTTTACAACCTGAAGAGTGTGGTAATCTCATTTCATTTCATTCATTCATACATGAAAGATCTCAGGTTGTGTTTATCTTGAACCTATCTTTTTAGAAGTTCTAACATTTTCTGTTGTATTGTGATATATCAATTGGTTTCTTTTCAAGCATGCTAGAGTAGGGTTCTCTAGGTTTGGGATTCCGAGTAGGGTTCTCAGTATCTTGTGATTTGTATTCTAATAGGGTTTTAGAATCAGTATCTTTGTCTAGTGTTGATAAAGAGGTCACTTGTAAACTGCTTGTAAAAGTTTCTTTGATATAGTAATTACTCTAACCTAGTGTGGGTTGGAAGCAACTGGATGTAGCCTCCAAGGTTGAGAGGTGAACCAATATAATTGCTTTGTCTTGTGTTTAGAATTTTGTATGTTTCATTACATGTCTTTGTGAAGTCAAGTATTATTATCAAAGAAGCATTTTTATGTCATTGCTTTCATAACTAAGGTTGATCTTGGGTGAAGAAAGATTTCTGAATTTGATAAAGGTGAACTTGTGATACGATCCTAAGTTTTAATTCCGCAATTTGTTTCAGAAAGTTTTAAATTTCTAGTTTGAACCAATTCACCCCCTCTTGGTTCATTTGCAGTATATTCATTGTGTTTTCATAAACTTTGCTTAGTAGATGATGAACAAAATAAGCTCAACATGTATCATGCACTAAAATGAGAGAGGTTCACTTCAATGTTATTTTTCTCAAATTCTCTTTGTATGCTTCATCGTCAAATGATGTGCATGAGTCACCTTTTTTATAGACATCAGTGAAGTATCCATTATGGAGTTGGCATTGATCCTTTGATGTGACCGTTGTCTCACAACGAGGAGTAGAGTGATGTGGCACACTCTGATTGGAAATAAAAGATAAAAGTGCAAACATCAAATTGACATTTACTTTTTCTTCTGTGGCGACAATGACCTTTGAACAATATCCTCTTTGAATCCTTTTATTATCTTCTATTTTGTCCTTACCTTAATTTCAAATTTTAGCAATTCATATAAAGAGAGGCAAATGAAAATTTTGAAAAAGCAACTTACATTCACTTCCATTTCTAGCTAACATGGACTTTTGGTAACTTCTGAACATCACTTTTGTTAATGTATAGAACGATTAAGTATAAATGATTAATTCTAATTGGACACAAATAAAAGAAACTTAGTGTAACAATACTGTTTTTCATAAAGAGTGGGCACATGTTTCTTAACAACGTATTGGACGCTAAATATAAATTGTTAATAAAATAGTTTACCCAATTTGCCACTTGTGAGTGAATGCTTAATTATAAGAGCTTGTAGGATATAAGGTGTGGACTAAAATCTTATTATGTAGTAGGTCATGCTCACTAGGAAAAAAACTCATTAGTCTATCAACAATATATACCTTTTAAATCATCAAAATCCAAGGAAATGATGGGTCGTCCGATGATCATGGGATTGTCCAAAGCTAACAATCTCTTTTTTTTTTATGATGACAATCCATATAACTTTTGATCATAAAAAAACATAATCATGATGAGATATGAGATGAAGTGCATGATTATGAGTTTTGTATAAGAGCCTTATTAGAGAAAATATATATGTGTAAGTTTTGCAAGAACTCTCTTGAGTCCAATGATATGCTTCCAGCATATATTACTTTTTAGGATCAATTAATTAATATTTTGTTTAATAATTAGTAATATAAATTAGGATTAGGTAAGTTTATTACTTATTTGCATATTACTTTAATTCCTTATTTATTTTGTTATTTAGGAACCAACAAGAGAGGAAAAGAAGCAAAAAGAACAATCTAGTGCTCTCGACCAAGCCGCACGATTCTTGCCAATTTCCACGCGATCAGCGTCAGAGTGTTAAGATCAAATACTCAGTTTGAAGACCTCGCGCTAGTAGCGCCACCCACCTCGCCAATCGTGCCAGATGCTTAAAACCAACCTTCTAACTTGAATAAGCCACGCTATCAGCGTGGCCATCCACGCTAGTAGCGCCAAGATATCAAAATCAAATAGTCAGTTCGAATGTCCCACGCGATCAACATGGGACATCGCACTGTTAGCGCCAGCGTTCCAGAACAGCTTACTCAATTCGAACATCCCACACGATTAGCGTGGGACTCCGCGCTAGTCGCGCCACGATCACGATATTGCCTGATTTAAAAGATCTGATAGTGATTTAGCTTGGGGAACAGTTCCTTGTTACCTAAATTAAATCTAGAACGTATGGGTAATAAAAGAAAACCTCTGGGACACAGAGAAGCACCTTCTTCTAGACTCTTGGAAGACTTTTTGCAAAAGAAGACATTGAAGAAACCCTGGAGAAGATTGGATTCATTAGGGTTACTGTAGAATAGCAACTTTGCTCGTAATTTCTTCTTTTCCTCTGGCAATTCTTCTCTAGGAACATGCTTGTTGTAAGATTAATGTCAGTTCTGAGCATGCTTGGCTAAGTTCTTGTATTGTGGTTAGAGCAAGAACCTATGTGAACTCCTCTATGTCTTGATTGGTTTAAATGAGAATTATCATAATTACTTTGTTTTATTCTGTTCTTCATTGTATTGTTCTTAATTGGGATTGGCCATTCTATTAAGATGCTTAGGGTTAGGATTCACAATAGGGATATTGAGATTCTAGTTTCTGAAATGAGTAAAATGACAATTTATACATTACCTAGGGATAGGAATGTGTAGTTGCAGCAATTTCAGGATGTATCTGTTGAATGCTTGGTTTAAGAGGGAATCACTAAGGGATTAGGGTTTCTAATTTCACTAAAGGGTTAAATTGCTAAGGGATTAGGATTTAGCTAATTATGTGAGAATACATCAGCTGAGCAATTAGAAATAATTCAAGTTAATAATCAATCTAAGTATAGAAGGTAGGGATCATAGGGGAATGCGCTTTAACCACAATTGTTTCTCATCACTGCATAACAATCGAATTAAGTTTAGTTTACGTTCTCGTTAATTTTTTGTTATTTAATTTCAGTTACGTAATCACACAAACTCAACCAACTCTCTCAATTTATTATTTGTCTTCCAATTTCTAAGACGTTAAGTTACAATAAAATTGCATTTAATCCCTGTGGAGACGATACTTTACTTACTCACTTTATTACTTGAAACGAACGGTACACTTGCCGATATCGCAACACCCAACAACCTTAATGCATGTAGAAAATGATAAGTATAGCAAAACAATATATGGATGCAGAAAAATATGAACTCATATGAATATTGAAATGACCTACCTCGTCGCTATGATATCACAACTTTAAACGTATAATTTCAATTATAAATGAAAACTCAATTAATGTGATTATGAAAATGAGGGTAATTTTTTTTTGCGATAACACTCATCAAACATTGCAAAAATACGTAAATAAATACCTAATTATGTATATTTTAAACCATTACATATCATTCACATGTCATAACATAATTCAGTTTTTACATAAATCTAAGCCTCGAATTTACATGTCCGATCAAAGAGAATTAAGGAATCAACTAAGAAATAGTTGATAACAAAACACAACTCTCTCCCAAAATAAATTTCAACGTTATCACGTCAGCTTGGCAACTCCAACTAAAGAATCTCCCTCCAACATCACGTACTGTTGCTCATCTACTCTCACGAATGAACGTTCGTGATCATCACATGTACCAACCACTCGATACAAAATTGTAAGGGTGAGTTTATTGTACAATATCAACAAACATCAGATGATAATGATTAGCAAGAAAACGATAACAATAACCATAATCATTCTCAATAATCCATCAGTTTAACATACATTCAACAAATTAGTCATCAATGTTTTCCACAATTCAAATCAATTATGCTCAGAATGATGCATGCACCTGACATAACTCTCAAATGCAATGTGGTACCTTTCGTCAGGAAATAGCCTAAGCGTGCCCACATGACACTTTCACTTAGGAAAATGATGCAGTAGCTCGTCGAGGTCCTCCTGTCGTGTACAGGCAACTCCTCCTATGGTGATAAGCCTGAGTCATAAGGGAGTTTCAAACTGAGTGATATGCCCCAAAGTACCCACATTATTATCCTCATGAAAAACCACAGGTACTTACTACCACCATTTATACTATTACCATGCAATTATGAAGTATGAAACATGAGCACCATCAATGCACTGACCGTGGATATTAAAAATTCTAAGCAATCCCTTTCCCTCTCTAGGGATGCTTAAAATTCTTAAACCAACCATCTTCCCTCCCAGGGATGTCCAACAGGTCACTACACACCCCATGTATATACACAACATACATCTATCACAAAAACATCGTCAACGTCAACATCATCTCTCATCAATGTCATCATCAACATCAACATCATCTCATCTCAATTTCATCATCAACATTAACATAATCTCATATCAATGTCATCATCAACATCAACATCAACATCATCTCATATTAATATAATTATCAACATAATCTTATTTCAATATCATCAATATCACAAGCAATCACATCCACATATATACATATAACACATGTTTGGGATTCACTTCCTAGGTCTTCAGACAACACAAATCTCATACATTCACAATCCATAATACCATGAGACTGATATTTTAGGAAAATTCTAAATTAAAGAGAAGAACTTTAATATACAAAACAAACTCATGCCCATTGAAAATTAAATAAAGAAGTAAATTATAAAATTTTGGGCAAAGTCTCCTTTGTAATTAAAAATCTAATCATTACAACAACGACATCATTCATCAATAACAAATATATTGCATCCCATAAGTTTAAAACACGGTTTTTCTTGAAAATTAGCACGCATCAGAGACAAACATACATCCCCATAATTGGGTTTCTGATGTGTTATTGACCTGAATCTTAGCACCTTTTGCCCTGATCTTCCTTGCAATGGAAGTCACTCTTCAATTGAACTTCAAAACAGAGCATGCAACTCTTCTCTTGAGTGAGGCTGTTTATGTTTTCTAATTTTAGAAATGGATTGTGGAAGAAGAATAGGAATGAATTGGAAATGACACCATGGAATAGGAATTCCAATAAGTCTTGCAAGAATCACCATAATAGCTGGGAGGCCATTGATAAGAAACAAGAAGTTCTTGAAGAAGAACAAGAGAGAAAACTCTCACCATAATTCAGAGATTGTATTAATCAAAGATCAAAAGATCCTTACATTCAGTTTGTGAGTGGCTTATATAGACCATGAATTAGTAAGCTAAATGACACTAAATGAAATGTAAATGCAAACTAAAATGAAGTCCAAACGTAACTTGTAAGACAAGCTTTAGCTAAGTGACCCTTGGCTTTCCAAAAATGTGCAGTGGCCTTCTCAGACTGGTATAATCGATTAATTCGCTATTGTAATCGATTAAATCAGTCAGAAACTGAAATAATCGATTACACTAACCAAATAATCGATTAAAGCAGTAAGGCCATGATTCCTGCTTACAACTGACATTCTTGTAATCGATTATTTCGATGAAATAATCGATTAAAGCAGTAATGGCTTATTTCTGATTGCTTCTAAACATCCTGTAATCGATTACACTAGCAAAATAATTGATTAAAGCAGTAACAACTTATTTACAAATGTTTTATTGAATTCTTCTAACAAGTGCTGGAATTTATTGAATTAAATTGGATTTGGGACATCAAAATCCAGCTCTTGTCATCCTTGATATGGTGTGCAACTTCATGCTTGCCCAAATTGGCTTGAATATGGTCTTGAAGTGCTTAAGTCCTAGCTCTTGTCATTGGTCCTTTGAAGCTCAACAAAGGAAGTGCTTCAAGCTCCTCTTCTAGAGCTTTGGCTTGTCTTGGACCTCCATCAGTTCCCTGAACCCAACAATGATATCAAAAGCTATAAACAAACAATAAACCCCCCTCACCTATCTATATCTCTATGTTAGCTCTTTGTAGCATTGTTTTGAGATCTCTCAAATTCACGTGCTTTGGTCCAAACGCAGAGCTCTCTGCCAAATCGAAGACAATTTAGTATAGATTTCAAAAGACAAGGTTAATATTAACACTTGGGGTCAAATACCCATTCAAATTTAAAAGGGGCTAAAATGATATGGAGTCTACATCAAAGAGATATTATTTTGAAATTCCGATCACACCAATGTGACCGGGGTTGAACGAAGCTCATGAAAACAACATCAATATTATAAAAAATATAACTTTTACAATGTCTCATTTTCAAAGGTTTTTCAAAGAAAGTGTAAAAACATCCGATAATGGTACCCAAGTCACAAAAGATACTAAAAGAGGTTAAAACTAGCTAGGAGAAGGCATAGAAAACACGGTTACCTTGAAGAAACCACAAAAGAATAATTGGAGGCTCCGTTCTTTACCAAATCTTTGAGTTAATTTTTGAAGATTCCACTCTGATTAAAGTGTTCCTCTCCATGCATTGGTCTGACGACAAGCAACGGCGGCTCGTGGCAGCACCGGTGGTCGTGGGTGGTGGAGGAGGATTGGAGCTTAGGTGGGTGTTTTGAATACGAAGGATGGTGAAAATGTCTGGTTTCATGTTGCTGGACATTTTTGTAGTCGAATATACTCACCTAAGTGAATTTAACTCGCTTGGGTGAGCTGACCCAGTTTTAACAAATTTCGCTGCTTTTGGGCAAAGCTGATATCTCACGCTCTAGATGTTATTTTGCAAATTCCAACGATCAAAAGTTGAATACATGGTGTAACGACCTAAAATTTTTCCACATATTATTAATTTTATTATTATTATTAAGATTAAATTTTTAAGAAGTGTATGTTATTATTAATTCTAAAAACGTATAACTTACAAAAGAGTTGAAACTAGTATATTATATATAACCACAGTCCTTGTTACAAAAGTCATTATTGAACAAGTACAAGCTTTTCCAAACAAAAGTTTACTTCATTTTTCTTCATTTCCACACCATCATCGACTCAGGTCATCAAGGAAATTGACCACTGTTGCCATCTAAAAAAATGAAATAAATCTAGTGAGAAATAAAAATTTCTCAGTAGGCAAGGCTAAACCACCGAAGACGTTAGTACGTTAGTAAATCATTAATATATTCAAACAAATCCATAAAATAAATATGCAAACTATATGAATGCATGAAATGAACTATCCCAGGGTGCAAATGGCTTCTACATATC
>CM023946.1:27597453-27634534 GCA_013407115.1 Glycine latifolia | reverse complement strand
ATCCAGTTTTCTTCCACTCAACACTAGAGTGAAGTTCCACTATTGCAAATTTTTTGTTCTTACAAGTAATTACAAAGTCTCTCTTTATCAACTCTAGATAAAGTTCAGTAATTTAAAATACTATTAGATTCTTAGAGACAAACCCACTGAGAACACTACTCAGCACAACCCCTAGAGAAACCCTATCTCTAGATTACAAGCAAGAAACCCACTTACAATAGACAATCAAATACAGTTTAAAAAAAAGAATTACAACCACTAAGTTAAGGAACGAAATCACCTGATGATCCAGTAAGTGAATATGCACATGAATGAATGTACCAGGTTGAAAGATGAAATTAAAACTCAGAACATCTCATTCCTTAAACTTTTAAAAGAATCTTCTTGCTTCAAGAATTACTCAACAACCCATAAGTGTATTAGTGAAAGCAAGAACTCATAGAACCCAGAAAATCACCAAGAAAGTATTTAGAAAGCTTATGTAGGCTCAGAATATGAATTGATCAAGTTACAAAACAAGCTGAGCAAGGGTTCTATTTATAACAAACTTTTATAACTATCAGTAATCGATTAAACGCGCCCAATAATAGATTATTTCACTTATGTAATCGATTAAATCAACCATGTAATCGATTAAAGTGTTCTACAGAAATCTGGGTATGGGCAACGAGCAGAATAATCAATTATTCCGTCTTGTAATCGATTAAGATAGGAATCTTTATAAACTTGAAATACACTGTGTAATCGATTACGGATTTTGGTAATCGATTAAGACAGAAAGCTTCATTAATCATATTGAACTGTGTAATTGATTACTATATTTGGTAATCGATTAATGTAGCAAAACAAGTTAAGTAGAGGCATATCATGTAATCGATTACTAACCTTTGGTAATCGATTAAAATGTTTATCAAGGCAGTTTATTTGTAAACGTAGGTAAAATAATCGATTAATCCGATACGTAATCGATTACATTGTTCTTGAAAAGTTTTCCAAAATGAACTAAGAACAAAATAATCGATTATTGCTTTTATGTAATCGATTAAATTTGTAGAAAATATATTTTTCCAAAAACCCTTGATTTAATTCAAAAACTTAATCAATTTATCAAAGCCTTGTGAATTTTATAACTCAAATTAAAAGACTTAATGAATGATGTGAATGCAATGCACTTGGATCACCAGAAATGCTTCTTCCTTTTACATTTAATCACAAATTAATCTTCAAGGCTTCAAGGCATGTTGAAAGTTCAAAACTAAGCTTGATTCATTGTCCATTCTTCAAGTGACTCCTTTTAAACCAACACTAGTTATGAGTCTGTATCAACAAACTCTGTCACAATCACCCTTTTGAATCTCACCATTGATGAAGTGGTGCCTAATCTCAATATGTTTTGCCCCAGAACTAAGTCTTCATGAGATCAATAAACTACAATTAATGAATGATCCTAATTTCTTGGTGATTAATACTTGAGTTCCAATCCAAATCACTAATTCCTTAAATGAATTAGACCCAGAAACTCATAGCTAGATCAATGAATCTCTACAAATGCAAGTATTTAAGAGATTCCTTGCATCAAAGTCTTCACAATTTCAATTTAGATCTAGGATTTGAACTTGTTTTAGCATAATATAAATCCCTAAAAGCTAGGTTGGTCACTTCTAACATGCATCTGAGCATAGAATTGAAATAGGATCACATTAACTATGAGAGTTGATAAGAAAAACAGAGATTATATAATTGAATTCTACTTCAATCACTTAGCAACTGTGAAATTTAGCTCATTTGGATCATGAAGGATCCAAACAAAACCACAAAAGAGCATAAATGGGGAAAAGGGAAAGAAGAGAGAGAAAGAAAATTCAAGATTCTATTTATGAGTGTTCACAAATGAACCAAAAGTTTGTACAAAGGATTTTACAATCTCTTTAAATAGAGATGAGATTAAATTAATTTTTGTACCTTAAAGGATTTTCGCTGCAGCAAAAGCATAATTTGTTGTAGCAAAACTACACTTATGAACTAAGGACTCTGAACTTAATCTTCATGTCGACATGGCGAATAGCTAGCTCGACATGGTGAATTTCTCTTAATTCTAAGGTCTTCAGCTTTGATTATTTGTGACAAGGTGCAACTTCACTATGGCGAATCTTCAATGTTTCCTGCTGATCAAGGGGTCCTATTTCTTTGATGCAAAAGCTTACTTCGCTGAGACAAAAGCTTATCTCGTTGAGGCAAGATCATTTATGCAGCTCCCAATTCTTCAATGATCCAAATATGCTCTTACAACATCCAAATTTATACAAATACATCAAAAACTATATTTTTTTAATTTCTAAACCTAGTTTATACAATTTATTGACAAAAACCACAATTATCAATAAAAATCCTAAAGAAAACCCAAGATAATGGTTCATAAAATAAGGTGAAAAAGCAATTATCAACTGGCCGGAAGAAAATTAATAGGACAATATAACAACTACAATCGCATGCGATAATAGTCAACGTCCAGGTCCAACACACCTATTTCGAGATTGAATATAGTAAATATATACTATAAAATAATAGGAGAAATTTTGTGATAATAATCAAAATGTAATTTAACATCTAGTAATTGTTAACAATAATTTAACAATGTATGATACTACTTAAAATCATAATACTTAACCAGCATATACTATATAAACAAAATCATTATTAATGCTAATATGTTATGTTCATAACGCAACTATATATCTTATTTTAATTTTTATATTACTCATCAAGCCAACCTGAAAGCTTACTAAGCCAACTTGGTATGAGCCTAATTGGCTCATCGAGCTAAATAGGCCAAAAATGTGTGTATCTATTCGTGTTGCCTTTTTAAGAGTCCATCCTAACCCTATTTGTGGGCTAACCTGGCCTGCCCATCACCCAACTAAAAACAAGGATGAACACACACAATTAACCAAGAGGGGGGTGAATTGGTTAAAACTTAGACTTTAAAAATTCTTTGAAAAACCAGCAGCAAAATTTAGATCGTATCACAAATATAGCTTGGTAAAAACTTCAGTTCTTAATCAATTAAGACTCACCCTTCACCTTAAGCAAATTTAGAAACTTTTTCTGTTGATCTTGAAAGGGAATAATCCACAAGACAAGTTAGATTCAGATAACAAGACTTAGAAACAAGTATAACACCAAATCTATACTGGTTCACCCTTCAAATTAGAAGCTACATCCAATGTCTTCTAATCAAAACAGATTAGAGTTCTACTAAATCAATTATGTTCTTTACAAGCTATTACATGTGATTACCTTTACCAAACTACTAGTGATCTTCATGTCGATGCTATCGGCCTTCGGCGTGTAGGGTGTTCTTCTTGATTGGCTTCTCTACCTTCTCTGGCCAAAGTCCGCTGTAATCCTCTCATTTTAACCATAATCTGACATTCAAACCAAATTGTTACATTACAAGTTCAAATCAATTCATACTACTGAAAATATTACATAACAAGTTGAAAGCATAGCCATCTGGATCAATATCAATAAGGGTTCCATAACATTGACAATATGTTTTCAAATTACTCTTAACCATAACCTGACATTTTTAGAAAATGTTAAATAACAAGTTCAAAGCAAAGCCATCCTGATCAAAATCAATAGGGGTTCCATAACATATGACAGGTTTCAAATTAAAATTGCATTGAACTTCACTTCATTCATTAACTTTGAAATTACTCTTAACCATAACCTGAGAAGGCCTACCAAATCTTACATAACAAGTTCAAAGCATTGCCACCTGGAACAAAATCAACAAGGGTACCATAACATTTAACAATATGCTTTCAAATTACAATTGAATTGAACTTCACTTCATTGATAAACTTTGAAATTACTCTTTTAGTTGTATTAAACCAATCACTTAATTTATAAACTTTACAATTACTATTTAACTTCATCAACTACTTACTTATTAGCATCCTAAATACTTAACAATTCATGAAACAAATCAAATATACCTCGCTGGCAAGAATCACACTTTGAAATTACTCTTTTAGTTAATGAACCAATCACTTAATTCATAAACTTTAAAATTACTATTTAACTTCATCAACTACTTACTTATTGGCACCCTAAATACTTAGCAATTCATGAAACAAATCAAATATACCTCACTGGCAAAAGAATCACACTTCACTTTATTCATCCAATTTTAAAAATTACAACAAATTCTTTAAAAATTTTAAAAACTAAAAAAACCCATACGGATTGGCAATCCGTATGCTCCTTACGGATTGACAATCCGTATACCCCTTATGGATTGGCAATCCGTACCCATGAGCGCCCATTCATTTCTCAAATCAACGTAAATGACAATGAAAGCAAGGCCAGAACTCACGGATTCGACAATGGCAGAAGCAAAGAGAACTACTGTCTTCCTTAACTTTTGTGTTGCTTAATGGAAATCAATGCGAGAGGGCACGGAGGGCGCAGAGAAGAAGAACGGCATGACGGAAGTAGAGAGAACGAAGAAGGAGCGTCTGTTGGGTGTATCAGAAATTATTAGAAAGCGTCCCTAATTAACCATTTTAACCATGGGCATTTTTGGTATTACACTATTGAACGCCGGGTGTATAAGCAAATTTGCTGGTGTAGGAAACAGATCCCAATGTTGAATCACTTATAAATTAATACTTTATTAGTCTCTAATTATAATATTTTTCAAAACTAATTTACAACTCTTAAGATAAATAGTTAGTGTAGTTAATTACATTAATTTTGTCAAATAATTATACTATAATTCTAAAATTATCATTTCTTTATCTCTTTATCTATTTAATTATTTTTTATTAATGTTTAGAGATAACATAATTAAGTGAGGGTATGTAGGAAAAAAATAATTAATGTATCTAAAAATATAAAAGGGTCTTATAAAATGATAAACAAATTTTTGAAAAAAAGTTATAATTAGAAAAGGAGAGAGTAATTTATAAATAATCTAAAGTAATGATTAATTCTATAGTAATTGCTATGTACATGTTCTTTAAAGGGTAGCTTACTAGGATGTGCTGACGAGTGACTATTCATTGTGTATATTTAATATATTTGAATTTAATGCACCGCATTGTCTTTTCCAATGATGTTTAAAGGTTAGTAACATATATTACATATTATGGAATATTTAATAAATGTAAAATATTACTATATTCAGTGTATTATTATAATAAATGTAGTGTATTGTTTATTGAAGTACCTTTTTTATAAGTTTAAAGTACTTTTAACGAGACTATTAGTACAGTATTCCTTGTAAAAAAATCTAATTATTTTCAGTATAAGGGTATAAGTGAAAAAATAATAAATTGGACTTGAAATTTATAAAATATCAATAGCTGTTTAGAAAAAAAAGAAGCTAAAGCATCATCAAATTTTTAATAGAGGTAGTATATTACTTTATCTTCTTATTTTTTTACGTTCTTAGTTGGATTTGGTAATACCATTGATAATTAGGATTTTTCTTCATTAACTTTATATATGTTAGTATTTCAATTGTTATAAAATATTTCCTGTCTTGAAAATTTTATATCTTTCTTCCCAATTTTAATTATTTTATATCTGAAAAGATGAAGATAATAAACTCATTTTAATTATTTTTAAAATAAGAATTGATACAAATCAAATTATTTGATACACAATTACTCTTACACACGTTTAATATACCATCGTATGGGTTCATGATCTAAATAATATTTAATAATACTCTTCATAATTTTTTATTCATTAACCACAATAACTATTCATTTTAAGATATTAATTAGTATTTTAAAGTTTTAATATATAGTATGTCAGGGTGAAAAAATGTTATGGTTCTCGGGACTTCTATGCAATATTATTCAGTTCACTTGCCGGGTGAAAAAATTATTCAGTGTAATATATAGTATGTCAGGGTGAAGAATATATTCAATTCACTTGCAATAAGCCAGTTTGTATAATATATAACCTCAGCCATGCTGAGAAACTTCTGCTATCAAATTACAAAGCTGTTGATAAATATGATAATAGCAAAACGTAATTTTGGATGATAGCTCACTGCTTTTCTTTTTCTTTGCCTGATACAAAATTACAGGAAATCTACAGCCTAGTATTGGGGGAAAAAGATGAAGAAAAAAACAAAGGGTAATAAAACAATATCAATTCCAGCATATTTTACCGGAAAATAAAAAAAGAAAAACCTATTCGAAAATTTACAAGGTAAAGAACCTAAAAGACATTAGATACTGATGGATACTTTAGCCGCAATTGTTAGCTTGGCAGCAGGTGTGGTTCGTGCTTGTTTAAATTTCCGAAACTGATGACTTGCTCATCCCCAAAGCTTGCTTGATTTGCATAAGATGCGTCAGAAGGCTACTTTCCTCACCCTGGTTTTGGCATAATCAATCAGAAACTAACATCAGGGTGATGCAGCAATGGATTCGACTCTATTTATGCATCAATTGAAGAATAAATTCAAAGACATTGTCCAGCTTTATGAGACTGATCAAGTGCGTGATCAAAGGGATGCCCCGCCATTATAAACATATTACAATATCTCCAAACAGAAATGAAAATGAAATATCCGGCTTTCCCTAAGTACCCTCTAAAAAACTGATCATATGTCAAATTGGAATCCTTATCAGCTACCTCACAGTATATGTTCCTGAAATGAAAAAGGTCTTTGTCCTAAATTTTATAAGACAAGTAGATGAAATGCAGCTCAGTGGAACAAAGGGGAAAACGAGTAGAACATCATGTGGTCATGATGTAAGGAACAAGGGAGTGCAACGTATAAAGATAATACAGGCATACAGACTGTAGTTGTACTTAGATATTGAGCAGGCCTGAATACAGGCTGAGTCCCTCATGTTGGGACAATGTGTAATTTTGGTCTTCCAAGTTAATTTTCACTAATTAAATCCTCTACTTTTAAAAGAGTTTAATGTCTATGCACTGATAATATAAAACAATTTTACATTATCATCGAATCACAAATTACCATTTGAATTACTTTAAGATAATTATTTTAAAAGTCAATAAACTTATCATACATGGTGCATTGTAATAGGATGACTATATAAAAATTTTTACATTATCAGTACACAATCTTTTTTCCTCTTTTTAAAATTATGTAAACTTGGTCCCCTTGCAAAATTTTCAAATTATTATTCTTTTATCCAAATATTTAGGGGTTTATGTTAGATTTGGAATATGAAATAATTGTACAAGTTCAAAAGTATAAAAGATTAGTGAAAATTTGATAACATTTTATACGATCTAGAATATGGTATGTATATTATGGTTTAAGAGAAGGGAAATTTTGAGATTTTTTTTTGGGTAGAATTTGATGTTTTAGTTGGTTAGTTTTGGGAAAAAGACAGTTCAATCGATTCAATTTGTGAAGATTTTTGCTTAAATTTAAAAACAGGAACTTAATTTGCTCAAAGAAAACTTGAGGCGATCAAACGCTTACAATCCAAACTATAGGGACCAAAAATCTAATTAAACTAGGAGCAAACTTTTTAAAACTCATCATAATTTTAAGAAACAAAGACAAACAATATGAGTCCCAATGATAGAAAAATAAGGTGAGGGAAAGGAGAGATAGACTCCAGCCAGCCACCAAATCCCTAAACTGCTAAATGCTTTCAAAAGGTATCTTCATCAAACCCATGATGCTAATATACAGATTATCAACATTTTGGGGCATGTTTACATTTTGTAAAGAATGAGGTATGTAGTGTTTCTCGAGGAAGAAAACTCCACAATCTGAATTTTCACTGTCCTTAAAATATGCTTCTGACTCGATCAAAGAAAGACAGACCAGAAAGAAAGATACTAATTAATATATCAAAAAATTAGCATAGCAAGGAAATCAGAAATGACACTAGTTTACAATTAAACTAGGATCTTGATGATCTAGATCTACAGTACATTATTTAGATTCTTTAATCCATTATGATTTAAAATTTGAATCCCTACATTTGTAATACAAATCAAATCAGGTTTCAATGATTTAATGCACTCTGTGATAACTGATACATAAAAATTAAATTTATTTCCTACTAATTTATGGCTTTATGCAATATAAGCTCGAGATATTTGCGGTATATAATTTGTGTTCTATAAAACATATATCATGATTTTCACCTGCATAGCTGCTACTGAAGCCAGCAGCACTTCACATTCATCAAGCATGGTCTTTTCCTGCACTGCTATGACAGCAATTTCAGAAATTAAATTGTTCATGCTTTCAACCTAGAACAGACAAAAATGACATGGTGTTAGAACCAAGGATAGATCGTGTGATCTGATGATAATTTTGGGCCCTTTACCAATGAATTCAAACTTTTAATTTTACAAAATAGGAGATCAAAGGAAGAAAAAGTTGAATATGCAAGTTGCAACCAGTGAAAATAATAGAGCAATGATAGATACGTCCATGGCAATGATAAAAATTATTGGAAAACTTAATTTTCTATATTTATACCCGTCACTGTTAATATATATTTTATAAATCCTGTAGAAAACAGTCAACTCACCTGTGAGAGCAAAGAGCAGATTGCAGATCCCATTGCTTGCATGACATCAACAGCTTGACAGATAGCAACCTTCAAATGCTCAATATCTGCCTGTAAAAGTGAAAAACAAAGCAATGAAGTCATTGTCTCTTGAGTTATGAAAAAAATATAAAAAAAAAACCTACCAGCAACACATACCATTGCTCCCCCAGTTACAGGAAGACGAAGAGTGCTGGCCTCCAAGTCTTCCACAGCCCCAGATACAGCATCAATATGATCTCTTTCAAGTACAGCCCAATCATCAAGGTAAGTAATCTGCTTCAGTCATTGCAAAAGGCCCACATTTAAAAATGCATTACTAAGTCTTGAAATTGGAAACAATTAAAGGAGAAAAATAGCACCACACACTCAAGGCAAGTGAAATTTGAACCTCAACATTGTATGCGACTTCAGTATTTCACACAATACCATTTCAGATCACAAAGCTAACCCCTCCAAAATTATTTCAGATGTTCTATCCATACTCCTTCCAATACTCCAAGTTAAACAAACAAAATCAAAAGCTTGCACAGTTCATAAAAATTTAAATTCATTTAAAATAAACTATAATATGAATAACCTATAATTAGAAAGTATAAGAATTTTTTAAAAAAAATATAATGGCGTTTCTCCTTCTGTGTAGATTTGCATCACTTATGTTTTCATTAATTACTATCTCAAGTTAAATTATCCTTTTAAGGGAAAAAGGTGGAAAAAAAGCTACAATGTACAATCAACAATTAAAGCTGGAATATAATTACTATATTTCAGAAAAAAGAGAAACATTACCTGATTATTCAAAACAGAATTCAGCTTAAGTTCAAGCTTCAGCTGCTGAAGATTGATCCTCTTCCTAATAACAGACTCCCACAGGGACAAAGTAGTAATCCATACATTATATAGAGTTTTCTGCACCATTGAATAAGGATTTTGTAAATACAATTTAGCCAAATTATTTGATATATGCCATCATATGTGAAGCAGAAGAACAATTTTAAAAAGAGAACGCAGGTCATCAAAGATAGAAGTCAGTATTACCTCCACAATTGCATTTTGGATATACAGGACAGCCTCCGCTCTTGCATTGGCAAACCTCCATTGCAAGTATCTGTTGTGGAGAAGACGTAATTGGTGAGCATCTTCTATGTAGGCTGCACCCTTCTTCCCTTTTTTAATATCAGCAATAAAGCAAAGCACTGAAATTGAATTGTTCGATTGAATGGATGAATTGGTTGGTCTAATTCGAGATGGACTGACCCCCCTAGAAGGAGGAGATGATGGTCTTGACCTAGATGGACTGATACCTCTTGAACTAGAAGAGGATAGCACTGAGGTCCTACTAGGTGAGGGCAGTTGCGATCCTGGAGCTGACAAGGACTGAGATCTGACTCCCGCAAATGCAAGTCCTGCTTTATCCGTTGGATTTGCAGTAACAGATTTGTGAGGTCTTAATTCTTGTGGCAAACAGTCATCAACTGATTTCACCTCACTTCCTATTCTGCCACTTCCAACAAGTGACAATAGCCTTACAGCATCACTAGAAGCCCTTTGCAAGGGTTTACTGGATTCATCTGATATAGACAATGAAAATCTTCTGCGCGAAGAAGAAACACCAGTTCCCGAAACCGAAGCGTTTGACATTCTGATATCAGCACAATCAACACTTCTGTTCAATGCATTAGAAGATACCTTCCCACCTATTCTACTTGGCCACCGATGCTGATCTATTAACCGAGAAGACAAGGTGCTATCAACTGGTTTGGAATTCTCAGACTGATCAGAAGCATTCTTCCCTTTAAGGGGATTTCTCTTTCTCTCTGGCGTAGGCTTTCTTATGGTCGGATTTTCAGGCTGCTTGTGTGCCACATTTGAAGCCGGCCGCAGAGTGCGGTCTGAAGCACTAACAACCGGCTTCTCTTTCTTGCTAACAGGTACGGATACGGTATCTGACTGGAAAGAAACACTCAGGCTTCGCATTGTGGAAGGCCATAGACCGTCCGGCAAACGTCTTCTGGATGACAATTTCCTATCAACAGTTACAGGCGTAGAAGGTCTTTGTGGCGTTGGGGAAGGAGGAGTTGAAGGCCTCTTCCTTTCTGTGGAGAGAGACCTCTTTGGAAACAAGTGGGAGGATGATGATGATGATACAGGCGTTGTTCTTGTAAGGTTTGGTGAAGGGCATCTACGAGGAGGAGCAAAAGGGCTAGCAGGAGGAGTAGGTGACTTATATCTAGAACTAATTTCCCTTGTTCTTGAGCGTCTTGTGGTGGTGGTGGTGGTGGTGGCTGCATTGTTCTTTTCTGCCAGAACCGAGGGTGGTCTTACTCTTGGGGTCTCTGGAGCTTTGTTCTTCCCTGATTCACATACATCCATTCACCCTAACTAACACAGACCACATTGATTGAAAATTTCATCAAGCTAACCAGATTCAACGGAATACCCACCAAATTATCTAGAAAGGAAATCTTTTTCCGTGCTGTAAATCTGCTGCCACAAAAGGAAAAGAAAAAAGAGTTAAACGCGTCAAAAAATGGAAAGTGAGGAAAATAAATAAATAAATAAATGCAAAAAGCGCACATCTTTATGGAGACTCAGATCTGTGGGAGAAGGAATTTTGCAATCACACCCAAGTGGGTGTGTTTTTATCACAAAAAAAAAAAAGCCAAATCCAAGCAGATCAGGACGCGGTACCAACAATTGGGGTTAATGGGTGAAAGAAACTCGCTGAAACTGCCTCGACGTGCAGCATTTAACATTAGACGTTGGTTATCGTTTAACTGCACAATAAAATTGCAAAGGATGGAAAGAAGGAAGGAGGGGTCCCCTTGGAAATTGGGGATACTGGTGAGTGGACTAAGATAATGGATGGTGTAGGATAAGAGAGAGGAAGTGCGTAAGGTAAGTTAGGTACACGCTACAAAAAAATTTCCCCTTTTGTCTCTCACGAGAGTGCCATGGTCTGGTCTTGTGTGTGTGCTGGCAAATGGGTTCACTCTACATAAAAACGTACTATCCTCTTCTCCACTTCAACAACCCCTTTTCATCAAATCTATTGCATAACTATTATCCCCAAAACAAACAAAACACTTGTTCACTTAAACCAATGTTGTACTTTGTCCTAATATGAACCACCCCGAATACTTGACATCACTTAAACCAATGCTGTACTCTGTCCTAATATGAACCACCCCGAATACTTGACATTATTATTTAGTAGTAATTAATTACCCTGGTGATTTTCCTAGTAGTAATGATTTTCCTCTCTAAATTACGTCTCTTTTGTTTGTAGGCTGTGCCCAATTATTATAAATTTCTTAATTTAATCGAAGGTTGGAGTCGCAGGTGGTAATATTCTCGGGGAAATGGGTAAAGACATACAGGTCCACGTGCAGGGACGATCATTGTCCATCCCTATAAAACTAACTTGATTCCCAGACACTACAAATAAAATTAAAATTTGCTTGGTTAAAAACAAGCAAAACAATTCACACGCATCTTTTCCTCCAACTGCAAGGATAAATAAACCGATCAATAAAAAAAATAAAAATAGTAATTCGCTTTTGACCATTCCTCATATTTTGAGGGACGAATATTGATAAAATACAAGAAAGAGAGAGAAAGAAAGAAAAAACTTTGGGGGAAAATGTAGAAAGAAACAAAGAGTTCCAAGAGGGATCCATGACAGATGTCTGGATGTACGGGTAGGTTCGTGTCTCTCTTACAGAAGACACGTTTAGTGTTTCATTGTTAATGTGATGAATCTAGAAAAAACGGTACAAAACAAACGCAAGTTCATTGAATCATATTCAGCACACAAAATTGAAAAATGAAAACTTACCGATGGAGTAAAACAAGAAATTAATCAGAGCTAGAAGAAGCCAAAGTAATTCCCGCATAAAGTGACGGTAAACGAAGCGATCTAGATCGAAAGAATCAAACAGAGCAAAATCGAAATCCGGAAATTAACTGCAACAAAAAAATTTATCAATTACGAGAAATTTCGCGCACCTAAGCGATTCGAAACACAAAACTTAAATGAAAGAGTGATTAAATTAATTAACCAGAGATTTACGATTCTGCCAAAATCAAAGGAGGAAAACCGGTCACCAGAGGTTGAGGGAGGAGAGGAAGAACTTCCGGTCGTCGGAGAATAGTTTTCCGGCTAGGGGTGTTTTTATTATTTTGATGGAGAGAGGCAACGGCGATGAAAGAGGGAAAGAGTCTCGGACTCGGTGATTTCGTACTGCACAAAAGAGTTTTCTTTAGAAAAAAATAATAATTAAAATGAGAAAATAACAAATTAAACGGAGATATGAGAAAACGGTTTCAGTTAGGAATGGAGGGAGCAGTAGGGCCAGTTGTTTTCGCGCCACCTACTTTTAATCAGTCTTTGTCTTTAAGGCTTAAGCAGTAATTATCCGTCTCAGTATTAATTATTGGGTCTTGTTATCAAGTGCCTTTACATTGGTTAAAAAATTAAAATAATAAAGTATTTACTTTGGATATCATACAAAAATATAAAGAAAGTTATCAATAATATAATTTTGTATATTTCAATAATTTTTTTTCGTTTTAACTCTTTAATCAATGTCCTAAAAATATTGGTTAATATTTGTCTTAATTGTTTTAGTTTAGCTAACTTTTCATTTATTTTAACTAAAATATAACTATCTCATTAACAATTATATTATATTTTATATTTGTTAAGTTTGATTGCATTTAAGTCATATTAGATTGTACCAAACAATTAAATTTCTAAGGTTTTGATGTTAATAAAGTATAAATTTTATGTATTAATCTTTAATGCTTAAGCTACAGGTTCATATTTATCTATATGAGATACAAGCAAAAAAAAAAAAAAAAAAAACACATGAACAGAAGGACAATGGATGATAGACAAAGTATTAGTCATTAGATGATACTGTTTTTGTGTCTAGAGAAGACAAGTGTTTTTGCACTTAACTTGCAATACAAAAGCAATGGAACAGTTACTCCATCTTCAAGAACTGAAAACAATCACAAGAAAGTAATATCCATAGGTTCAGTAAGAAACTCATTTTATAGTGCACAAAAAGAAATATTAAAATTGTCTTGTCTTGACATTCTTAATTTCTTTAATTTTATGTTGTTAATGTTTCCTTTGATTCATAAGATGAAATTCAGCTTTGAGCACTAGGCGACACTGGCAAACTATACTTCTCTAAAGATATGTTGCAAAAAGCATTTGCGGCCCACTCTCTCTCTCTGTGCATAGTAGCGGCCTCGTGTCAAGCACCAAAGCTATTAGACAACGGCTAGCTAGGATCTCTTAACGAATTGAAGCTTTGAAGTCTATATAAAGCTTGAAGGTGTTCGTGTTAAGGTGGTCAAGTAACAAAAAAATATTTTGAAACAAAATGAACAAGTGTTGTAACGCTGTCAGTCCATTGAACGAAAGAAACTTGATCGAATTGAGTGGATCTTAGTTTTGCTAATTTCGCGAGTTTCATCATATTCCAGCTTATTGTGTAAACACTCTTTGAGTGATTAGGATACATTTTCTATCAAACATATATTATTTGTGAAAGCCAGGAGTGACTTAATGACAAAGAATAGTTAGGTATTAATCTCAGGGGGATAGAAAATACTTGGTTGTAATCAAAGATTTGATTAGTCGAACCCTTCAAGGTTTGAAGGAGAACTGTACATAACCCAAGAATTGGGGTGAACCAGTATAAAATTGTTGTGTTTTCATTACTGCTCTATATAACATGTTATTTTCTTTAAGTCACTTCTACACTATCATATCCAAGTTTTGTGAACTGATATTCTAAGCACAAAGTAATTTTGAACACCTTGGACGAAACCCTTCATCCATGGATATTTGTTTGAGAAAAACTTTTAATAGTTTTTGAAAGACTAAGATTTATCCTTCACACTATTCAACCCCTCCCTTCTAATGTGTTTCACGTACTCAATATTGATAAAAAGGTTAACAATTATATATACATACATACATACATACATACATACATACACACACACACACACACACACACACACACATATATATATATATATATATATATGATGGATGATTTTGACATATTAATTAAATTTTTATATTGTTTCTATTAAAACTAAAACCTTAAATACTTTTCTTTATTGAAATATTTCACTAATATAATATGTAATTTGTTTCTATAATAGATGGATCGGTCAGTATATTTCCACCGAAGGGTCTTTTGTTATTCTAAGTAGTCTCTCTTCCTCTTGTATTTCACCTGCCTTGGTGTGTGCCCTGATGTCGAAGGGGGGTACATGCAAAAAGTACTCTGATGCTCAAGTGAGGGTTCGACTCAGAGTTATAAATTCAATAGCAAGAGTTTAATCAAATGAAAAATGATTTTTTACTGGTAGTTCCTATCTTTCTATACCAATCTTATTGGGCCTTGAACCTTTGGGCTTGCATGTGCTGATTACCATTTAGGTAATGCACTTCGTAACCATGCTTATGCACCTTTAATCCAATAATTACTATTAACTATGATTAAAGGTCCATAATAGGGTCAAAGACGTATTCGGCCACACAAATCAAGTAGTGCATGGCCATGCATTGTTTTGCTATTATGTGGATCCGAATAGGTACTTGGTAATATAGCTGAATACCTATCTTGTAAACTTGCTCCCAAGCCCTTTTTACTCTAATTAGACTTGAAAGGGGTTTTGATGTTGTTGACACTCTAATGCAATTGACGGTTATTTGGCCATGGCAGTTGCATTTCTCGAGGTCATTAAGAAATGGCTAAATCATGGTCTAATACCACGTCTTTTCAACTACCAGCTTTGGTAACCAAAACATCCCTTCCCCTCATCGTTGATCTGATCTGATATGACGGTGGAAACTTGCCTTTGAGTTAGGCTTTTAGAGGCCCAACCACTATAAAGGGGAATGTCGAAATGCCAATGACCCACCTTGTTGCTATGATATCACTACTCTAAAACATGGAATTTCAATTTTAAGTAGAGAAAAAAATTTTATTTATTTGATTTTGAAAATGATGATAATTTTTTCGCGATATACATTCACCAAATAACACGTAAATACACACACACACACACGAGAAATTATATTGGTTCACTTCTCAAGAGAAACTACATCCAGTTTCTTCTAATCAACACTAGATTAGAGTTCCACTATTATAAATTTCAGTTCTTTACAAGCTTTACAACAATCACCCTTTATCAAACCTAGATAAAAAATGGAAATCTAAAACCCTATTAGACTCTAGTGATTAAAAACTAGAGAACACTACTTTGTTCTTCCTCTAGAGAACACTACTCGTAGCACAAGCTTCAAAGAATCCTTTACAATAACTTCAAATAAAAAAAAAATACAAAAACGAATTTACAATAAGAGAAAATGGAGAGAAACAACCTGATAATCCAATGAATGTAGATGCATATGATTTACCAATTAGAATTGAATTGCAGAAAAGGATTTCAGAACATGCTCTCTAAAAATTCTTTGAAAAACTCTTGCCCAAGAAATCATTCAAAACCCATGAAGATTAAAGAGTGGGACAAGAACATAGTTAACCCAGAAAATCACTTTCTAACTTTGAGAAGGCTTGTGTATATTCAGAAAATTCAAAGTATTCCAGTTCCTAAAACAAACAAGCCTTCATTCAATTTATAACAACTTTTTGTAACAAACTATAATCAATTACAACGCCCCAAATAATCGATTAAATGGCTTATGTAATCGGTTAAATTGTTCATAGCTTCATTCTGGGTTTTACAACGAACAAAATAATTGATTAAACCGAGTTGTAATCGATTAAAGCAGTGAAGTACATTTTGAAGCAAGCTTGTGTAATCAATTACAATGTTTGGTAATCGATTAAAGCAGTGAGTAAAGCTTTTAGTTTTTACTATGTAATCGATTACAAGAATCATGTAATTGATTAAAATGTTCATCATGGCTTCTCCTGATTTAAAATGAAGCAAATAATCGATTAAAACGATGTGTAATTGATTAAAGCAGTAAGATTACATTTTTCCAAAAACATTAACCATGACTTATTGATTTCTTTTAAAACCATGAATAGCTTTGATACTTTTAATGAAAACATGTAAGTTTGTTAATGATTATGTGCATGCAATGCAAGGATCAAAAGATTGACCTCTCATATACTTAAGTTAAATTACAATCTTCAAGGCATGTGAAAAGCTCAAAACATTCTTCTAAGGCACAAGCTTCATCTTCTTGTTGCTCCCCCTATATCCAACAATCTCCCCCTTTTTGGCTTTGAACATGCCAAATTTTGATTGAACATATGTTTAATTTTTGAAGTGCTTTGAGGGATGAAAGATAGAAGTCTTGAACTTGTTATCCTGAAATCAAATCAGCCTCTTTGCCAAGAACAAGTGTTAAGAGATATGCTTCTATAAACATTGATCATTTAAGTTTGCTCTCCCTGACTTAGATAACTTCATCAATTATTAATTTGCAAAACTGAGCAAAACAAATAAGTTTTCCCTTTAGATATCAATCAATTTATTTAAGTTTGCTCCCTCTGACTTAGATAACTTCATCAGTTATTAATTTTCAAAACAGAGCAAAACAGAGCAAAACAAATTAGTTTTCCCTTTAGATATCAATAAATTTTTCTCCCCCTATTTGGCTTATCAAATACAAAAGGTAGTAATGCAAACAATGAGAAGTAAAAATTGAAATTTCATTAATGGAAAGGGAAAAGTAGTACAGTAATCAGAAAAGAAACCAAAGTAAAGCAGCAACAAACAAATAGAAATGAAAACACAAGGAACCTAAGCTAGTTTATCAAAATCATCAAGAAAAAGCCTAGCTTCTATGTTTTCCAGCCTAGATTTCATCTCTTCCATAGATGAATTAGTCTCAGCCCTGTGCTCATGGTGGAGAGACAATAAAGCATCCATCTTTTGAATCATGAGTGATTCAAAAGGACTATAAGATGGTTGAGCAGGGCCTTCATCTTCTGCTTCTTCCTCAGCTTCCTCTTCATTTCCAGTAGCAGGGAGTCGTTGTCCAGCCATTTGCCATCCATAAGGAGTCTTGACCATCCCAAGCTTGGTAAGATGTTTCTCTTTGATGAGGCTATTGCTGGAGTTTGTGTTGTCAACAACCTCATTAGAGACATCTACATTGAAGTATTCAATGAACCTGGACACTAAAACAACATAGGGAAAAGGATAATTCATCAATCTTTTGGATTTAAGCATGATTTCCACAAGGATAAGGATCCAGTTCATCTGAATGGAATTTTTCAGACCATACACAAGCTGTATGTCATCATCTGTGGCTTGTGCATGATTTGTGGACCTAGGTGTTAAGATGTATGTGATGATATAGTGAAGAAGTCTATCTTCATGGATCATGGGGCCAGTACTTAGCCTAAGCTTTAGTCTCATTTGAGGATTAAGAAGCATCCCCCTATTGGTCTCCACCCTATTGTAGCCTTCAGCCTCCTATTCAAATTGCCTTTCACCATCAAAGGAAATACCAGCAACAGCTTCCCAGACTTCAGGAGTGATTTCCATGGCCACTCCATTGACTTGAGACAAGATAGTCCCATCCATGAAAAATTTAGAACAGGTGTAAAACACCTTCACTAACTCAGGGTAGAAAGTACCCTTCATCTCAACAAACTTTTTCAATCCCTGGGCTTTAATCATAGCAGGGAATTGAAAACCTTCTCTAATAAACCAGTCAAGGTCAAGATGTTTGGGAGGGCAAATGAGTTTAGTGGCATTGAACTGCAGGTAGGTCATTTTCTCACGCTCACTAGGAAACCAATGATCTAACCTATTCACTGCAGGGTTAGAGGTTTCAACACTCTTTCTCTTAGAGGTTTTGGTTCTTTTAGGAGCAGACATAATGAATATCTGAGGAAAGAATATTAGGATAGAGTTTCTAGACTCAGAAGAAGAAGAAAAACACAACAAAGCTTAAGGTTGAAGATGAGAATGGTGTGATTATTTTCTTCAACATAGGCTGTATTTATAAATGATTTTGGGATCCAAAGTTTAAATTTGAAATAAGTAACAGTTATTTAGAATTAACCCACTAATTTTAAAGCACAGAAGATTCAAATTTTGAATTAGGTGGCAGTTGGGCAGTTACAAATTCCAAGAAAATCTTGCAGATTTTGCAGTAATTCCATGAATAATCGATTATATGCTTATGTAATCGATTAATTTGTAGGCAAAAATGAGTCTGCAAGGACAGTAATCGATTAATTCAGAGGCATAATTGATTAATCCAGTGAGTGATGTAATTCAGAAGATGAAGTGTAATCGATTACAAAACTTGGTAATCGATTATTGTGTAACCCAGCCAGTTGTATACGAACTCGAGGACCCCGACTATTTAATACGAATCCAGGAAATTGATAAGCTTTTAGAACTCGGCAAGTCCTTGGAGCCCGGCCTCTCTTCCACTACCACCACCAATACCAATGAATCAGGAACCCGGATGGGTTTTGGAACCCGACTAGTTCATAGAACCCTGAAACCTAGATGCTTTTGGAACCCAACCTGGATTGACTACAATGTTATTAAATCTGGGAACCCAGCAGGTGGTATATGAACCTGGCATAACCTGGCACCGGGTTGTACCTTAAAAATGAAATGAAATGTTTAAAAAGATTTTTTTTTCTCTGTGTAATCGATTAATTCGATGGTTTAATCGATTATTCCAGTGAAATGAAATTTTTGTAAAAGATTTTTAAGCTTGTGTAATCGATTATTCCAGTGAAATGCATTTTCTGGAATCATTTTCTATGAAGAATAATTGATTATCCTAGTTTTGTAATAGATTACATAAGCACAACTTTCATTCTTAATAGGTTTTCAAATTCATTTAATCGATTAATTTGTGCCTTAATCGATTATTCCAGTAAGGATATCAGTATGAACAGTATTTATGCAGCACAATCACGAATTTTGATGCACATGTGATGATTTGTCAAGTAAGATGCTATTTCAAATAGATAAGCACATAACAAGCATGCTAGCAAATGTTAGATTCATCAAGGATACCTAGCCTATTTCTAAGAGTATAGAATCTATCTCTAGCCAAAGGTTTAGTGAAAATATCAGCCAATTGATTATGAGTGTTGATATGCTTCCAGCATATAGTAGTTTTTAGGATGAATTAATTAATAAGTTGTTTAAGATTTAGTAAATTAGATTAGGAATTGGTGAATTATTAATTAATTGCATATTAATTTAATTTCTTAGTTATTTTATCGTTTAGGAACCAACAAGAGAGGAAAAGAAGCAAAAAGAGCAAGCCAGTGCTCTCGAACAAGTCATGCGATCAGCGTGGGATCTCACGCGATGAGCGTGGAAGTGTCAAGATCAACAAATTTAGTTCGAAGAGCCCACGCGAGTAGTGCCAACCACCACGCGATCAGCGTCAAATGCTGAAACACAGACTCTCAACTCGAACAAGCCACGCTGTTACCGTGGCCATCCACGCGAGCAGCGTGGGACTACCAGAAGAGAACCCATCAGCTCGAACAAGCCACGCTGGTAGCGTGGCCATCCACGCGAATCGCGCCATTCTATCAAAACTCAAGCATTCAATTCAAATGACCCACGTGATCAGTGTGGGCATCCATGCTATTAGCGCCATAATTCCAGAGCAGCCCATTTAACTCGAACAAGTCACGCGATCAGCGTGGGACTTCACGCGAATCGCGCCACGAGCTCGCTGTTTTCTGATTTAAAAGAGAAATTGATTCAGTGGGGGAATAGTTCCTCATTACTGGAATTAGACCTAGGATGTTTTGGGGCATAAAAGGAAGCCTCTGGGTAAAAAAAAGGGAGCTTTTGACAGACCTATTGAAGAATTCTGCAGAAGAAGCCATTGAAGACCTTGGGCGAAGCTTGGAACATTGAGGAGTTGCAGAGAAACAACTCTGTGTAATCCTTTCTTTTCCTCTCTTAGATTCTCTCTAGGAACATGCTAGTAATGAAAATATTATCAGTTCTGAGTATGCTTGGCTAAATTCTTGTATTATGGTTGAGCCATGAACCTATGAGAATTCCTCTATGTCTTGATTGGTTTTAATAAGAGTTATCATAATTGCTTTGTTTTATTCTGTTCTTCATTGCTTTATTCTTAATTGGGACTGGACATTCTATTAAGAGGTTTAGGGTTAGGATTCACAATAGGGATATTGGGATTCTAGTTTCTGAATTGAGTAAAACAACAATTTATACATTGCCTAGGGATAGGGATGTGTAGTTGCAATAATTTCAGGATGGGTTGCTTAATGCTTGGTTTAAGAAGGAATCACTAAGGAATTAGGTTTTTAATTTCACCAAAGGGTTAAATTACTAAGGGATTAGTATGCAATCGTTAGGGCAGGTTGGAATTGTAAAAGATAGGAACACTTCACACTTAACCAAGAGGGGGGGTGAATTGGTTAGGCTTGGTAAATTAAAATTCTTTTAACAAAATAAGAGTTTTCTTTTAGGATCTTTATCACTTTGAAACCAAAAATACTTATTCAATCTCAAGCTCAGCCCAAGGTATGCAATTGTTCAAAGTTAAATTGATAAGCAAGACAATTCAATCAATATATATAGAAAATAAGCAAACACGAATTTAATCACAAGACTCAAGAGATTTATACTGGTTTACTTCAAACACTATGAAGCTACATCCAGTTTTCTTCCATTCAACACTAGAATGGAGTTCCACTATTGCAATTTTCTGTCTTACAAGTAATTACACAAATCTCTCTTTATCAACCCTAGATAAAGTTCAGAAACCTAAAACACTATTAGGTTCTTAGAGATCAACCCACTGAGAATCCACTCAGCACACCCCTAGAGAAACCCTTCCTCTAGATTACATGCAAGAACCTTAATTACAATAGAAATTCAATTACAAATAAAAATAGAGTACACCTTCAAAGCTAAGGAAAGATATCACCTAATGATCCAATGAATAATGATGCATATGAATGAGTGAATCAAGTTTAAGAATCAACACAAGACCCAGAAAAGCACATTCCTTAAGCTTTGACAAGAACTTTCTTGCTTCAAGACACAATCAATAACCCATATGTATTTTGATGTAAGCAAGAACACCCAGAACCCATAAGACCCCAAGAAAGTATTTAGAATGCTTTATGTTAGCTCAAAATTCGAAATTGACAAGTTACACATCAAGCACAGAATGAGTTCTATTTATAACAAACATTTCTAACTGCCAGTAATCAATTAAACGCTCCTAATAATCGATTATTTGTCATATGTAATCGATTATTTATCATATGTAATCGATTAATATGTTCCATAGGCTTCTGGGTTTTGGCAACGAACCAATTAATCGATTATTCCGTATCGTAATCGATTATCACAGTGAGCTTTAGAAAAACTTTGAAGTTCGGAATGCAACTAAAAAGCACTATGTAATCGATTACGGTTTTGTGTAATCGATTATGGCAGGGAGCTTCATAAATTAGGAGTCAGCCAAATGAACTATGTAATCGATTACTGATTTTGGTAATCGATTATTGTATAACAAATAGTGAAGTAGTAGTGTATGATGTAATCGATTACAAGTATTGGTAATCGATTAAGGCAGTGAGCTATGGTTTTCTACTTGGTCTTTGTAATCGATTACAGTCACTTGGTAATCGATTAAAATGTTTCTCAATGCTGTTTTATAAGTAAGCTAAGGTCAAATAATCGATTAATCCGATATGTAATCGATTACATTGTTCTTGATAAGTTTTCCAGAAAGAGCTAAGAACAAAGTAATCGATTATTATGCCTAAGTAATCGATTAAATAGTGTAAAACAGTATTTTTCCAAAAACCTTAGTTTCAATTTAAACACTGAATCAAATTATCAAAGCCTTGTTAATTCTATGACTCTAATTAAAAATCTAAATGAATGATATGAATGCAATGCACTTGGATCACCATAGATGCTTCTTTCTTTACAATTAATTACAAGTTATTCTTCAAGTCTTCAAGGCATGTTGAAAGCTTCAAAACCAAGCTTGATCTCTTGTCCATTCTTCAAGTGCTTTCTTTGAAACCAACAATATCTTGAGATTGGAATTTCTTTTGTTACTAAAATGCTTTTCTTAGTTTATGCGAGGCATAGTTAATCCTGATCATCTACAGTATGACCCTGAAATAGAAAGAACGATTAGAAGAAATAGGAGACTAGCCAGAGAAAGAGAAAGAGAAGCAAAAATTTCTGATTGTGAATCAATCTCTGAATCCGACATGGCTGACCGAGGGAATAATCAGCCAAGACCAGAAGATGAACTAATGGAGGATATTCTGGCTCCATTGTTCACTAGACCAAACTCCAGTATTGTGAGACCACCAATAGAAGCAAATCACTTTGATATTCATCCTTCATTGATTACATTGGTGGAGCGCAGTTAGTTTGGAGGGGAAGATAATGAAGATCCCCATGACTTTATTGACAGATTTTTGAGAATCTATGATACCATTAGACACCAAGGAGTGTCAGATGATGCTATAAGATTGAGGTTGTTTCCTTTTGCTGTGAAAGGGAAGGCACTTAGATGGTTAGATAGACAGACCTCAAATAGTATAACCACTTGGGAAGAACTAGTTGCAAAGTTTTTCACTCAATACTTTTCAATGGATAAATATAATAGGTTGGTGAATGAGATCACCAATTTCACTCAACATGAGAGGGAAACTTTGCGTGCAGCATGGAATAGATTTCAAGAGCTGATTCAGAGGTGTCCACAGTATGACATGTCTGTAGGTAAAAAGGTACGCATTTTCTTTAATGGTATGATACCTGAATCACGTCTTATTGTTAATGTTGCAGCTGGTGGTTCGATAAGATCAAAAACTGCAGTTCAGACATATGAATTGATTGACTCTCTAGCCCATGATGAAAATGAACGCACTCCAATTCAGCCCAAAAGGGAAGTCATCTAGCTAGGGAGTAATGATGCAATGCTGGCTGAACAGAAAATATTGACCTAGCAACTAGCCAATTTGAATGCAAAAATTGATAAACTACAAGTCTCAGCAGCCTAAGTCTCATCCAACAGAATACCACCTACCACATGTGAGTATTGCCAAGGTGAGCATGAATCTAATGAATGTCCTATATTAGTAGGAGCTGACCCTGTGCAGGTGAATGGACTTTGGTACGATCAAAGGCCTCAACAAAATTTCCAGAGAAATCAAAACCATGCTATGGGGAATAATTTCCAAAGGAGAATCCAAGGTGGTGGTTTAGATTATAAATCTAACAATTATTTATAGCCTCCACCTATTCCACTTAAGGAACCATCGGAGCTGGAAAAAGCTATGTTGCAACTGTCCAAGACAACTAATGAGCACATCCAGGCCACCAATGCCTTCATTTATGAGACTAGAGCTCATCATAAAAACCAAGATGCCTCTATTAGAAATCTTGAGAGTCAAATTAGGCAATTAGCAAAACAATTAGCTAAAAGGTCTCAAGGACAGTTTCCAAGTGACACCATTGTGAATCCTAGGGAGCATGCGAAAGCAATAACCACTAGAAGTGGAAAGGCACTTACACCTCCGGAGAATCCAACAATGATTCAAAAGGGAGCTGAAGAAGAAAACACCACAAGGGATGCAACACATGATATAGAAGCATCTCCAAGTAAGCAAGAGAAAAATTCTGCACCTCCTAAGAAGCCAATGAATTTCTCCCGCTTTGAGAAGCCTCCTTATCCGTTGAAAAGCAAGCAACAAGCACAAAAGCAACAGTTTGCCAGGTTCTTAGAAATGTTTAAAAAATTGCATATTAACATTCCATTTGCTGAAGCTTTAGCTAATATGCCTAACTATGCAAAATTTATGAAAGAACTGTTGTCTAGGAAACATAAATTGCAGGAATGTGAAACTATTGCACTTACTGAAGAGTGCAGTGCAATAATACAAAGAAAGCTGCCACCAAAGCTCAAAGACCCAAGCAATTTTAACATTCCAATTGCAATAGGGAACATCAATGTAGGAAAAGCTTTATGTGACTTGGGAGCAAGTATAAACTTAATGCCATTGTCAGTTTGCAGGTCTTTGGGAATCACCAAACTCAAGCCTACAAGAGTCTCTCTACAACTTGCAGACCACTCTCTAAGAAAGCCTACAGGAGTTATTAAAGATGTTCTAGTAAAAGTAGATAAGTTTATTTTTCCTGCAGACTTTATAGTTTTAGATATGGATGGTGAAAGTGAAATACCACTTCTCTTAGGTAGATCATTTTTAGCCACTGCTAGGGCTTTAATAGATGTAGAGAAAGGTAAACTAGAACTTAGGATGGATGATGAATCTATTACTTTTAATGTTTTTGATGCCATGAAAAATCCATCTGATGAACATGATTGTTTTAGGCTAGATGTTTTGGATAATGTGATTAGTGCAGGGCAATTGGAGGAAGAAGAGGAACTTAAAGAAGTACTGGAAATTAGAAGCCAAGAAACCATACAAGAAGAATTTGAATTAGCCATGGAGGTGCTGGAGAAGAAAGAAGATGACATTCCAGTTGGAGCACCAAAAGTGGAACTGAAAGAATTACCGGAAAACTTGAAGTATGTGGTTCTAGGTGATGGAGAAACCTACCCTGTCATTATCAACAAAGGGCTGGAATTTTGTGAGGAAGAACAATTGCTGAAAGTACTCAAAGAACACAAAACCGCTATAGGCTGGTCCATCTCCGACTTAAAAGGTATTAATCCTTCCTTTTGTACTCATAAAATTCTTATGGAAGATGATATTAAACCAGTAAGATAGCCACAAAGGAAACTTAACCCCACTATGAAAGAAGTGGTAAGAAAAGAAGTGGTTAAGTTGTTAGATGTAGGTATGATCTACCCAATTTCAGACACCGCATGGGTAAGCCCAGTCCAAATCGTTCCTAAGAAAGGTGGGATGACAGTCATTCAAAATGACAACAATGACTTAATCCCCACAAGAACGATCACAGGTTGGAGAATGTGTGTAGATTATAGAAGATTGAATGATGCAACTAGGAAAGATCACTTTCCCCTTCCATTTATGGACCAAATGCTTGAAAGATTAGCAGGGCATGATTATTACTGTTTTCTAGATGGGTATTCCAGGTATAACCAAATCCTAGTAGCACCCGAAGATCAAGAAAAAGACAGCCTTCACTTGTCCTTTTGGAGTGTTTATAGAAGAATGCCCTTCGGCCTATGCAATGCGCCCGCAACATTTCAAAGGTGCATGCTTTCTATTTTTTCTGACATGGTCGAAAAAGGTTTAGAAGTATTTATGGATGACTTTTCTGTTTTTGGCTCTTGCTTTAATGTATGTTTAGCTAACTTAGCTAAAGTTTTAAAAAGATGTCAAGAAACAAATTTAGTTTTAAATTGGGAAAAATGTCATTTCATGGTAAGATAAGGAATTGTCTTAGGACATAAAATTTCTGAAATGGGAATAGAGGTTGATAGAGCTAAGTTGTTAGTAATTGATAAATTACCTCCTCCTATCAATGTTAATGGTGTGAGAAGTTTCCTAGGACATGCAGGGTTTTATAGGAGGTTTATTCAAGACTTCTCCAAGATTGCAAAACCTCTCAGCCAATTGATTGAAAATGGAGTAGACTTTTGTTTTGATAAAGCTTGTCTAGATGCATTTAATATACTGAAAAAGAAACTTACTACTGCACCTGTGTTAATAGCCCCTGATTGGACTTTACCATTTGAACTTATGTGTGATGCTAGTGCTTATGCAATAGGTGTTGTTTTAGGACAGAGGAAAGAAAAGCGGTTACATGTACTATACTACGCTAGTAAGATTTTGAATGAGGCACAAGTCAATTATGCCACTACTGAAAAAGAGATACTAGCTGTAGTATATGCTTTAGACAAATTTAGGTCTTACTTGATTGGCTCTAAGGTTATTGTTTACACTGACCATGCAGCTTTGAAAGTTTTAATGAATAAGCAAGATGCAAAGCCATGTTTGCTGCGATGGATGCTTTTGTTTCAGGAATTCGATTTGGAAATTAAAGACAAAGCCGGAGTGGAAAACAAGGTAGCAGACCACTTGTCAAGGATTCAAGACAAGAAGTTGCAAGATAGTCTGAAGGTAGAAATAAATGAATCTTTTCCTGATGAAGGAGTGATGGCAATCCAAGTCAGCCCATGGTTTTCAGGCATGGCCAATTACAAAGTTGTGGGTGTCATACCTGAAGAATTTAATTGGCAGCAGAAAAAGAAGTTTCTCCATGATTCAAAGAGGTATTTGTGGGACAACCCTTATCTTTATTTTCAATGCACTGATGGGGTAATTTGCAGATGTGTAACTGAGTCTGAGGCACCTAAAATCCTTTGGCACTGCCATGCTTCGGATTATAGAGGACACTTTGGAGGAAATAGAACAGCACAAAAAGTCTTGCAGTGCGGTTATTATTGGGCAACATTATTCAAGGATGCAAGAGAATTTGTGGAAAAATGCGATAACTGTCAGAGGATGGGAAATATTTCTCGTAAAGATGAAATGCCACTAAACAACATCCAAGAAGTTAAGCTGTTTGATGTGTGGGGGATTGATTTTATGGGACCTTTCCCTAAATCATACTCAAATCAATATATCTTGGTTGCAGTAGACTATGTGTCCAAATGGGTAGAAGCGGTCGCTTTGCCAACCAATGATGCGAAGGTAGTGGTCTCATTCTCATGGAAGAATATCTTTACTCGCTTTGGAGTGCCGAGAGCCATAATCAGTGATGGAGGTACCCACTTCTGCAACAAACGTTTTGATAGCTTACTTGTCAAGTATGGAGTCAACCACAGAGTTGCCACACCGTATCATCCACAAACTAGCGGTCAGGTAGAAATTTCTAACCGAGAACTTAAACGAATTTTAGAAAAGACTATTGGAAGTTCTAGGAAAGATTGGGCTAAGAAGCTAGATGATGCATTGTGGGCATACCAGACTGCATTTAAAACACCTATAGGTATGTCTCCATTTCAACTTGTGTACGGTAAGTCTTGCCATCTTCCAATTGAGTTAGAACATAAAGCATTGTGGGCAACTAAATTCTTAAATTTTGAACTCTCTAAATCTAATGAGAAATGTTTGTTGCAATTAAATGAGTTAGATGAGTTCAGGTTGGCTACATATGAGAATGCTAGGATCTAAAAGGAGAAAACAAAGAAGTGGCATGACAACAAGATTCGCCCCAAGGAATTTGAACCAGGACAATAGGTTTTGCTTTATAACTCTCGCCTGAGACTGTTTCCAGGTAAGTTAAAATCCCGATGGTCTGGTCCATTTTTAGTGTGCAAGGTTTATCCCTATGGAACAATAGAAATTTCTCCTCTAGACAATGACAGGTCATTTAAAGTGAATGGATGTAGATTGAAGCCTTATTTTGGAGGAAAGTGGATAGGAATGCAGTTTCCATTCCACTAAATTCATTGGATGATTAACAAGTTGTCCGTCAAGCTCATGACGTTAAACAAGTGCTACTTGGAAGGCAATCCAAGCATTTAATTTTGTTATTTTTGCAAAGTTTAATTCAATTAATATTTTATTTCTAGTTACACTCAATTTTATTCTTGATCTATTTTGGTTGCTTTTTAATTAATTAGTAACAGCATGTTTTAATAATAAGTGTGAATTTGCAATTTAGCCTTCATTTTATATTGTATTAGTCCATTTGGCTTAGCTTAGGTTTTTAAATTGATAAGAAACTCCTAAAAAGCATTGTAGAGCATTCGAATAACTCACACTGATCGCGTGGGGTATGGCGCTAGTCGCGCCACCTATTCGAATCAACCCAGTCCCAATTGCAATATCCACGCTGATAGCGTGAAATCTGGCGCTAGTCGCGCCAGCTGGGCGAATTCAAGGGTCACTGCTCCATCTATGGCGCTAATAGCGTGGCAACCCACACTACTCGCGCCACTTATTCGAACCCAGGGGACAAAAGTTGTACTTTCACGCTGATAGCGTGAACCTTGGCGCTATTCGCGCCATCTATTCGAAACCAAGGGTCTCAATTCAAGATGTCACACTGATAGCGTGGAATCCACGCTACTCGTGCCATCCATTCAAGGCTGAGAGCCCTAATTCATGAGGTCACGCTAATAGCGTGGAATACCGCGCGAATCGCGTCAGGTGTTTGAAACCAGATGACTCTTCTGCATCATTTCACGCTGATCGCGTGAAGCATGGCGCGATCCACGCAAGAGTTCCATTTCTATTTTTTTAAAAGGGATTTCAGAACCAAAATCACGCCTCACTCAAATTCTCCCAAAATTCTCCTGACTCCTCTCCAATTACCCCAATTCCATTCAAGAATTCAGCCATTGCCAAGCTTGAATCTCCAGTCTAGGGTTCCTAATCCCAAAACCTCTTCAGCTTCAATCTCCCATTCTTGGAGAACATTTAAATTCTTGGAGCATTTCATTTTTCTTCAATCTCAGCACATCAATGGCAGGCGATAAGGTTAGTATTCCCAACCTATGAATGTACATTGCACATAGAAGGCATAAGAGTTTGAGGTTTGGACACGTGAGTGTAGAGCATCAATGGCAGAATCGCGACCCCACGCGATTAGCGCAAGATATGGGGCGAATCACGCCAGCCTGCATAATTCCTGTTTGATTTTGATTTCTGAAACTTAATTCTATACAATGCTTGAGTTAGTAGTTAGGGTATTGTCTTAGATTCTTGAATAGATAGTGTATGCTTTCCACAACAATGCTTAGTGATGTTTGATACTGGATTCCAATAGATTAGGTTTGGTACCAATGCTGTAGTCTTGCTTTAACTTAAAGGTTGATTTCTGTGGCATATTGTTCAATATTCTAATATAGTGGTTTAGCTTTAGTCAATCACACATGATGATACCATTAGCTTGAAATGTGAACCATAATTGGGTGTTGATGACCATATTGTTTGATAATGAAGCATGACCATATTGACTATGAATAGGACATAGTGTGCAATTTAAGTCTAGAATTCCACATACACATTGATATTGCTTGGTTCTTTCTGAATCTTGAATGCCTGTGATCCATTGGTTATCTTGAATCTAATTGAATTGACTTTATGCTTGTTAAACATTGAATTGAAGGACTTGTAAACATGACCCTGCAGTGTGAATGCTGATGAACACTACTTTAATTGAAATGAATTGGTAATCTAGAAATCTTCAGTTCTTTGTTTTCATGCAGCCTAATAAATTGAAACTGGGGTACTGGGTTAGTTTAGTTTGATTGTATTGAGTGCCCTGACTTTAAATCTGGGAATTTTTGATATGTATGAGCTTCCTGAGCCTAATTAAATATTGACTTAGGCTACCAATGCAAGTCTGAATATTGTGTCCATAACCATATATGCTTATGTTGAGATTGTTAAAGTCTGGTATACGTATTTTGCAATTCATTGGTGAACTAGACTGCATGATGATGGAGTAGGTATTGGCATAGCTTTGATTAAGTATATGTGCCTGATATTGTTGAGTTTACTACTACTGCTTCTTGGGTTAGCCTTTGATGATTCACTGAATTTAGAGTTGCTTGACATGATATCGATGCTTGTAGTACGTAAGTGATATTGGTTACGGATCTTTTCCTTGGAATTACTTGTGCTTAGGTGAAATTACTCATGACTGTTGGAATAGGTGCTAAGTTCTTTTTATGCATCATGGTTTACCTTAGTATGTTCAGCTAACATGAGGAATCTGAAATTAAATTTGGGAATTCAGTTGAGTTGGCATGTAGGTATTGTGCAAGTTGATTTGATTTGCCAAGATATGAGCTATAAATGAGTCCAATTCTGAGTTCCACTTAGACATAATGCTTTGAATTACAATGTTATCTGAGATTGCACTTGCAGCTTGAGCGATATCGGATTAATCATACATGGTGTGGTCAGTACTTTAAATTGCCATATTAGTTGAGATATCATTGTATGATACTTATTCATGTTAGGCAGTACTTTCCTTTATCAATTTGAGTTGCTTTAAAATTTTGGATTAGGTCTTGAATTTCTGCCCTGCTCATACTGGTAAATTGAATTCTTGTCTCAAAATGTGATAAGTTCTCATGCATTAGTGATTGCTTGCTTGCTTTGAGTAAATGTAAAGTTAAGAATGTGATATGTCAGTAACTTGCAGAGACTAAATCTGGGAATTAGCGAATCTAGTACCTATTTATAATTGTTTCTTGGTTATTTTTTGGTTTTTAGGGGAAACAGATAGCAAAGAGAAAGAGGAAAGCACCTGAGTCCTCTAGTAGCAAGAGGGCTCAGGTTACTCCGTTCGACGAGGCTCGATTCCGCACTTTGGAGTGCCAGGAACGGTTTGACTCTTGGTATATACCCAAAAAGGTCATTCCGGAAAAGAAGATTATGTGGGAATCGCTGCCAGATGACTCTCCTATTAGAGAGGTCATTACCAGATGGTGATGGGAGCGCCTAGTCAGTTTTGCAGAGCCAAGCTCCAGTTCTATCTTGAAGGAGTTTTTGGCCAACATCGACCCAGCGACAGTGGCAGAGAGGCGTGTTAGCTGGGTGAGGGGTGTCCAGGTCCCATTTGAAGATGAGACCATAGAGAAGTTCCTGGACACCGCCTACTCCCTTTTCGCCCGATGCGAGTTCGGCCACACCTTCCTCAGCATGCAGCCCGACGTCATCACGAAGCTCTATAGGGATGAGATGCCCCAACAAGCTGACCAAATCCGCTGTGGGATCACGGGGCGATACACGGCTTGGAAGACCAAGCTGGGCCTCGACTATGTGCCAGAAAAGCTGAGGAAGCATGATCTAGTCGGCGACGCAGCTTTTTGGCACCAGTTCATTAACCACACAGTCATCCCTTCTATGAATATGACTGATGTGAATCTAGAGCGAGCGACGCTTTTATATGTATTACGTGGAGAGGAGAATCTTAACATCTCCTATGTCCTTTCTAAAAGGATTCTCCAGATTATTCAGGACGCCGACAGTAAGTCCTGACTCGCTCACCCCTCCCTCATTCTTCATCTCTACCGTTGTGCTGGGGTTCAGATCCCAGACGACGAGCCTATAGACCTGCGGACCGCCTCCGTCATGACTCTCAAGACATACACAGACGCGATGGAGAGCGCGACAGAGGAGCAGCTGAATCGAGCGTCGAAGCTCTCTCCCGAGGAACTCGCAGCCTGCAGTCCTCGTGGAGCACCTTTACCTCAGTCTCCTCCAGCCCCAGGCCCAGATGCACCTGCCCAGTAGGATCCACCGCAGTTTCTGATGTCTCAGCAGTCCACACAGCCTATATTTCTACCAGAGGATGACTTCCAGCATCAGCCTTCGTTGCGAGCTATGATGGAGCATCAGACTCGCCTGCTGGAGTATCAGGTTAGGCTGATGGAGGACCTCTGCAGAGAGCGGAGCATCGATTTCTCAGCCTATCAGTACCATTTTGGTGCTCCAGCTGCTCCATCTTCTTCCCAGCCACCTGTGGATTCTAGACCACCACCACCACCAGCAGCTCAGACTCCTCCCGGCCCATCCAGCCCTGCAGAGCCAGCAGCGGACCACCCCGGTCCATCTCAGGCTGCTGAGGACATCACGCTAGAGGGCGCGGAGTGATTCATAGGATTATTTTTGCTTTGACTATTTTTGACTTTCTATTTTTGTTTTCATTTTCCATTTACATTACTACAGTACACATTTATATACTTGATACATTTGTGATGTTTGATGCATGAATAATTTGATGTGAATGTCTTCTGTTTGAATCCATATTTCATTTTGGTTGCGATTCTTCAAATAATAATTACGTGAGTGAGCACACGATCCTTGTTAGTTGTTGCTGGGGAGAGCAATTTTCTAAATCTGGGAATGGGCGCATACCCAGTATTTATTTGACGAATCACATTCAAGAGACAAAAGATGTCTAACAGAAAATTTATATATCTTGCTAAAATTTATAGGGATTTAAATTTTTAAATAACGTGTAGAAGCTTATTTTATATATCTCAGAAGCAAAATTGTGAAGTCAGTGATACATTAGACATTCTATTAGGAAGCTTGAGTGAGATGAAATATGGCATGGCTTGCATGAAGCATGATTGAATTATGATTATTCGTATATTAATTTTCATGTTGAAGTTGAAATGACGCTTGATATGAAGTTAACAGAGGCTAACTTGAGTCCATAACCCGTGAGGATTGAGCCATACAGTACAAAATTCTTTCAGAGAGGCCTCACCTTGGTAAGTACTCTAGAACTTGATTTGTTTCTCTGGGTGCATGTATATTCTGATATGATCAAGGCAGTTTATTCTTTTTAGCCAGGGCCAAATTGACTAACCCTCAATTTTCCATTGTCACCTCTTTTGAGCCTAAACCTTTTTATTCATAAACCTGAAATTTGAAACATATTCCTTGACCACCTTACTTGAGATTGGAGCAGAAAGAATTTGAATCAAGACTATGGAATAGGGGAGAACAGGAAAGGAAGGAAAGGTAAGAGGAAAGACAGTTACCCAAGAAGACAATTCTGTTATAAAAGTAAAAATGCCAACAGAATAGATCTGGCAAAAACCAAATCTAGTGAAGAATCCAGTTGGGAAGTAACAAGTCTAAAATACCAGCTGTATAGCCTAGGGAAGTAACAAGTCTGAAATACCAGCTGCTGGATCTAAATATATTTCTCTACTACCTTACCTCTTTATCACAAGTGTTCTGCAGAGAAAAAAAAATCAAAGAATAAAGAATAGTATACTGCTAAGTGGAATTGGCTAATTCTAACAAAAATCCAATCTCAATTTTAGTCACTATCCAAAATATTCCCACCCTTAAGCCAGGCCAAGTTATAACCTTATAAAGACATTTTGATCAGTTGTGCATGCATTCATGTTTCTTATTTCCAGGAACTCGAGAATATGATCAAACTTATGGTAGTGCTATCACTGTGTTGGATTGAGTGAGAATAATAAACCTTAGACACTTGAGTGATGAGCGAAATACACACATCTTGGTAAGGAAGACTCAAGTGAAACTCTTGCAGTTGATGGAATGGAAAGTGTTATTGAAACCTTGATTTGAAATTGATTATACTTAGCATTGTGATTCTAAGAGTGTTAATTGTGAAATTATGCCTGATTGTTGAAACTTGCTTTCCAAATAGAAACTCTGTTTATTGCTGAGGACAACAATATATAAATCTGGGAATTATTTGATATGCTTCCAGCATATAGTAGTTTTTAGGATGAATTAATTAATAAGTTGTTTAAGATTTAGTAAATTAGATTAGGAATTGGTGAATTATTAATTAATTGCATATTAATTTAATTTCTTAGTTATTTTATTGTTTAGGAACCAACAAGAGAGGAAAAGAAGCAAAAAGAGCAAGCCAGTGCTCTTGAACAAGACACGCGATCAGTGTGGAAGTGTCAAGATCAATAAATTCAGTTCGAAGAGCCCACACGAGTAGCGCCAACCACCACATGATCAGCGTCAGATGCTGAAACACAGACTCTCAGCTCGAACAAGCCATGCTGTTAGCGTGGCCATCCACGCGAGCAGCGTGGGACTACCAGAAGAGAACCCATCAGCTTGAACAAGCCACGCTGGTAGCGTGGCCATCCACGTGAATCACGCCATTCTATCAAAACTTAAGCATTCAATTTGAATGACCCACGCGATCAGCATGGGCATCCACACTATTAGCACCATAATTCCAGAGCAGCCCATTTAACTCAAACAAGTCACGCGATCAGCATGGGACTTCACGCGAATCGCGCCACGAGCTCGCTGTTTCCTGATTTAAAAGATTTGAAATTAATTCAGTTGGGGGAACAGTTCCTCATTACTGGAATTAGACCTAGGACATTTTGGGGCATAAAAGGAAGCCTCTGGGTAAAAAAGAAGGGAGCTTTTGACAGACCTATTGAAGAATTCTGCAGAAGAAGCCATTGAAGACCTTGGGAGAAGCTTGGAACATTGAGGAGTTGCAGAGAAAAAACTCTGTGTAATCCTTTCTTTTCCTCTCTTAGATTCTCTCTAGGAACATGCTAGTAATGAAAATATTATTAGTTCTGAGTATGCTTGGCTAAATTCTTGTATTGTGGTTGAGCCATGAACCTATGAAAATTCCTCTATGTCTTGATTGGTTTTAATAAGAGTTATCATAATTGCTTTGTTTTATTCTGTTCTTCATTGCTTTATTCTTAATTGGGACTGGCTATTCTATTAAGAGGTTTAGGGTTAGGATTCACAATAGGGATATTGGGATTCTAGTTTCTGAATTGAGTAAAACAACAATTTATGCATTGCCTAGGGATAGGGATGTGTAGTTGCAGCAATTTCAGGATGTGTTACTTAATGCTTGGTTTAAGAAGGAATCACTAAGGAATTAGGGTTTTTAATTTCACCAAAGGGTTAAATTACTAAGGGATTAGGATTTAGCTACTTAGAGGAGAATACATCAGCTGAGTAATTAGAAGTAATTCAAGTTAATAATCAATCGAAGCATAGTAGGAAGGAATCATAGAGGATTGTGCTTAAATACAATCATCTCCCGCTACTGCAGTAAAATCCAATTAACATTCACTTACATTCTTGTTAAATTTCTATTATTTCATCTACGCTACTTAAATACAACTCAAGAAACTCTCTCAAACTCATTATTTGTCTTCCAATTTCTAAGACGTTAAGTTTACATAAGATTGCATTCAATCCCTGTGGAGACGATACTTTACTTACTCACTTTATTACTTGAAATGAACGGTACACTTGCCGAATTCGCAACAAGTGTCAATGAAGTCAATTTTGATATTACCTTTTTGGATGTGATCTCTAAGGAAATGATGTCTTATCTCAATGTGTTTGGTCCTTGAGTGCCTTATTGGATTCTTGGAAATGTTGATGGCACTTGTGTTGTCACACAGGAGGAGTATTTCTTTTAACTCTACACCAAAATCTTGCAATTGCTGCTTTAACCAAAGGTTTTGAGCACAACAACTTCCAGCAGAGATGTATTCAGCTTCAGCTGTTGATAAAGCAACACAAGATTGCTTCTTGCAATGCCATGAGATTAGTGGATTGCCTAGTAGGTGACAAGTTCCACTAGTGTTTTTTCTATCCAATTTGCACCCTACAAAGTCAGAATCAGAATATCCAACTAAATTAAGTGATGCACCTTTAGGATACCAAAGACCAACTTTTGGTGTTGATTTGAGATATTTGAGGATTCTTTTGACTGCAGTAGGGTGTGATTATTTGATATTTGCTTGATATCTTGTACACAAACACACACTCAACATAATATCTGGTCTACTAGCTGTTGAATATAGTAAAGATCCAATCATTCCCCTGAATTTTGACTCATCAACATTCTTTCCTTTTTCATCTGAATCAAGATAAGTTAATGTTGCCATTGGAGTTGTTGCATCTTTGCTTTTCTCCAATTCAAACTTTTTGATCACTTCAAGGCAATACTTGGTTTGATTTATAAATGTCCCATTCTTCATTTGCTTCACTTGAAGTCCAAGAAAGAATGTTAATTCTCCCATCATTGACATTTCAAACTCATTCTGCATAGAGATAGAAAATTCTTTGCACAATAATTGATTAGTTGAACCAAAAATTATATCATCAACATATACTTGAACTAATAAGATATCATTGCTTTGCCTTTTGATGAACAAGGTTTTATTAACATATCCTCTTGTGAAAGATTGTTCAAGCAAAAATTTGTTTAATCTTTCATACCAAGATCTTGGAGCTTGTTTTAAACCATAAAGAGCTTTCTTAAGTTTGAAAACATGGTTTGGATATTTGAAATCAGCAAAACCAGGAGGTTGCTCCACATATATTTCCTCCTCAATATATCCATTTAAGAAAACACTTTTAACATCCTGATATGCTGTTAGCATATATTAGTTTTGAGGGTTAATTGATTAATGATTCACTCAATAATTAGTAATATAGGCTAGAATTAGTTAAGTTTATTTATTTATTTATTTATTTATTATCTCATTTATTATTATTTTTGTTATTTAGGAACCAACAAGAGAGGAAAAGAAGCAACCTGTGCTCTCGAACACGCCACATGATCCACGCCAACCTCCACGCTATCAGCGCCAGAATGTTTGAAGATCCCCTCATCACGGCTATCTCACACGATTAGCGTGCGACACCGCGCTAGTCGCGCCACAGTTACACAATTTCCTATTTTAAATGATTTGGCATGAAAATAGCTGGGGAAAAAGGTTCTTGTTACTCTAATTAACTTTATGGATGTATGGAGGGAAAAGGAAGCACTTTTGCACAGAAGAATAGACAAAAACGCAGAGGATAAACGCAGAGAGAAGATTAGAGTCAGTACGAGAAGATCAAAGGAAGACGGAGCAGCTTATACTTCTTCTACTTTCTTTGTAATTCTCTCCTAGATACATGCTAGTTTTGCACTTAAGGTTAGTTATGAGCATGTCTGGCTAACTTCTCTTATTGTGGTTAGAGCCAGAACCA
>CM023946.1:27560881-27597053 GCA_013407115.1 Glycine latifolia | reverse complement strand
TTTTTGATGCTATGAAATGTCCATTTGATGAGCATGATTGTTTTAGGCTAGATGTTTTGGATACTGTAATTCATGCAGGTCAACCAGAGGAACAAGAACTTGAAGAAGAGCTGGAAATTCGAAGCCAAGAGACCGTACAAGAAGAACTTGAATTAGTAATGGAGGTGCTTGAGAAGAAGGAAGATGACATCCCAGTTGGAGCACCGAAAGTTGAGCTGAAAGAGTTACCAGAGACTTTGAAGTACGTGTTTCTAGGTGACTAAGAGACATACCCAGTCATTATTAATAGAGGGCTGGAGTTTTATGAAGAAGAGCACTTGTTGAAAGTACTCAAGGAGCACAAAACTGCTATAGGATGGTCCATCTCCGATTTGAAAGGTATTAATCCCTCTTTCTGCACTCACAAAATTCTTATGGAAGATGATATGAAGCCAGTGAGGCAACCACAGAGGAGACTTAATCCCACCATGAAAGAGATGGTCAGAAAAGAGGTGATGAAGTTGTTGGATGTAGGGATGATTTACCCAATTTTAGACACTGCATGGGTAAGTCCAGTTCAGACCGTCCCTAAGAAAGGTGGAATGATAGTCATTCAAAATGACAACAATGACTTAATTCCCACAAGGACTATCACTGGATGGAGGATGTGTGTGGATTATAGAAGGCTCAATGACGCAACTAGAAAGACCACTTTCCACTTCCTTTTATGGACCAAATGTTAGAAAGGTTAGCTGGTCATGATTACTATTGCTTTTTAGATGGATACTCTGGATACAATCAAATCCCGGTGGCACCAGAAGACCAGGAAAAGACAGCTTTCACATGTCCATTTGGAGTGTTTGCTTATAGAAGAATGCCTTTTGGCCTAGGCAATGCGCCTGCGACATTTCAAAGGTGCATGCTTTCTATTATTTCTGATATGGTAGAAAAAGGTTTAGAGGTATTTATGGATGATTTTTCTGTTTTTGGCTCTTGTTTTGATTCATGTTTAGCTAATTTAGCTAAAGTTTTAAAAAGATGTCAAGAGACAAATTTAGTTTTAAATTGGGAAAAGTGTCACTTCATGGTTCGTGATGGAATTGTTTTAGGCCATAAAATTTTTGAAAAAGGAATAGAGGTTGATAGAGCTAAATTGTTATCAATCGAAAAATTACCTCCTCCTATTAATGTTAATGGTGTGCAGAGTTTCTTAGCACATGTAGGATTTTACAGGAGGTTCATCAAGGATTTTTCTAAGGTTGCAAAACCTCTCAGCCAATTACTAGAAAATGGAGTAGAATTTCGTTTTAATGAAGCTTGTATTGATGCATTTAATGTATTGAAAAATAAGCTCACTTCCGCACCTATTTTAATGGCCCTTGATTGGAATTTACCATTTGAACTTATGTGTGATGCAAGTGCTTATGCAATTGGTGCTGTTTTAGGACAAAGAAAGGATAAGCGTCTACATGTTATATATTATGTTAGTAAGATTTTGAATGAGGCACAAATTAATTATGCCACCACTGAAAAAGAAATACTAGTTGTAATGTATGCATTAGACAAATTTAGGTCATTGACCATGCCGCTTTTAAATTTTTTATGACTAAGCAAGATGTAAAGCCACGCTTGTTGCGTTGGACGCTTTTGTTTCAGGAGTTTGACTTGGAAATCAAGGATAAAGCCGGGGTGGAGAACAAAGTAGCTTATCACTTGTCAAGGATTCAGGAAAAGAAGTTGCAAGATGGGCCAGAAGTGGAAATTAATGAATCTTTTCCTGATGAAGGAGTGATGACAATCCAAGTTAGCCCATGGTTTGCAAAGATGGCCAACTATAAAGCCGTAGATGTAATGCCTGAGGATCTCAATTGGCAACAGAAAAAGAAGTTCCTTCATGATGAGAATAGGTATTTATGGGATAACCCTTTCCTTTATTTTCAATGTACTGATGGGGTTATTCGCAGATGTGTAACTGAGTCAGAGACACCTAAAATCCTTTGGCATTGTCATGCCTCAGATTACGGAGGGCATTTTGGAGGAAATAGGACAGCACAAAAGGTCTTGCAGTGCGGTTATTATTGGCCAACACTATTCAAAGATGCAAGAGATTTTGTGGACAAATGTGATAATTGTCAGAGGACAGGAAATATCTCTCGTAAAGATGAGATGCCACTGAATAACATCCAAGAAGTTGAGTTGTTTGACGTATGGGGAATTGATTTTATGGGACCCTTCCCTAAATTATATTCTAATCAATATATATTGGTTGCGGTGGATTATGTGTCTAAATGGGTAGAGGCTGTGGCTTTGCCAACCAATGATGCGAAGGTAGTGGTATCGTTCTTGCAGAAGAATATCTTCACTTGCTTTGGAGTACCGAGGGCCATTATCAGTGATGGGGGAACCCACTTTTGCAATAAGCAGTTTGCAAGTTTGCTTGCCAAATATGGAGTCCATCACAGAGTTGCCACACCATACCATCCTCAAACAAGTGGGCAAGTAGAAATTTCTAATCGAGAGCTAAAAAGGATTTTAGAAAAGACAGTTGGGAATTCTAGGAAGGATTGGGCCCGGAAGCTTGATGACGCACTGTGGGCATATCATACTACATTCAAAACACCTATAGGTATGTCACCATTCCAACTTGTGTACGGTAAGTCTTGTCATCTTCCGATTGAGTTGGAACATAAGGCTATGTGGGCTACAAAATTCTTAAACTTTGAAATCTCTAAAGCTAATGACAAACGATTATTGCAATTAAATGAGCTTGATGAGTTCAGGTTAGCTGCATATGAGAATGCTAGGATTTATAAGGAGAAGACCAAGAAGTGGCATGATAGTAAAATTCGCCCAAAAGAATTTGAGTCGGGACAACAGGTATTGCTATATAATTCTCGCTTAAAGCTTTTTCCAAGTAAGTTAAAATCCCGCTGGTCTGGTCCATTCTTGGTGCGAAAGATTTATCCTTATGGAACAGTAGAAATCTCTCCTTTAGATAATGACAGGTCCTTTAAAGTTAATGGATGCAGATTGAAACCTTATTTTGGAGGGCAAGTGGATAGAAATATAGTTTCTATTCCACTGAATTCACTTAATGATTAAAAGGGGAACGTCAAGCTCGTGACGTTAAACAAGCGCTACTTGGAAGGCAATCCAAGAATTTTCATTTGTTGCTTTGAATTCATGCAAGTTTTTAATTTAAGTAATAGTTTTATGTTTAGTTCTTATTATTTTGCCTAGATGATGTTAGTTAATTTATCTTTTAGCTAGTTAGTTGAATTGGTTGTTTCATTGTCAATTTTTATTTTTAAGATATTACTACATATATATCTAGTTTAACTTAGGATATAAAATGGTAAAAAACATTGAAATAGGTTGTAGAACATTCGAATTTCTCACGCTGATCGCGTGGGTACCTGCGCTGATAGCGCCAGATGCTTTAAAAATGACCAAGGCATTCGAATTCCCCACGCTGATCGCGTGGCCCCTGGCGCCACTAGCGCCACATGTTCGAATCAGGAGATCAAAATTACAATCCTAGCGCTAACCGCGTGGCATATGGCGCCACTAGCACCACTTATTCGAATCCAGGTGACAATAATTGCTTTCCTACGCTGATCGCGTGGCTACCCATTCAAGTAGCACCACATGTTCGAATACAGGTGTCAACCTGAGCCTTCCAACACTATAGTGTGGTTCATGGCGCCACTCGTGCCATAGGTTCGAGAGAGTATCTCCTTATTTACAGCTGATGCTGATCGCACCCGACTTGGTGCTGGTAGCGCGAGGGTGTCATTCTGGTTTTAAAAAAAAAAGGGAAACTTAGACCCAAATTGCGCCACCACTCATTACTAAGAACCCCCAAACTTCTCCCTCTCTATTGCGCCCCATAACACCCATTTAATCTCAGAACGTCAGTTACGATTCATTATCACTCACATTGCTCATTATAAATTGATTGGGACTGCAATTGCATTGCTCCCACCTCATCTCACACAGTCACATCCAAAGCTCAAGTTTTCTTTCTTTCATACTCTCCCTTTCAAGTTCAATGGTAGGAGACAAGGTAAGTACTGCTTGAGTAAGATTATTCGAGTATAATGCATGTGACTAGCTTCATTTTTCTGTACATTGGAGCAGTTCGTGTATGGCAGAAACCCAACTGGCGCAAGTAGCGCTAAACCCACCGCTAATCACGTGGGCTGGGTTTTCTTTGTTTTCCTAGCTGAATGATGACTGCCTAGGTTTGAATGCTTGCATGATTACTCCTTGATTTCTTGTAGTTGGTCAGTTGAATTCTGTTGAAATGCAATTTAATGTTGGGGATCAATTTGGAGAGTTAGCTTGTATGATTAGAATCACTAAGTATGAATTAGTTCTGAATGTAGTTTAATTCCTTTGTTTGATGATTGTGGTTTTGAGAATCCATGAATTTTATCATTTGATTTCCCATAATTGCATCCTATTATGAAGTTAAATTTGGGAATCTTTATGGAGCTGAACCTTATGTGTTGTTGAGTGATTGATTTTGGATTTCCATTCTCAAGCATAGAGTTATATGTATTAGACAGTGTTGAGACTAGGTTTGGGCAAGGACATGTTCTGACTAAGTCCTATTTTGGTTTTGTTAGAGGGTGCTAGGATTCTATTTTATATGCATATCTAGTTTTCCATAACTATATTTATCTTTGGTTCTTTAATCTAAACTTGGAAATCATGTTGAACTTGAAATTCATGTAGGTTTTGGATATGGATTTGGATTTGAAATCTGGGAATTCTAATTGAGCTAATACTTTCTTTATATTTGTGTGCATGCTGATTTTGGGGTTACCATATTATGATGATGATGGGTTCACTTATTTTGGAATTGTTTTAATTGAGACAAGCTCCCTTGTTTGATATTATTGTTGATGTGGTGTAGATGTCATCATGAATCCAATTGATTATATGTACAATCTTTGGGAAATTGCAAGTGTGGATTTTGATTGACTTGATGCTTTATGTGTGCTTATTTTGATCTTGATTATGAATCTGTTCATTAGAGTTGAATGTGGATTGATGACTGTCATAGATATGAGTGAATTATGAGCATGAGTCTTTAGCATACTAAACATGGAGTAAGTTTATGAGTCCTTAAAGTCTGAATGTGCTTTTGACAATACTGAGTTCCTTCATATGACAAGTATGTATAGCAATGGTTTGCTTATCATAAGTCAAGTCACTTGGAACACTAATCTTTATGTTAAATTGAGCATCACATGTCTATAATTGTTGAAATTGATCATGACTGTGAAAGTAGAGCCTGAGGATAAAATGAGATAAGGGACCGGGTTTAGAATTAAATCTGGGAATTATGTGATGTCTGGATACTATTGTTATATGCATAACTACAGGATTGTCATTGTGAAATCACTTTTGTAAGTTTGTTAATCTTAAGCATATTGATGTTGATGACTGTGAGCTTTTTACACTATATGAGGATTTGTCTAGTTTTTATCTGGAATTCTATCTGGGAATTATGGGTAATTTACATGTATACGAAGTACTGAATTGTGGTGACTATTATGGGTAATTCTAGTTCATCGTTCTCTTTGGAATATGAATGGATTTAAATCTGGGAATCGTCAAGTCTAGTACTCATATCATTTTTGTATTGCAATTTCATCTTGAACCATATGAGTTTATTGGATACTTTCTGGGTTTCAGGGTAAACAGGTGGAGAAAAACAAGAAGAGCACAGCTGCGTCTGGCAGCAAACAGGCCCGGCCTTCTAGTTATGATGAAGCCCGTTTTTGTTCTTTTGAGTGTCAAGAACGGTTTGATAAATGGTTTTTACCTAAGAAGATTATACCAGAGAAGAAGATCTTATGGGAGTCTCTACATGAGGACTCCCCAATTCTAAAGGAGATCACCAGGAGGCAGTGGCAGCAGTTAGTGAGCTTCCCTGAGCCTAGCTCCAGCTCTATTCTGAAGGAGTTTCTGGCGAATGTAGACAGAGAGACAGTGGCCAAAAGAAGGATCAGCTGGGTGAGGGGAGTCCAAGTTCCCTTTGACCACAAGACCATAGAGAGATTCTTGGATACCACTTATTCCCCCTTCTCCTGCTGTGAGTTCGCCCACCTTTTTCATAGGATGCAGCCTGATGTCTACAGTAAGATGTACATGGATGATATGCCTCAGCTGGCCGATCAGATCAGACATGGGATCAAGGGTTTATACACAGCTTGGAGGATGAAGGCAGGACTAGACTATGTGCCAGAGAAGCTAAGGAAACACGATTTGGTAGGCGATACAGCTTTCTGGCACCAGCTTGTTAATCACACAGTCATTCCTTCCACAAATATGACTGATCTCTTATATGTGCTATGGGGTGAAGGGAATCTCTTTATTTCTTACATTTTGACCAGTTGGATCCTCCATATGATTCAGGGCGGCAGTAGTAAGTCCTGGCTGGCCCATTCTTCCCTCACCTCGCATTTGTGCCGACGAGCTGGTGTAGAGATCCTAGACGAGGAGCCGATGGATGTTCGGATCGCTTCCGTCATGAGCCATAAGACCTATCTAGATGCGATGGAGAGTGCCACTGAGGAGCAGTTGATCAGAGCTTCTAAGTTATCTCCAGAGGAGCTCGCTGCTCGAAGTCCTCATGGCGTACCTGTTCTTAAGGATCCTCAACCACAGGTCCCTGCCCCACCTCCACCACAACATGTTTCATCTTCCTCTTCCACACGGAGGAGACCCAGACATGAGCTGGTCTATGAGGACTCCCCCAGTTACATTTTCATTCAGACTCAGCTGGAGTATCGGACCAGGTTGCTGGAGGATCTCTGTAGATAGCGGGGTGTTGATTACACAGCATACCAGCCTCAGTATTCGCCTGCACCACCATCTTCTTAGCTGCCGGTTGGACACAGATCACCGACACCACTAGTTCCTACTCCTCCAGGACCCTCCAGTGCTACAGAGCCAGCAGCAGACCACCCTGATCCATCTCAAGCTGCTAAGGATGAGACGATGGAGGGAGAGGAGTGAGGAGTGATAGACCAGGACCATTTAGTTTTTCTTGTTTTTGATTTTATTTTTCTTGTTTTTAATTTTCAGTACCTTTACATTACCACAGTTAAACATTTGAATGCTTGATGAATTTGTGGTAGTTGATTTACGATTAAACTAATTGTGAATGTGTTCTGTTTGGATTAATGTTTCTTTCTGGTTGTGATTTCTCCAATAATGCATACGTGATTGAGTATTTTAGTAGTGCATAATCCTTTTTAGTTATTGCTGGGGACAACAATTTTCTAAATCTGGGAATGGGGCGCATACGCATTATTTGAAGAATCACAGTCAAGAGACAAAGGATGGCTAACAGAAAATTTTTGTTAAGTTTTAGTAGTTTTAAATTTTAGTCATTAGTTTAATTTTAGTATTGTTTAAATAAAGGTTAGAAGTATATCTTATTTATCTCAATATTAGAATTGTTGAAATCAGTGATCAATTGGATATTTCTGTTAGGAAGCATGAGTGAGATGAAATATGGCATGAATTGCATGAAACATGATTGGAATTGTGATTGTTGGTATAATGATGTTCATATTGAAATAAGAAATGATGCTTGATATGAAGTTAATAGAGTCCAGCTTGAGACTGTAGCTTGTGAGGATTGAGCCTATACATAATTATTTTTGAATGAGAGATCTCACTTTGATAGTACTCTAGAACTTGCTTTGTTTCTCTGGATGCATGTATATTCTGATATGATTAAGGCATTTTATTCTTTGAAGCTAGGGCCAAATTGACTTACCTTCGGTTTTTCCATTGCTACCCATTTGAGCCTAAACCTTTTTCATTCATATACCTGACATTTAGAACATATACCTTGACTACCCTATTTGAGATTGGAGGAAGAAAGAATTAGAACCAGGACCACTAGATATTGGAAAATAGAAAGATGAATGCCCATAGGAAAGGAAAGAAAGGGTAAGAGGAAAGACAAAGTTACCCAAGAAGACAATTATGGTTGGCTGTTGAAGTGCCAACAGAACAGATCTGGCAAAAACCAAATCTAGTGAATAATTCAGTTGGGAAATAACAAGTCTGAAATACCACCTGGTTGATCTAAATGTATTTTCTCATTTTTTTATTCTCTCTATTTATAGTATGAAAAAAAAAACCCTTGTTTATAGATGTGGACAAGGAGACATGAGAGTGAAATAATTGATATTTTGTTTGAGTGGACTTGGGAAATTTTATCTGAATCCAGTCTTGACCTAGCCACTATCCAAAATATTCCTACCCTTAAACCAGGCCAAGTTACAACCTTATAAAGACCTTTTGATCAGTTGTGCATGCATTTATGTTTCTTATCTTATGGAATGTGAGAATATGATCAAGCTTATGGTAGTGCTATGACTGTGTTGGATTGAGTGATTATAATAACCCTTATACACTTGAGTGTTGAGTGAAATACATATATCTTTGTGAGGAGTACTCCAGTATGACTCTTACAGTTGATGGAATTGAAAGTGTTATTGAAATTTTGATGTGGAAATCGATTGTACTCAGCATTGTGATTCTAGGATTGTTAAATGTGATGTTATGTTTGATTGTTGATCCTTGTTTTCCATCTTGAAATTTTGTTTATTGCTGAGGACAACAATATCTAAATCTGGGAATTATTTGATATGTTGTTAGCATATATTAGTTTTGAGGGTTAATTGATTAATGATTCACTCAATAATTAGCAATATAGGCTAGAATTAGTTAAGTTTGTTTATTTATTTATTTATTTATTATCTCATTTATTATTATTTTTGTTATTTAGGAACCAACAAGAGAGGAAAAGAAGCAAAAAGAAGCAACTTGTGCTCTCGAACACGCCACGCGATCCGTGCCAACCTCCACGCTATCCGCGCCAGAATGTTTGAAGATCCCCTCATCACGGCTATCTCACGCGATTAGCGTGAGACACCGCGCTAGTCGCGCCACAGTTACGCAGTTTCCTGTTTTAAATGATTTGGCATGAAAATAGCTGGGGAAAAAGGTTCTTGTTACTCTAATTAACTATATGGACGTGTGGGAGGGAAAAGGAAGCACTTTTGCACAGAAGAACAGACAAAAACACAGAGGAGAAACAGAGAGAGAAGATTAGAGTCAGTACGAGAAGATCAAAGGAAGACGGAGCAGCTTATACTTCTTCTACTTTCTTTGTAATTCTCTCCTAGATACATGCTAGTTTTGCACTTAAGGTTAGTTATGAGCATGTCTGGCTAACTTCTTATTGTGGTTAGAGCCAGAACCAATGTGAACTCCTCTGTAACTTGATTGGTATTAATATGAAATTATGGTAATTGTTTTATTTTACTTTGTTCTTCATTGAATTGTTCTTTAATAGACTTGGCCATTCTAGTAAAGTTCTAAGGGTTAGTATTTACAATAGGGATGTTGGAACTCTAATTTCTGAAAGTAGTAAAATAACAGTTTTTACATTACCTAGGGATAGGGATGTATGATTGTAGAATTATTTGATGTATTTTCTTAATGCTTATCTTAATAGGGAATTACTAAGGAATTAAGATTTCTAATTGGGTTAAAGGGTTAAATTACTAAGGGATTAGGATTTAACTAATTGCGCAAAAATATATCCTCTGAACAATTAGAAGTAACTTAAATTAATAACCAATTCAAGTAAAGAAGGTAGGGAACAAAGGGGAATGTGCTCTGACCACAATTATTTCTCATCACTGCGTAAGACTTAATTAAACTTGTTTTTGAATTCTCGCCAATTTTCTGTTATTTATTTAAGTTGCATAATTTCTAAAATACAACCATATTCTCTTCAAACTTATTATTTGTCTTCCAATTTCCAAGATAATAAGTTGCGATAAGATTGCATTCAATCCCTGTGGAGACGATACTTTACTTACTCACTTTATTACTTGAAATGAATGGTACACTTGCCGAATTCGCAACACATTCATTTGAAAAAGTTTAAAATCCATTAAACATGCATATGCAAGTAATAATCTAATGGCTTCCAATCTTGCAACTGGTGCATAGGTTTCCTCATAGTCAATGCCTTCCTCTTGGTTGTAACCTTTTGCAACCAATCTAGCTTTGTTTCTGACTATGATTCCATTCTCCTCAAGTTTATTTCTAAAAACCCATTTAGTGCCAATAGGCTTGAGAGAAGAAGGTCTAGGAACAATGTCCCAAACTTCATTTCTCTGAAATTGATTCAGTTCATCATGCATGGCATGCGTCCAATGTTCATCAATTAAGGCTTGATCAATATTCTTAGGTTCAATTTGTGAAACAAAAGCCATATTACAACAGAGATTTCTTAATGATGATCTAGTAGATACTCCCTTTGAAACTTCCCCAATTATATTGTCAAGGGAGAAATCTCTTGTAGTTCTCCAATCTTTTGGCTCTTGAACTAGTGTTGATTGTTTTGTTTCAACAATTGGTTCTTCCCTTTCTTTAACCATTGATCCATTAAGTTGAATGAAATCCTCCAAAGGACCTGCATCAATATCACACTTCTTTTCCTCTTTAGAGGGATTAGATTCATCACAAATAACATGAACTGATTCTTCCATGCATAAGGTTCTTTTATTGAAAACTCTATATGCTTTGCTATGTAATGAATATCCAAGGAAGATGGCTTCATCAGCTTTAGCATCAAATTTTCCAAGTGATTCATTACCATTATTCAAAACATAACACTTGTAGCCAAATGCTCTTAAATGAGAAATGTTGGGTTTTCTACCTTTGTATAGTTCATAAGGAGTTTTCTTTAAAATAGGCCTTATTAGTAATCTATTCAAAGTGTAGCAAACTGTACTTACAGCATCAGTCCAAAAATGTTTAGGCAAATTTGTCTCATTAAGAAGAGTTCTTGCACCTTCTTCAAGGGATCTATTTTTCCTCTCCACAACACCATTTTGTTGGGGTGTTCTTGGAGCTGAAAAATTGTGGTTAATTCCATTTTCTTCACAGAATTTTTCAAAATGTTCATTTTGGAATTCTCCACCATGATCACTTCTTATTGAGATAATTTTGCTTCCCTTTTCATTTTGAGCAAGTTTAGCCAATTTTCTGAAAGCATTGAAAGCATCACTCTTGGATTTCAAAAACAAAGTCCATGTGAACCTAGAGTAATCATCAACAATGACAAGCCCATAGTAATTTCTTCCTAAACTCATAGTTCTAGAAGGACCAAATAAATCTATGTGAAGTAATTCAAGGGGTCTTGAAGTAGAAACAACATTTTTACTTTGAAAAGAACTTTTTGTTTCTTTCCCTTTTTGACAAGCATCACATAATTTGTCCTTTTCAAACTTGAGTTTGGGTAAACCAATGACTAAATCCTTTTTAATTAGCTTGTTCATATGATGCATGTTAATATGGCTTGCCCTTCTACGCCATAGCCAAGATTCATCAATTTTACTTATTAAGCAAGAAGTGTTCTAAAAGAATGCATGATCTATGGAGAGTAAATAGATATTACCTTTTCTTTTACCTATATGAATCACCTCACCATTTTGCCCATCACATATCATGCAGCAATTGTCATTAAATGACACTTTGAACCCTTTATCACAAATTTGGTTTATACTTAGGAGATTATGCTTTAAGCCTTCCACATAAAGCACATTTCTGATTTTGATTTTAAAGTTGTCTTCTATATTTCCTTCTCCAATTATCTTCCATTTGTTGTTGTTTCCATAGGTGACAAATCCACCATCTTTAAGAGTCAAACTAGTGAGCATTGACATGTCACTGGTCATATGTCTAGATCATCCACTGTCAAGATACCATAATGATGATCTAGCTCTTAGACATACCTGCAAAATTCAAATCAATTTACAAAGGAAGGTACCCAATTGAGATTGGGTCCATAGGGGTTAACTATTTTCTTTTTCTTTGGCACCTAAATGCATTCTCCATTTGGCACATAGAATCTCCAAGCATAGCATCTATTAGATGTGTGACCTTTCTTCATACAATAGTTACAAGTTACAGTTTTTGATGCTCTTTCAAAATAAGTCATGTGATTAAACCTTGGTCTTGAAACAACTTTTTGATATTTCTGTTTTGGAGGCACAAACTTGGTTTTTCCATAAGGTTTTGATCCATGCTTGTAACCCAATCCAAAAGTATCTCCAGCATATTTTTGCACACTTAGCATTTCAGCCAAATTGCATTTTCCTTTATAAAGCCTTTTCAAGAGATCAACCAAGTAATTATTTTCTGAAAGTACTACCATATGTTTTTCACCTTGACTTTTTTTGAACTCATCAAACTCATTTTGCAAAGCATTGTATTTGTCAACATTAGATGAAGAAGAAGCACATACACATCCATTCATTTTGAAGCTTGAAACAAGTTTTTCATTTTCTTCTTTCAAGTTACAAATTTCAGTTTGCAATTCTGCAATTTTTGTGACATGCCATCTAAGATTTCCATTTAGCTTATTATTGGACTGTGCAAGCTTTTGAGCCACTTCATGCATTTCTTGAAAAGCATCAACAACTTGATCAAATTCAGAACTTACCTCGGTTTCAGCACTTGAGGATTCATCATTTTCATTAATTGTGGAAGTGAAACACACATTTGCTTCTTCGTTTTCAGATGATGATTCAGAAGTTGTTGACTCATTGTCTTCCCAAGTGTAAGGACCCTCCCTGTGGCGCGGCTGGCGCCAGATCCCACGCGGATAGCGCCAGCATATTCAGGAGAAAATCATGTGTGGAGTGTGGCGCGGTTGGCGCCATGGTTGGCGCGGTTAGCGCCAGAGGTTTCTCAGTCCACGCGGATAGCGCCATGGGTGGCGCTGATGGCGCGGTAAGTGGCCTGGAAAGCCAAGTTTCTCTGGAACTCCACGCGGTCAGCGCCAGGTGTGGCGCGGACAGCGCCATAGGCCAGGGGAGGTTGGCGCGGATGGCGCCAGAGTTGGCGCGGATGGCGCCATGGTTTCTGCAGCTGGCGCGGTGTCCCGCGCGGATCGCGCGGGAAGGGCGGTGCAGATTATATTTAAAGAGGGGTCGCGTTTTAGAGGAGAAGAATTGGTTTTCTTCTTCCTCTGGACCTCAGCAGCCATGGGAGAGCTTCCCAAGCTCCTATGTTCATGCTTTGTGACCCCAAACACCTTCCAAAGCCTAGTAAACCTCCTAGAAACCAAGAGTGAGCCAAAATCCTTTCTCCTTATTCATTGGAAATCCCTGTTCTGAGGTAGCTGCAGAGAACTCGAGATTAGGCGAGGAACGACGGTGGTTCAGTGCACCAAGGCTAGGGAGAGTAGCCCAGAGGCCTTCCTCGACAGTTCTGAGGTAAGAAACTCGAGTTTCTCCGGTTGATTTGTGATTTGGGGGTTTTGATGAATAGTGACCCATCTGTGATAGAGCTAGAATTAGCTCTGGGTCCAGTTGAGAGATGTGTTCAGGATGATGAGAGGAGGAAGGATTAGCTTTCAGTTTGTGATTTGGAGAACTTTGGTTTTGGCTCTAGGTTATGCATGGGTGACTTGGACTGAGTCACTTGATTTGAGACATGCAAGGGCCATGATGATGGGCTTGTTGTGCCTGAGAGGCCTTGAGAACGGTGTCTTGTGGTTCAGACCGTTCAAGCCCTGAGAAACCCTGAGGTTTTGTTTGAGAGAGCTGAAATGCTCTAGGTGAATGGCTTGGTTTGAGTCTGGAATGACTCAAGACCAGGGATGAACCTGAGATAGACCACTGAGGGTCTATGGGAGGCTTGTATGGATAAGCCTGATGAACCCTGGAGTAGATAACTCGGGTTGAGGGAAAGAACTGTGGTTCCTTCCCAGAGGCAGTGGATGACTGCTGGATGAGCTGATGCATGAATATATGCTTGTATGGTCTGTGATGTGTGCTTGTATGCCTGGTTAGGGCTTGACACGGAAATATCAGAGAAGCAGACCATCAGTTGAGGCTAAAGCTGAGGGGCACGGCTTGCCAGGTAAGTTCATCGTTCTGTGATGTCTTTCTTTTTCTCTTGTTTACCACCCAAGTAGGTGATGGGTGCATGCCATGTTTGTATATATATGTATATGTATTGTGCATGCTGAGAAAGAAAGGTCGTGATGGCCTGTTGTTGATAAGGATATGTGTCGTGATAAGCCTAGAAGGCTGGATGAATGATGCTTAGGGTGGAACCCCGGCTGTTCCAGAGATTGCGATACATGATAAACCCTAGGATAGACACTGAGACAGTGTGAGGGTTTTTGACACCTGTGACTTCAAGGTGTGGCCTTGGGCCTGAGATGGAGGAACACTGTGAGATGTTCCATGGCTTTGATGAGATACAGATTAGAGAATAATCTGTGATGGAACCTATAGGATACTGCGATAGTATCGGGCTAGTTGAGGTTCCCTAGCCAGAGGAAGAGTTTGTGGACTCCCTGGAATAGCTGAGATTCCTTGGGAGGTGCCACTGCTCTCCGTTAAAGTCCTAAGGGTGGATTGCTCTGTATGGAGGTTCCTCCTTAGGCAAAGCTATGAATGATTGTTGATTGGCTGATGAATGATGATTGTGCCCTATGAGAGGGTAATGACTGTGATTTGAGTTGTGATGCTTGTCATTTGATCTAGACCCAGAGATGGGGGATTATGATACATAGCTATGATTGTTTTAGTTGGAGATAAGCATGATTGATTGTGGAATCCTATGGTAATGGTATAGATGACAGGTGATGGTTATAGGCCTGATATGAGATGTTTCCTGTATGATAGAGGCCGGCCCGGTATATAGGAGTCCTCCAGACGTGGTTGTACCTATATATTTTCGGGGTGCCTATAATAGGGAAGCCGGCCCGGTATATAGGAGTCCTCCAGACGTGGTTGTACCTATATATTTTCGGGGTGCTTCCGATAGATAGTGATTTCCTGCCATGAGATATCCTAGTATATATTGGATCCTCTGTGAGTGGGGATCGGCATATATATCTAGATGGAAGTATATGCAGGATGATGATGATAGGCAGTAGATGATGAGGATATGTGATAGATGGGGATGACTATCGGAATCACATGGATATTGACAGATGTTTGTACTTTGACTGCCTATGTGTTGATTGAATGAATGGTTGATAATAACCATGATAAATATGATATTTCTGTTTGAGTATCTGTTGTTAGTTTTGATGTACACTGATGATGATGGTTTCAGTGTGTATGAAGTCCTGAGATGAGAGATTCTTCAGGCAGTGTATGTGAAGCCCTGAGTTGAGAGATTCCTCAGGCCATTTGTATGAAGTCCTGAATGGTTTTCTCAGGCAATGTTTTATATAGTTTCATGAGGCAGTGCCTCTGGTATGGAAAGTGTCCACTGGTAGGCACTTATGTGATGTACCTCTGTGAGATCTCTGTCAGACGATTATGAGAGCCGATATGAGATATTGAAGCCATGATTCTGGCTTGGCTCTGTTAGATGGTTTTGAGATGGCTGTGAGAGCCAGGATGAGTGTGATACCTCTGAGATTGATAGTATCTGGTTAAGTTACCCTGTAGTGGGTTATGAGAGCTAGGATGATTTCCTAAGCTCGTTCCTGTTTTGGTTTATATGTTTTGTGCTTGGGGGGTGAACCAGGGTAAGGGGAGGATTTCCCAGGACCCTGAGTTTACTGAGATTTTTATCTCACCCCGTTGTGGGTTGTGGTTTCAGGTGTTTCCAGAGGAGAGGAGATACTCTATGCAGAAGGCCTTAGCTGAGAGTGCTGGACCTGGTCATGGGCTGCAGATGAAGACTAGAAGAGTCTTTACTTTGTCTCTGTCTTGTATAAAAAGATAGGGTGTGAGTGTACACCCGTTTTATTGTATAGACGACGATGATGTTGTTTTAGTGTATGTTTCCTCCTGATGATCTCTATGTTTGAGTTTTTTTGTATATCTGCCTTCTAGTTGTGGTTATGTATGTTTGTTTTTACCTGGATCAGCAAGGGACTTGTGTTATATGTGTTTTATTCTATGCATAATGAAATCAAGAAAAACGATTCTTTCGTTTCCGCACCGCTTTATATGACGCTGATAGCGCTACTCTGATGATAACGCACCGGGTGCACACGGGGTGTTACACCAAGCTATATAGGCTCTCTTAGGCTTTGCTTCTTTCTTTATCTTGTTTTCACCTTGTTGCTTTTTCAAAAAGATAGAGCATTCAGATTTAATGTGGCTAGGCTTACCACATTCAAAGAAAGTGAAGTTGTTGTCACTCTTTTTGTTGTTATTGTTGTTGTTCTTTGTAAACTTTTTGTTCTTGTTTCTTCTCAAGAACTTGCTGAATTTTTTGAAAATTAGATTCATGTTGTCCTCTTCATCTTCTTCACTTGAGTCTTCCATATTTTCAACCTTTGAGGATGCAACTTTCAAGGCTATGCTTTTATGTTTCTTATATGCATCTTCTGCATTGGTTAGTTGTGATATTTCAAGTTCATGCTCAATAAGCTTACCAAAAAGTGCAGCCATGGACATTTTGGATAGATCTTTTGATTCTTTGATTGCTGTTACCTTTGGTTGCCATGGTCTTGTGAGACACTTCAATATTTTGATGTTCAACTCTTCAGCATCAAAGATCTTTCCAAGACCAAGAAGATGATTTACTATGTGAGTAAATCTTGTTTGAAGCTGAGATATGTTTTCTATGGAGTTCATCTTGAACATTTCATACTCATGGATTAAGGCATGCTTTCTTGATCTTCTTACTTCATTTGTACCTACATGAGTTATCTCCAACATCTCCTACATCTCCTTTGCACTTTTGCACCTAACTGTTCTAAAGAATTCATCAGAGGAAAGTGCAGAAGTAATCATATTCTTAGCTTAAAAATCATATTGGACAATTCTCTTTTCAGCATCTGTCATTTCATCCCATTCTTTGGTAATCATATCATTACCAACAGTTTTTATAGGAATCAAAGGACCTTTTTCTATTGCATTCCAAGCACCTGGGTCATTTGATTGAATAAAGATTTGCATTCTATTTTTCCAAAAACTGAAGTGTTCTCCTTCAAACATCGGAGGACGATTGAGGGAGGCACCTTCCTTGAAGGTAATTTGCGTGGTATTCATTTTTCTTAAAAGAAAGATAGTGATCTTGAATAACACTCAAGAACCTACTCTGATACCAATTGAAAAACAATAGGAATACCACCAATAACCAAGATGGGGGGGGGCGAATTGGTTTAAACTTGGCATTTTAAAAAATTTATTTATAAAATCAAAGTTAAAGGATCTTAATCACTTTTAAACCAAGAATGCTTCTAATCAATCAAACCACTTAGCCCAAGAAATCAATTGCTTAAAATAGGACTTGTTGAGTAATGATAATAATACCAAGAACAAATGAACAAGATAACTAGTAGAGATTGAGAAACAGAAAATCAGCACAAGAATTTATACTGATTCACTTTTGAAGAGAAGCAACATCCAGTTTCTTCTAATCAACACTAGCTTAGAGTTCCACTATTATAAATTTCAGTTCTTTAGAAGCTTTACAACAATCACCCTTTATCAAACCTAGATAAAGAATGGAAATTTAAAACCCTATTAGACTTCTAGTGATTAAGAACCAAAGAACACTACTCTGTTCTTCCTCTAGAGAACACTACTCTAGCACAAGCTTCAAAGAATCCTTTACAATAGCTTCAAATAACCAAAAATACAAAAATGAATTTACAATAAGAGAAAATGGAGAGAAACAACCTGATGATCCAACGAATGTAGATGCATATGGTTTACCCATTAGAATTGAATTGCAGAAAAGGATTTCAGAACATGCTCTCCAAAACTTCTTTGAAAAACTCTTGCCCAAGAAATCATTCAAAACCCATGAAGATTAAAGAGTGGGACAATAACTTACTTAACCCAGAAAATCACTTTCTAACTTTGAGAAGGCTTGTGTATATTCAGAAAATTCTAAGTATTCCAGTTCCTAAAACAGATAAGCCTTCATTCAATTTATAACAACTTTTTGTAACAGATTGTAATCGATTACAACACACCAAATAATCGATTAAATGGCTTATGTAATCGATTAAATTGTCTTTTTAATCGATTAAATTGTTCATAACTTCATTATGGGTTTTACAATGAACAAAATAATCGATTAAACTGAGCTGTAATCGATTAAAGCAGTGAAGTACATTTTGAAGCAAGCTTGTGTAATCAATTGCAATGTTTGGTAATCTATTAAAGCAATGAAGCAAGCTTTTAGTTTTTACTATGTAATCGATCACAAGAATCATGTAATCGATTAAAATGTTCATCATGGCTTCTCCTGATTTAAAACAAAGCAAATAAGCGATTAAAATGTTGTGTAATCGAGTAAAGCAGTAAGATTCCATTTTTCCAAAAACATTAACCATGACTTATTGATTTCTTTTAAAACCATGAATAGGTTAGATACTTTTAATGAAAACATGTAAGTTTGTTAATGATTATGTGCATGCAATGCAAGGATCAAAAGATTGGCCTCTCATACACTTAATTTAAATTACAATCTTCAAGGCATGTGAAAAGCTCAAAACATTTTTCTAAGGCACAAGCTTCATCTTCTTGTTACTCCCCCTATATCCAACAGATCTCAACGTCATCATCAACATCAGCATTATTTCATCTCAATGTCATCAATATCACAAGTAATCACATTCCACATACATATATATAAACTCATGCCTGGGATTCACATTCCCTAGGTCTTCAGACAACATATATGACATATGATAATAATTCATAATATAACAAAACTGATAATTTAGGGAAAATTATAAATTAAAGATAAGAACTATAGTATACACAAGCAACTCTTAAGCCTATTTAAAATTTAATAAAAGAAGTATATAAGAGAACATATATAAAAATTTGGCTAGAGTCTCCTCTATAATTAATATTTTTCCCAAAATTTCCAATCATTACAACAATATCGTTCATAGATTTATTCATCAATAATGAACAAATCACATCCTATTAGTTCAAAACACAATTTTTCTTGAAAACCAGCATGCAACAGGAACAAACATATACTCCCATTATTCGGTTCCCAGACCCTAACTATGGTTATGATATGCTGCTAGCATATGTAGTTTTTAGGTTAAAAGCATTAAGAAACTAAGCATAAAATGTCAAATAAATGCTAGAATAAGTACAAAGTTCATCATTATTGTGTTTATCACTGATTTTCTGCAATTTTGATGTTAAGAGCCAAGAAAAGGAAGAAAAGAAGCAAAATAAAGAGCTAAGGATTTCTGGAATCTCGCGCCAACCGCGCCAAAGCCACGCCAATCACGTGGGATTTACTGGAAGCTAGCGCCCGTCACGCCAGAGCCACGCGGATCAGGCCAAAATTACTAGAAGCTGGCGCCAGTCGCGCAGGCGACGCTGGGAAATACGAAATAGCTTAAAGATAACATAAGAATAAAAAATATTAGGTTTTTTATAACCAAAATATAAATAGGAAAGTAGGAGGACGTAAAAAAAATGAACACAGAGGTAGAAATCAGACAAAGAGGCATTGAAGGAGATCAAGGAAGGAGGAAGATCAAGAAGGAGGCCAAGATTGAGGGGTGTGCAGACTCTTCATTCTTTGTATTCTTTCTCTTCTACTTTATCATCATTGTATTCAAGCCAGACATAATCATGTTTGGCTAATTCCTCTTTGATTGTGGTTAAAGCCAAAGCCAATGTGAACTCTTATGTAAATTGAATTGGAATTGATGCAGTTTATAATAATTGTTTTGCTCTATCTTGTTCTTTAATGATTCTTGCCTCAATAGACTTGATCAATCTGTTAGGGTTCCAAGAACTAGGATTCACAATAGGAATATTGGGATTTTAGTTTCTGAAAGCGGTAGAGTAACAATCTTTACATCACTTAGGGATAAGGGTGTAGAATTGCAAAGAAATAAATATATCAGCTCAAAGCTTAATTTAAGAAGGGATTGCTAAGAAGTTAGAATTTTTAATTAGATTAAAGGGTTAAATGACCGAGGAATCAGGGTTTAACTAAATTACATAAGATATATCCTTTGAATAATTAGAGTAAGCAAAGTTAATAATCAATTCAATTACAGAAATAGGAATCAAAGGTGATTTGTGCTTTAACCACAATTCTTCCTCATTATTGCATAATTTCAGTTTACATTACATTTGAATTTTCTTAATTTTAATAATATCTTAAAACCAAATCACAATCTTATTCTCTCAATTACATCATTTCTTTTCCAATTTAAAGAATCTAAATTACAATTAACTCTTAGTGCCTCAATCCTCGTGGGAATGATATCTTACTTATCATTTTATTACTTGAATGAGTGGTGCACTTGCCGTTTCACAACAAGTTTTTGGCACCGTTGCGGGGGATTGATTACGCTAATTTTCTTGTAATTTTGTTCTTTAATATTGGATTTTTGTTTTACTGATATGTTTCTTTAGTTTATGCGAGGTTTAGTTGGACCTGAAGCTTTACAGTTTGATCCTGAAATAGAAAAGACTGTGAGAAGAAATAGAAGACTAGCCAAGCAGAGACGAGAGACAAAAAAATATAATTCAAACAGTGAATTAGAACCAGAGACGGCTGAAAGACCACCACCACAATAGGAGGAATTAATTGAGGATATCCTTGCTCCATTATTCACAAGACCCAATCCCAGTATAGTCCGACCACCGATCGAGGCTAATAAATTTGATATTAATCCATCATTAATTACATTGGTGGAAAAGAGTCAATTTGGTGGAGAGGACGACGAAGATCCACACAATTTCATTGACAGATTTCTGAGGATCTGCGATACAATTAGACACCAGGGTGTATCAGACGATGATGTTAGACTACGACTATTTTCCTTTGCTGTTAAAGGAAAAGCACTTTGTTGGTTAGACAGACAAACTCCCAACAGCATCAGAACGTGGGAAGAACTGGTTACTAAATTTTTCTCTCAATACTTTTCTATGGAGAAATATAATAGGTTAGTGAATGAAATCACCAATTTCACTCAGAATGAGAGAGAAAGTTTATGTGCATCTTGGAATAGGTTCCAGGAATTGATCAGGAAGTGTCCATAGTATGATATGACTGTGGGAAAGAAAGTACGCATATTCTTTAATGGGATGATTCCGGAATCAAGACTTATAGTGAATGTAGCAGCTGGAGGTTCGATTAGATCGAAGACAGCTACTCAGACTTATGAGTTAATCAATTCATTGGCTCGCAATGAAAATGAGAGCATAGCTGCTCAACCGAAGAGGGAAGTTATCCAACTAGGAAGCAGTGATGCAATGTTAGCTGAGCAAAAGCTTTTATCATAGCAATTAGCAAGGTTGAATGAAAAACTTGACAGGATGCAAAGTTCAACAGTTCAAGCTTCAACTATCAGAGCACAGCCACCTACTTGTGAATACTGCCAGGGAGATCATGAGTCCAATGAGTGTCCTACCTTGGTAGGAGCTGATCCAGTGCAGGTTAATGGAGTATGGTACGACCAGAGAAATCATTCAAACTTTCAGAGAACTTTGAATTACGCTCCAGGTAATAATTTCCAAAGAAGAATTCAGGGAGGAGGTTTGGATTACAAATCCAATAATTACTTGCAACCCCCACCCATTCCACCTAATGAGCCATCAGAACTGGAGAAGGCCATGCTGCAGTTGTCTAAGACTACAAATGAGCACATTCAGGTTACTAATTCTTTCATTAAGGAGACTAATGCCTTCATCAGTGAGACTCGAGCCCATCACAAGAAGCAAGATGCTTCTATCAGAAATCTTGAAAATCAAATTGGTCAGTTGGCTAAGCAATTGACTGAGAGGTCTCAAGGACAATTTCCTAGTGACACTGTTGTCAACCCAAGGGAGCAAGCAAATGCAGTTACAACACAAAGTGGACTTGTTACCAAATCTCCAGAAAAGTCTGATGTCATTCAAAGAAAGGTTGAAGAGAAGACCACTATAGTTTCTGATGAACAGGTAGTTAAAGTGCCTTCAAGCAAGCCAGAAAAGAAATAGATGGATTTTTCTCGTTTTGAGAAGCCACCTTATCCTATGAAGCTCAAACAACAAGCTCAGAAGCAACAATATAACAGGTTTTTAGACATGTTTAAGAAATGGCACATTAATATTCCATTTGCAGAAGCTTTAGCTAACATGCCTAATTATGCTAAGTTTATGAAAGAGTTGTTGTCTAGAAAGCATAAGTTGCAGGAGTGTGAGACCATTGCACTTACTGAGGAGTGTAGTGCCATCATCCAGAGGAAGCTTCCACCTAAGCGTAAAGATCCAGGTAGTTTCAATATTCCCATTGCTATAGGTAATGTTAATGTGGGAGAGCATTGTACGATCTTGGAGTAAGCATTAATTTGATGTCGTTGTCCCTCTGCAAGTCATTGGGAATTTCTGAACTCAAGGCTACTAGAGTTTCTTTGCAGCTTGCAGATCGTTCATTGAGGAAGCCTACTGGAGTCATAGAGGATGTTTTGGTAAAAGCAGATAAGTTTATTTTTCCTGCAGATTTTATTGTTTTAGATATGGAAGGTGAAAGTGAAATACCTCTTTTGTCAGGTAGGTCATTTTTAGCTACTGCTAGAGCTTTGATTGATGTAGAACAAGGAAAATTAGAACTTAGGATGGATGATGAATCTGTTACTTTTAATATGTTTGATGTAATGAAAAATCCTTCTGATGAGCATGATTGTTTCAGGTTAGATGTTTTAGATACAGTAATCCATGCAGATAAACTAGATGACCCGAAGTTGGAAGAGGAACTGAAAGTTCTAGATACTGATGCATTACAAGAAGAAGTGGAGTTAATTATGGAGGTGCTAGAGAAGGAATAGGCTGACATAGTAACTGAAGCACCAAAGATTGAGCTTAAAGAATTAGCCAGTACTTTGAAGTATGCATTTTTGGGAGATAATGAGATGCTTCCAGTTATCCTTAATAAAGAGCTAAAGTTAGAAGAAGAAGAGAAGATGTTGAAAGTTCTTAAGGAGCACAATACCGCAATTGGGTGGGCTATATCTGATCTGAAGGGAATTAATCCTTCTTTCTGTACTCACAAGATTTTGTTGGAAGATGATGTGAAGCCTGTAAGGCAACCTCAGAGGCGACTCAATCCTACAATGAAAGAAGTGGTAAGGAAAGAGGTGGTGAAACTGTTAGATGCAGGGATGATATATCCCATATCTGATACCGCATGGGTGAGTCCTGTTCAAATAGTTCCTAAGAAAGGTGGGATGACTGTAATTCAAAATAACAATAATGAGTTGATTCCCACTAGAACCATTACTGGTTGGAGGATGTGTGTGGACTACAGGAGACTCAATGATGCTACTCGAAAGGACTATTTTCCACTTCCGTTCATTGATCAGATGCTGGAAAGGTTGGCTGTTTATCATTATTATTGTTTTCTTGATGGGTATTCCGGTTATAACCAAATTCCAGTGGCACCTGAAGATCAGGAGAAGACTGTTTTCACATGCCCATTTGGAGTCTTTGCATATAGGAGAATGCCATTTGGCCTCTGCAATGCACAAGCGACATTTCAAAGGTGTATGCTTTCTATTTTCTCTGATATGGTAGAAAAATTCTTAGAGGTGTTTATGGATGATTTTTCTGTTTTTGGATCTAGTTTTGATTCATGTTTAATTAACTTGGCTAAAGTTTTGAAAAGATGTTAGGAAACAAACCTTGTTTTGAATTGGGAAAAATGCCATTTTATGGTACGTGAGAGTATTGTTTTGGGCCATAAAATTTCTAAAAAGGGAATAGAGGTTGACAAAGCTAAATTGATGTTGATTGAAAAACTTCCTCCTCCAGTTAATGCTACTGGGGTGAAGAGTTTTTTAGGTCATGCAGGTTTTTATAGGAGGTTCATTAAAGATTTTTCTAAAATTGGCAAACCTCCTAGTCAACTTTTACCAAGGAAAGTGATTTTAATTTTGATGAAGTTTGCCTCAATGCATTTAATGTGTTAAAAGAAAAACTTACCACTTCATCTATTTTAACAGCACCTGACTGGAATTTACCTTTTGAATTAATGTGCGGTGCAAGTACATATGCCTTTGGTGCTGTTCTTGGTCAACGAAAGAATAAGTTATTGCATGTTATATATTATGCTAGTAAAGTTTTAAATGAGGCACAAGTTAATTATGCAGCCACTGAAAAAGAAATGCTAGCTGTAGTTTATGCTTCAGATAAATTTAGGTCCTATTTGATAGGTTCTAAAGTTATTATTTATACTGACCACGCTGTAATCAAGTATTTGATGACTAAGCAGGATGCAAAGCCACGGTTGTTGCGTTGGATGCTTTTGTTTCAGGAATTCGATTTGGAAATCAAAGACAAGATTGGAGTGGAGAATAAATTAGTAGATCATCTTTCTAGGATTCAGGATAGAGAATTACATGATGGGCCAGAGATAGCCATTAATGAATCTTTTCCTGATGAGCTGATGATGGTAATTGATATGGGTCCATGGTTTGCTGACATGGCCAACTTCAATTCTGTAGGTATTCCACCTGGAGGTCTTAATTGGCAGCAGAAGAAAAGGTTCCTTCATGATGCAAAGAGGTATTTATGGGATAACCCTTTTCTTTACTTTAGATGTACTGACAGTGTTATTCGCAGATGTGTAGCTAGCCCAAAAGTGCCAAAGATTCTTTGGCATTGTCATTCTTCAGATTATGGAGGGCATTTTGGAGGAAATCGGACAACGCAAAAGGTATTACAGAGTGGTTATTATCAGCCGACTCTTTTCAAAGATGCAAGGGATTATGTGGAGAAATGTGATAAGTGTCAGCGAACGGGTAACATATCTCGAAAGGATGAGATGCCTCTTAATAACATACTAGAGGTGGAACTGTTTGATGTTTGGGGAATTGACTTTATGGGACCCTTTCCCAAGTCACATTCTAATCAATACATCCTAGTTGCAGTGGATTATGTTTCTAAGTGGGTAGAAGCTGTTGCTTTACCTACTAATGATGCAAAGGTGGTTGTATTGTTCCTAAGGAAGAATATATTTACTCATTTTGGAGTACTAAGAACAATCATAAGTGATGGAGACACTCATTTTTGCAACAAACAATTCTAGAGTTTGCTTGCGAAATATGGGGTTACCAATAGAGTGGCTACACCTTATCATCCGCAGACAAGTGGACAAGTCGAAATTTCCAATAGGGAGTTAAAGAGAATTTTGGAGAAGAATGTTAAAAGTTCTCGGAAAGATTGGGCAAAGAAGCTTGATGATGCGCTTTGGGTATACAAAACAGCTTTCAAAACCCCAATAGGTATGTCACCATTTCCAATGCTATACGGTAAGTCTTGTCATCTTCCTGTAGAATTAGAGCATAAGGCTATGTGGGCTACAAAATATTTAAACTTTGAACTGTCTAATGCAAATGATAAAAGATTGCTGCAGTTAAATGAGCTTGATGAGTTTAGGTTAAATGCATATGAGAATGCTCGAATTTATAAGGAGAAGACTAAAAAGTGGCATGATGATAAGATTCGTCCAAAAGAATTTGAGCCGGGACAACAGGTATTACTTTACAATTCTAGATTAAGACTTTTTCCAGGTAAATTGAAGTCCCGATGGTCTGGTCCATTCATTGTACGAGAGGTATATCTTTATGGAACAGTGGGAATTTCCCCATTAGACAGTGACAGATCGTTTAAAGTTAACGGATGCTAATTGAAGCTTTATCATGGAGGACAAGTGAATAGAAACAATGTTTCTATACCTCTATTTTCACCTGAAGAATAAAGGTTTGATGCGTCAAGCTAAGTGACGTTAAATAGAGCGCTACTTGGAAGGCAATCCAAGGATTTTAATTATATAGTGTTTCTTTTAAATTAGTCAAGCATATTTATTTAGTTAGTAAATATTATATTTTTATAGGGTTTTAAATTTTGCAGTATTAATTGGTATGTTTTTATTTTAAGTTAATCAATTTTAGGAGTTTTTAGCAAGTAAGTAGTTTCAATTTGGAAAATTTTGAAAAAGCAAGTCTATGACTTCACGCTGATCGTGCGAGCCTAGCGCCATTTGCGCCAGGAACACTGGAACTTCACGCGACTAGCGTGAGTCTGACGCCATTCGCTCCATTCATACTGGAAGCCAGCGCGACTCGCGTGGGGATGACGGGAGTAACGTGGCATTTCGAAACTGATTTTTAAATTTAAAAAAAAAAAAACTGAACCCTAAGTGATAACTCCTATCTCTAACTCAGCAGCCACAACTCCTGGGTATTCATATTCAGAACGTTGCAAGCTCTTAAACTTCCAGTAACTTCTATTTCATTGATAACCACCATTAACTTCTCTTATTCCTAAAAGCCTATACATACATTGCATTCTTTACCTTATTCTCATATATTATCATTCTAAGTCTGAGAAGCATTTGAAAGTAGAAAAAGTACGTGTTCTTTCTGAAGTAGTTCTTTCTATCTTGGAAGCACATTGTGTTCTATTTCAAGTTCTTGATTCTATTCAAATGGCTAAGGATAAGGTACATATTACTCTTGTTAATATTTGTCATTTATATTCTTTAGGGTTTAGATTAGTATGCATGATGGTTAGGATTTGTTCTGAAGATGATTGATAGAATTTTAGGGAAAGAACCCAGTCCACGTGAATAGCGCGAGGATGGCGCAAGTAGCGCCAGCTGGGATTTAGGAGTTTTTCTGTTATGCAGCCCACGCGACTCGCGTGAGACTTGGCACCATCCGCGCCAGCTGTAGATCAAAATGCTTGCTATTTTTTTTAGGATCAATGGCTAAAGGAGGATTGCTTTAATAGGTCTTAATTCTTAGATTATAACTCTAATTATATGTCAATGCTTTGAGATTAAATTAGCATGATTAATTATGTTTAAGACATGATAATTTTGAATTGGATTATTAAATTGCTAATTTGATTTCAATGATCATACTAGGGTTGTCTTAAAAATTAAAATGTATGTGGCTTTGGGTCAATATAAATTGAAATTAGAGTAGGAAATAAAATCTGGGAATGGCTATTGTGTTATTCCTATTATTTTGTTCTCATCCTATTTAATGATTTTATTTCCTAATTATAATGATAAAAGCCTGTTTTACTAGTAATTCAGTCATATAGAATCAAATAAATCTGGGAATTATAGGAGAAGATTTATTTGTATATTATGGTCAAATGCTTTGTTTAATTCCAAAAATATGATTATGTTATGACTATGAATCTGTTTGTTATCCTGAAATAAAGAAATATTAGAGATGTGATTGCAAGCAATCTGGGAATTCATAGCATATTCATTGTGAAATTTTTCTGAGTTTCAGGGCAAGCAAATTGAAAAAGAGAAGAAGAAGGGTGCCACATCTGGTACCAAGAGGGCACGAAACTCTGATTTTGATGCAAATCGGCTCCGCACAATTGACTGTCAATAGAGATATGAAAACTGGTATGCACCAAAGAAAATCATTCCGTAGAAAAGGATCGATTGGGAATTCTTGCCTGATGATTCACCTATCTTGGAGGTGATTATTAGAAGAGATTGGCAGAACTTGGTGAGTTATGCTGAACCAAGTTTGAGTGCTATCCTGAAGGAGTTTCTAGCCAACGTTGATAGAGAAACAGTGGAGAGACAAAGAGTCAACTGGGTGACAGGAGTTGAAGTCCCATTCGACGAGGAGTTTATTGAGAGTGTATTGGAAACAAGTTATTACAGCCTTCAAGCTTGTGCTTTCATTAGGACATTCAACAGGATGCAGCCTATCACCAGTAAAAGCGTTTATAGAGATGATATGCCCCAACTTGCAGACGAGATTCGAAGAAACATTACAGGGTTATACACCGCTTGGAAGACAAAGGCTGGATTAGATTATGTGCCTGAAAAATTAAGGAAGCAGGACCTTACTGGAAAGGCAGAATTTTGGCATCAATTTAACAATCATACTGTCATCTCATCTACTAACTTGACAGATGTGAATGTTGAAAGGGCCATTCTTCTACATGTGCTGCTGGGAGATGATAATCTCAACATTTCTAATATCTTGTTTGATAGGATACTGCATATGATAGAAGATGGTAGCAGTAAGTCTCTCCTTGCCCATTCCTCACTTATTTCTCATCTTTGTATAAAGGCAGGTTTGGAGATTCCTGATGAGGAGCCTGAGGATGTAAAGATATCCTCCGTCATGATGCATAAGACTTATCTGGATGTGGTATAGAATGCGTGGCAGGAGCAACTGATTCGAACTTCAAGGTTACAACCTGAAGAAATTGCTGAGAGGAGTCCCTGTGGTGAGATTCCTCAACCAGAGGTTCGAGCACCGCCACCATCTTCTTCCACTACCGTTAGAGCCCGACGTCATGGGGTGGTCTATGAAAATTCTCCAAGTTATTTGCAGATCCAATCCCACTTGGAGCATCAGACTAAATTGATAGAGGACTTATGCAGGCATTTCTCTATGTTTAAGTTATTTTATTTCATTGCTTGTGGAACAATTTTAATTTGCAGTAATTTATATTATGGATATGTTTGAATTTGTTTTAATTTTAGTTAAATAATTCTATTTAGATTGATTTTGGTAGTACAAAGATGACTTTTCGATTAATGCAGATATGTGTTTCCCTTAGAATGAAAATTATTGCTGGGGACAACAATGTTTAAAATCTGGGAACACATATGCGTTATTTTTGAAAAATCATATTTGAAGAAACAGTTGATGTTTAACAGAATTTAGAATAAATTAGAATTAGTTAATAATTAGTTTAGTTTATTGTTTTTCTTAGAATTAAGAGAATAAATGTTAGAGCATGTTATGCTAATTTTCAGATTTGGAATTGCTTATGCAGTGATAAATTGGATTGAATGATGATTGTTTTGGAAGTATATAGGAGATAAGTAGAGTATAGATTTGCATATTACATGATTAGAACTAGGTTAGTTTTTTGTGATTGAAGTACATTATGAAAAAGAATAGGATACTTGATAGGAAATTAAAAGAATCTAGCTTGATACCATAGCCTGTGAGGATTGAACCTATATATAGAAAATTTTCTTTTTAGAGTGACCTCAATGTGAATAATACTCTAGAACTTGACTTGTTTCTCTATAATACTTGCATGGTTGATATGATAAAGGCAATTTATTCTTTTTAAGCTAGAGCTAAATGACCTTACCTTGATAATTTTCCATTGTTAAACCTCTTTGAGCCTAAGCCTTTTCCATTCATTCACCTGACACTTAAAACTTATCTTTACCATCTTATTTGAGACTGGAAGAAAGGAGAGTTAGAATCAAGTCTACTAGATATGGAAAAAGAAAGAGATGATGTCCATAGGAAAGGAAAGAAAAGGGTAAGAGGAAAGACAAAGTTACCCAAGAAGATAATTCTGGTTTGATGTTGAAGTGCCAACAGAAAAGATCTGGCAAAAAAACCAAATCTAGTGAAGAATCTAGTGGGGGAATAACAAGTCTGAAATACCAGCTGGTGGATCTAAATATATTTTATTATTATTATTATTATTCTATTCTCCTTGTTACAGTGTTTTGAAAAAGGAAAAATAAGAGAAAAGAGAAGATAGAAGAAACAGAGACAAAGGAAGGATCAGATGAATAAGGATAGACATGAGAATAAGAGTGGTAGACTGGCTAAGTGGACTTGACTAATTCTAATAGAATCCAATCTCAATGTTAGCTACTATCCAAATTATTCCTACCCCTAAGTCAGGCCAAGTTACAACCTTGAAAAGACCTTTTGATTAACTGTGCATTTATTCATGTTTCTTATTTTCAGGAACTTGAGAATATAGTCAAGCCTATGGTAGTATTATAGCTTTGGAGGAATTGAGAGATTATATTTAACCAAAACACTTGAGTGATGAGTGATTTATATCTCTAGTGAGGGGTTCTATATTGATAGACTTGAAAAGTATTCTTGATTGTTGAATATAGTTTCCATTGCAATAATGTTTTATTTTATTGCTGAGGACAGAAATATCTAAATCTGGGAATTATTTAATATGTTGCTAGCATATGTAGTTTTTAGGTTAAAAGCATTAAGAAACTAAGCATAAAATGTCAAATAAATGCTAGAATAAGTACAAAGTTCATCATTATTGTGTTTATCACTGATTTTCTGCAATTTTGATGTTAGGAGCCGAGAAAAGGAAGAAAAGAAGCAAAATAAAGAGCTAAGGATTTCTGAAATCTAGCGCCAACCGCGCCAAAGCCATGCCAATCGTGTGGGATTTACTGGAACCTGGCGCCAGTCACGCCAGAGCCACGCGGATCGTGCCACAATTACTGGAAGCTAGGGCCAGTCACGCGGGTGACGCTGGGAAATACAAATTAACTTAAAGATAACATAAGAATAAAAGATATTAGGTTTTTTATGACCTAAATATAAATAGGAAAGTAGGAGGACATAAAAAAAAATGAACACAGAGGTAGAAATCAGAAAAAGAGGCATTGAAGGAGATCAAGGAAGGAGGAAGATCAAGAAGGAGGCCAAGATTGAGGGGTGTCAGACTCTTCATTCTTTGTATTCTTTCTCTTCTACTTTATCATCATTGTATTCAAGCCAGACATAATCATGTTTGGCTAATTCCTCTTTGATTGTGGTTAAAGACAAAGCCAATGTGAACTCTTATGTAAATTGAATTGGAATTGATGCAGTTTATAATAATTGTTTTGCACTATCTTGTTCTTTAATGATTATTGCCTCAATAGACTTGATCAATCTGTTAAGGTTCCAAGAACTAGGATTCACAATAGGAATATTGGGATTTTAGTTTCTAAAAGCGGTAGAGTAACAATCTTTACATCAGCTAGGGATAGGGGTGTAGAATTGGAAAGAAATAAATATATCAACTCAAAGCTTAATTTAAGAAGGGATTGCTAAGGAATTAGAATTCTTAATTAGATTCAAGGGTTAAATGACCGAGGAATCAAGGTTTAACTAAATTACGTAAGATATATCCTTTGAATAATTAGAGTAAGCAAAGTTAATAATCAATTCAATTATAGAAATAGGAATCAAAGGTGATTTGTGCTTTAACCACAATTCTTCCTCATTATTGCATAATTTCAGTTTACATTACATTTGAATTTTCTTAATTTTAATAATTTCTTAAAACCAAATCACAATCTTATCCTCTCAATTACATCATTTCTTTTCCAATTTAAAGAATCTAAATTACAATTAACTCTTAGTGCCTCAATCCTCGTGGGAACGATATCTTACTTATCATTTTATTACTTGAACGAGCGGTGCACTTGCCATTTCGCAATAGGTTAAGCCATAAACAAATAATAAACTACCCTCACTAATAATGATTGTCGAATTGTTCCAAAAAAATAAAATGAAGATTAATTTTGCAGTACAGGAATAACCTAGGTCGACTCATAGATACAATTCAATTTGGTTATGACTTCAATCCACTTATAAACAATAGGAGAAATTTCAACAAACAATTTATTTGCAGACAATAAACGAAAATTGTAGAAACACAATCAGGAATGCAAAAAATGCAGAAATTGACAGAATTGATGAAATAGGTTGTGAAATAGATTCAAGAGCATCAATCCAATTCACTAAACCAAACAATTCAAATTATCATAGTTCTATAGATAGTGATCATATTGTGAAAGTTTAGTAAATGTCATTAGAGGTACTTCAATCGAATTAATCCCTAAATAAATTGAAATCATAAATCAGACTGAAATATCATCCAAACAATCTAGGCCCATCTAATCTATCTAATTAAGCTAATTACACAAAGCAAAGCTCAATTTTGCAGTCCAAAGTCCAAGTGCAGAGGTTCTTACTTCCAAGCGTAAAATAACCCTCAAAACGGCATAATTGGCCCAAGCTTATTTATGAAAAAAGCGTATCTCTTGTTCTTAGCTTTCTAGGGACACTTTGTAGAATCCTATAGGTCTTACACAAGGAAGACATGTCAAGTAAGCACAAAATCTGAAAATAAGCAACAATTATCAATTAAGCCCAATCATTTGTGTAAGACCAAAACTGAGTTAAGGTGAGAAAATGAGAGTCAAAGAGAGGTCAAATAAGTAACCAGGATAGAAAAATACTAAACTAAAAATGCCTAATTACTCACCTATCTATATCTCCTCGATGATTCCTCACAACGTCGTTCAAAGATCTCTTAGGTTCATGTCCGTTGGTCCAAACACAGAGCTCTATATACCAAATCGAAGACAAATTAGTATAGTTTTCAAAGACATGGTCAATTCTAATATTCAGGGTCAAATACCCATTCAATTTTAAAAAGAGCTACAATGTGTTTTTGGGATCCACATCAAGGAGACGTCATTTTGAAATTTCGATCATGCTAATGTGATTGGGGTTCAACAAAGGTCACAAAAATAAAACCAATTTTATAAAAAGGAAACTTTTACAATGTCTCATTTTCCAGAGTTTTTCAAAGGAAATGCAAGGACAGGTTTAAACTAACTAGGAGAAGGGATATAAATCACGGTTACCTTAAAGAAACTGCGAAAGGAGGGTCCCGTTCCATGCGGTGGTCCGATGGCAAGCTATGGTGGTCTCCAGCGGTCGTGGGTGGTGGAATAAGAGGTTTAGGATTTTTGGGTGAGAGTTTGGGAAGAAACAAGAGGAAAAACACATTCTTCTTCGCTGTCGTTGTCTCGGTAAGTGAATTTAACTTTGGGTGCTAAGCGAGACAAAATTTCTCTTATGGCTAGAATTGCGCTTAGCAAGCCAGTGTCGTTAAGCGAATTACTTCCTCTAAAAGAATTGCGCTTAGTGAGTAGGTGTCGCTAAATGAATTATTTCCTTTCGATGGAATTGCACTTAGCGAGCTATTCCAATGCAAATCAAACAAACTCCACTTAATCTAAAATCCACCCAAGGAGTTGCACAAGGATAAATCACACAACACTTCAACTAATCCAAATTAATCAAGCAATCAAACAATACAAGCAAAACATCAAACATTTATTTCAGTTATCAAAATTTTAGGGGGCTACACCATTGACCTCACATTTTTTCTCCTATTCTTCTCTTGGTCGAGCAGTGCTTTAAGCTTTCTTCTTTCAAGTATTGTTGTATATTAGGAATAATGGCTTAGCTAGATGTTTCATTGAGGGGGTTGGCAAGAGATATGTCTAAGGTTTAGGGTTATGACTTGGATATACTTTTGGTATCCTTGAATTTGGTATCATTAGGGTTTGAGTCATTAGTCTCAGTTGGTGGTTCTTCCTCCAATGAAGGAGAGTCTAATAATTTTTTGGCTTTCTTGGGTCAATTAACCAAAAGGGTTGGTGACAACATGGATGAATAGAGCGTTTGAAATTGCCCAACATGAGGTGCCTAGGGTTTGTCCTACATCCACAGTGGCTAACAGGAGATTTGTGCTGAAGGAGAAGATTTCCTTTCCTCTTATCACGCTTCTGGGTTATAAATGGGTTGACTGAGAGCTAGGTACTTATTTCTCTCAGTATACCTATGAATCATATATGACTAACCTTCTTAATTGGCTACTGCTAAGTACTATACTAGAGCCGAAGCATTGTTCAATGACCCTTCATACTGTCCGATCTGACTTTACACCTCCTCCCAAGTTCATTTTCATGAATAGGGATTGGATGAATATGGACTTCTTTTATATGTATGATTACTTGTTTCGCGATCTGCAATTAAGGGTTCCATTCAATCATTTTACCATAGGTGTTCTTACATCTTGAATATGGCCCTAACCCAACTTCATCTAAATGAGTGGGCAACCATACAAGCATTTAGGGCCTAATGTTTGTACAACTATTTGATGGAAACACCAGGATGATTTCTTCATTATTTTTGTTGTTGTCCTCAAAACATGGTTTGCTGGGTGTCCTTGGTTCGGATTCTGAAGTAGCCCTTCTTTTTGTACTTGCACTTCTTCTTATGAAAACTTCAATACCAGATATTTTAAAGTGGCAATAAGAACAATAAAAAGAAGAAATATATTCTTTAATTTGGTTAAGAATCCTTTATTCCCTTTCTATTGGAAATAATGTCCTCGTCGTTATGATAAATATCCAAAGAAGATTCTCGATGCTCAAGAACATTAAGACCTCGAATTTCTAGAAACATTCCTTTGATGAATCCCTGTACGACCTCTAGTGTCTTTTCTCATATCTTCGAATCCCATTTAGGATGTTGAGGGTTAGTAGTTTTCCTTTATGTTTTTGTTAGTTCCTAGCTCTAACTTGATCATTTATCACTTCTAATATTTTGCAGAGATCATGACTCAAGTGGTACTGACATGAATGCTTTCCAACTTACTCGCAAGAATAGGATGCCTTTAGCTGCCGACAACTCCACTCCCACTCTTCTTTCCATTAGGACACCTACCACAAAAAAATATTGGTTTCAAAGGAGTCACTTAAAGAATGGACAAAAGATCAAGCTTTGTTTTGAACTTTCAACATGCCTTGAAGACTTGAAGATTAGTTTGTGATTAATTTTAAAAGGAAGAAGCATTTCTGGTGATCCAAGTGCGTTGCATTCATATCATTCATTTAAATCTTTAATTAGAGTTATACAATTCACAAAGCTTTGATACATTGATTAAGAGTTTGAATTGAAACAAAGGTTTTTGGAAAAATACAGTTTTCTACTATTTTAATCGATTACCTAAGAATATAATCGATTACTTTGTTCTTAGCTCTTTCTGGAAAACTCTTCAAGAACAATGTAATTGATTACGTATTGGGTTAATCGATTATTTTACCTTTGTGTTTCATATAAATTGCCTTGATAAACACTTTAATCGATTACCAATAGATTGTAATCGATTACAGAGGCCAAATAGAAAACCTCAGCTTACTACCTTAACAGATTACCAATATTAGTAATCGATTACACTAAATGCCTCTGCTTAACTATTTCTTATACAATAATCGATTACCAAATACTGTAATCAATTACATAGTTCAAACATGTTTTATGTAGCTTTCTGTCTTAATCGATTACAAAGTACTGTAATCGATTACACAGTGTATTTTAAGTTACACTCTGAACTTCAAGTTTATAAAAGTTCACTGTCTTAATTGATTACAAGACAGATTAATCAATTATTTGGTTCGTTGCCCATACCCAGATTTTTATAGAACAGTTTAATCGATTACATAAGTAAAAGAATCAATTTCCATAAGTAAAATAATCGATTATTGGGCACGTTTAATCGATTACTGGCAGTTGCAAAAGTTTGTTATAAATAGAACCCTTGCTCAGCTTGATTTGCAACTTGATAATTTAGTATTCTGAGCCTACACTAAGCTTTCAAAATACTTTCTTGGGGTTTTCTGGGTTCTATGAGTTCTTGCTTTCATTAAAACACTTATGGGTTATTGAGTGATTCTTGAAGCAAGAAGAGTCTTTTTCAAAGCTTAAGGAAGAAGATGTTCTGAGTCTTGATTTCATCTTTTAACCTAATTCATTCATTCATACACATCATCATTCATTGGATCATCAGGTGATTTCGTTCCTTAGCTTTGTGGTTGTAATTCTGCTTTGAATTTGTATTTGAATTTCTATTGTAATTGGGTGTCTTACTTGTAATCTAGAGATAGGGTTTCTCTAGGGGTGTGCTGAGTAGTGTTCACAGTGGATTGGTCTCTAAGAACCTAATAGTGTTTTAGGTTTCTGAACTTTATCAAGGGTTGATAAAGGCAAATTTTGTAATTACTTGTAAGACTGAAAATTGCAATAGTGGAACTCTATTCTAGTGTTGAGTGGAATAAAACTGGATGTAGCTTCGTAGTGTTTGAAGTGAACCAGTAAAATCCCTTGTGTCTTGTGTTTAAATTCGTTCTTGCTTATTCCCTATACATATTGATTGTCTTGCTTTGCTTATCAATTTAATCTTGAGCTATTGCATACCTTAGGCTGAGCATTTGATTGAATAAGGATTCTTGGTTTCAAAAGTGATAAAGATCCTAAAGGAAACTCTGATTTTTTTAAAGGAAATTTTTAATTTACCAAGCCTAACCAATTCAGCCCCCTCTTGGTTAAGTGTGAAGTGTTCCTATACTTTACAATTGGCATCAAAAGCTGGTTCTTGTAAGTTACTCAAGATCTTTTTTTCAAAAATGAATACTTCACAAATAACCTTTAAAGAAGGTGCTTCTTTAAATAGACCTCCTTTGTTTGAAGGGGAGAATTTCAGTTTTTGGA
>CM023946.1:27527367-27540881 GCA_013407115.1 Glycine latifolia | reverse complement strand
AGCTTTGTGGTTGTAATTCTGCTTTGAATTTGTATTTGAATTTCTATTGTAATTGGGTTTCTTACTTGTAATCTAGAGATAGGGTTTCTCTAGGGGTGTGCTGAGTAGTGTTCTCAGTGGGTTGGTCTCTAAGAACCTAATAGTGTTTTAGGTTTCTGAACTTTATCAAGGGTTGATAAAGGGAGATTTTGTAATTACTTGTAAGACTGAAAATTACAATAGTGGAACTCCATTCTAGTGTTGAGTGGAAGAAAACTGGATGTAGCTTCATAGTGTTTGAAGTGAACCAGTATAAATCCCTTGTGTCTTGTGTTTAAATTCATTCTTGCTTATTCCCTATACATATTGATTGTCTTGCTTTGCTTATCAATTTAATCTTGAGCTATTGCATACCTTAGGCTAAGCATTTGATTGAATAAGGATTCTTGGTTTCAAAAGTGATAAAGATCCTAAGGGAAACTCTGATTTTGTTAAAGGAAATTTTTAATTTACCAAGCCTAACCAATTCACCCCCCGTCTTGGTTAAGTGTGAAGTGTTCCTATATTTTACAAAAACATTCTAGCAGATGTTGTGTGGCCCATTAGGACAGAGTTGAAGGGAAAAGACAAACATTGGCATTGGAAAAGAAGCAATCATGATAGCTAGAGTGGCTCGGGGTAACCTTCTGGTCACAAGGAAGGAAATTCTCATGACAAAAGGTTCTGACAATAGGTGTTTGAGTTTCAACCATCCATTTCCTTGACCAACCTTTCGGCAATGACCAACCAAGGATTTTTGTTAAAGAATTCATGCTAGACCACCTAATTATCCTAAGATGATTTCTGACCACAACTAACAAGTGTTCCTTAAGAACAACAATGCTTCCAACTGGGCTACTTTCTAGGATTTTAAGACTAGGGCATCGACCATAGCTCAGTATATTCGAGGGTCATTTGAATCTGAAAAGTTGAAGGATCAACTATTCAAGGCCGAAGAGTCTCTCAACTCTACGCTTGAAGCCAATACCATGTTGGTTAGAAATGATAAACAAGTTCTTTCTTTGAAGGTTGAGGTTTAGGGGTTGAACACCTATGTTGCCAATGCCAAATCCTAGGCTAAGACCTATGAAGGGCAGATAATCAAGATTCGAATTGCTTTAGCTGCCGCTGAGAAAGAGAGGGATGAAAAATGTTGTTGACAAGGCTTCAATCTATTAAAAAGCCTTTACTGATGTATATGAAGCCCATGAGTCAGGTTTCAACCACTGTCTTTGGCAGGTATTGCATTTGTGCCTTGTTCCTAACCCCAATATCTTTGACATGAATAAGGACGTGTATCGAGGGGAACTCATTCTTATTGATGACATTCTAGATGGTGGCAAATCTTTTTTAGAGGCCGATAACTCCACCTGGCAACTTTCATGTAGAGAATGAAGAAGGTCTCGATAGTGGTGGGCATGGGGAAAGAAATGCTTAGACTTGCAATTTTTTCTTCTTTATGTAAAGGTAATTTAGTGTTTTCGTCTTTGGCTTTTGTTATCACTTATGGCCTTGGCCTTTAATTAATGATAATAGTACTTATATCGAAGCACTATTGTTTTTATGGCCATATTGATCATAATTAAACCTTTGATGAGCATATTGCAAACTTTACTAAATTCTTTTTGCATTCGGCAATTAGTCATGATAGATATTTTATTAAAGACTAATTAGTTTCATTCATAACCGAGATACGTATTTAGAAGAAGATTGAAAATTTCATTTAAGTTCATCTTTAGCTGAAGTGGGTGTTCAGGATGGAATTGATGAATTTCATTAAGTTCAACCTTAACTGAAGTGGTTCGGGAGGGAATTGATTAATTGAATTTCTTCAAGTTCAACCTTATAACAAATGAGTGGTTGGGAAAGAACTGATTAATTTCATTTATTTAAGTTCAATCTTAGCCGAAGTGGGTGTTCAAGAGGGAACTGACTAATTTCATTTCTTTAAGTTCAACCTTAGCCGAAATGGGTTTTTAGGAGGGAACTAATTAATTTCACTAAGTTCAACCTTAGCTGATGTGAGTGTTCGGTTGGAAACTGATTAATTTCATTAAGTTCAACCTTAGTCGAAGCGGGTGTTCGGGAGGGAACTGATTAAAACAAAGTGCAGCTTGCAAACTATAAGATGGATAGTTGGAATTTATTAATGATGACCTTGCAGAGTGTGCCTCGTTAAAACTTTCTCAGCAAAAACCCTTTCACAATTTTATAGGGATAAAAAATTGAGATAGGAAAAAGAGTACACCACTTGTTACTGTTAGATACAGGGGGAGCTTAAAGAGGATCAAGATGCTGAGGCTCTTAGTCTTGGATAAGTTTTAGCTTTTACATGCCATTCAATTGAAGGCATATGTAATCTTTAGACATCTAAGTGTTTCATCCTATGATCCATTGCATTGCATAAACATCATTCATTGTCTTGCATTCATGTTTTTCATAAAAGCACATGTCTTGTGAGAAAGATTTAAGTTTTCATGATTGCATAAAAGCCAAGTGTTCAAGGATTAAGTTTTGGAAAAACTATTTCACACTGCTTTAATCAATTACTAGTATATGGTAATCTATTACTTAAGTCTTGATGAACACTTTAATCGATTACAACAATGACGTAATCAATTGCACTGTGCAATCACAAAATAAGTCTTCCTGTGATAATCAATTACGATTTAATGATAATCGATTATTTGGCACATTTTTGAAACAAGACTTCCTCTATTAATTGATTACTTTGTGAATTAATCGATTACTTTGTGAATTAATCTTTTTCCAAAAAGATCAAGAATACTTTAATCGATTAAATATGTTATTAATCAATTACATAAGTGAAATTAATCGATTGCATTGACGATTTAATCTATTACATTCAGTTACAATAGTTTTCTATAAAAAGTTGTTGGGTCTTTTGAAATGAACAAATCATTACACTACAAAAATTTCATAGATTTTCAAAAGCCTTCTGAAGTGAGAAAAGATACTTTGAGTCATTGAGCTCTTGCCCCACAAATTTTAAACCTTCATGTTACTTTGAAAGATTTCTTCTTGGGCAAGATTCTAAAGAAGTTCTTGGAGAGTTTGCTCTAAAATTTGTTTTCATTCAACTTGGATCTGTTGGATACAGGGGGAGCTGCAAGAAGATCTAAGCAAGGCTGAAGTAATTGGCTTGATGTTTTAGCTTTTTACATGCCCAGTCAATTTGAAGGCATTTGTAATTTGTCTAAGTGGTTTAAGTGCATTACCTTGTGATCCTTGCATTGCATTTGCATACTCACTTACATGCATTCATATCTGGAATATAGGATTAACTGTTTGCATTTACAAAGAAAATTTCATGGCTTATGTTTTTGGAAAAATCAGATTCTGCACTGCTTTAATCGATTACCGTTCTTATGTAATTAGTTACCAAAGCTTATTTTCACATACTTGATGACTGCTTTAATCGATTACATTACGTATTAATCAATTATTTTGTTCGTGAAAATTTTCCAGAAAGCTCAAGAATGCATTAATCGATTATCTGGTGTATTAATCGATTACTTATGTTAAAATAATCGATTACACTAATGTTTTAATCGATTACATTCTGTTAAATCAATTTTCTATTTAAAGGTTTATGGGTCTACACTTTAGGAATACAAAAAAATATTCTTTAGTTTGTGAGTGACCTAAAGTTTTCAAAGCTTTCAAAAGTTCAAGATACTGATTTACTGCGTGAAACACATATTGTGTGAGATCAAAAGATTACTGATTTTTAAATATGATGTGTTAAAGAAAAAGAGTTTTTCAAGAGAGTTGATTTTGAGCATTGGCATTCATACAACCTGGATTGATTGGTAACTTCATTCATTCACTCATTCATTCATCCATTAAGGATCACAGGTTGTGTCTCTCTTGAATCTTTCTTTTAGAATTTTTGAATTTCAAATTCTGTTGTAAATATCAAATAGATTCTTTCAAGCTTTCTAGAGTAGTGTTCTCTAGGGATGAAGATCTGAGTAGGGTTCTTAGGATCTTTGTGATTTGTTTGTAATAGTGTTTTAGAGTTCAGATTCTTTATCTAGGGTTGATAAAGATAATCACTTGTAATTTCTTGTAAAAGAATACTTTTAATTTAGTGAGAACTCTAACCTAGTGTTGGCTAGAAGACACTGGATGTAGCCTCGATGTTAGTGAGGTGAACCAGTATAAATTACTGTGTCTTGTGTTCTAAATCTGAATATCTTTCATTACTTGTATTTGAGTGATCAAATTATAATCAACAAGAAGTAATTCTGACATTACATGCATTACAAGGTGTATCTTGATTGAAAGAAAATTTTTGATTTTGATTAAGGGTGATTGAGTGATACGATCCACATTTTAATTCTGCATATTGTTTTAGAGAAAATTTTAAATATCTATTTTAACCAATTCACCTCCCCTCTTGGTTATTTGAAGTGTGTTCATTGTGTTTTCAATTGGTATCAAGAGCTGGTTCTTGAAAGTTATTCAAGATCACTTTCTTTTCAAAGAAAATGAATACTACACAAATAACTTTTAAAGAGGGAGCCTTTCTCAGTCGTCCACCGATGTTTGAGGGAGAGCATTTCAGTTTTTGGAAAAATCGTATGCAGATTTTCATTCAATCAAACGACCCTAGTGCATGGAATGCTATTGAAAAAGGTCTTTTGGTCCCAATGAAAGTTGTTGATAATAAATTGATTCCCAAAGAATGGGAAGAAATGACAGATGCTGAAAAAAGAGTTGTGCAATATGATTTTAAAGCTAAAAACATGATTACATCTACTTTTTCTTCTGATGAATTCTTTAGAACTGTTAGGTTTAAAAACGCTAAAAAAATATGGGAGATGTTAGAGGTAACTCATGAAAGAACAGATGGAGTAAGGAGATCAAGGAAACATGCCTTGATTCATGAATATGAGATGTTCAAGATGAGCAATACTGAAAACATATCTCAGCTACAAACAAGGTTCACTCACATTGTTAACCATCTTCTTGGTCTTGGAAAGACTTTTGATGCTGAAGAGTTAAACATAAAAATACTAAAGTGTCTCACAAGACCATGACAACCAAAAGTTACAGCAATCAAGGAATCCAATCATCTATCCAAGATGTCCATGGCTGCACTTTTTGGTAGGCTTCTTGAGTATAACTTGAAATGTCACAACTAACACATGCAGAAGATGCAGAAAAGAAACACAAGAGTATAGCCTTGAAAACTGCATCAACTCATGAGGAAAAGGAAGAAGACTCAAGTGAAGATGAGTGTGATGAACATATGAACCTAATAGTGAAGAAATTTAGCAAGTTCATAAGAAGAAATAAGAACAAAAAGTTGTCAAAGTTCAACAAGAAAAATGACAACAACAACTCTACCAACTTCACTTGCTTTGAATGTGGTAAGCCTGGACACATTAAATCTAAATGTCCACTCTTTTTGAAGAAGCAACAAGGTGAGAGGAAGACAAAGAAAGAAGGGAAGTCAAAGAAGGCATATATAGAATGGGAAGACAATGATTCAACAACCTTCGAATCAACAAGTAAGAATGAAGAAGCAAATGTTTGTTTCACATCCACATTAAGTGATGATGAAGAATTCTCAAGTGCTGAATCTGAGGTGTGTCTAAGAGCAAATAAGCATTATGGTATCTTGATAGTGGCTGCTCTAGGCACATGACAGGTGACATGTCCATGCTCACAAACTTGACTCTCAAAGATGGAGGATATGTCACTTATGGTGATAATAATAGAGGAAAGATCATTGGAGAAGGTAATATAGGAGATAGCTTCAAAACAAAGATAAAGAATGTGATTTATGTGGAAGGATTGAAGCACAACCTCCTAAGCATAAGCCAACTATGCGATAAAGGACTCAATGTCTCCTTCAATGACAATTGTTGTCTTATTTGTGATGGTAAAAGTGGTAAGTTTATCCATGTTGGTAAGAGAAATGGTAACATTTATGTTCTATCCATTGAGCATGCATTCATTCATAACACTAGCTGACTTGTAAGTAAAACTAATGAAACATGGTTATGGCATAAGAGAGCTAGTCATATAAACATGCATCATATGAACAAGCTTGAAAGAAAGGATTTGGTCATAGGCTTGTCTAAGCTTAAGTTTGAGAATGATAAAATATGTGAAGCTTATCAAAGAGGGAAATAATCAAAGAATTCTTTTCAAAGTAAAAATGTTGTTTCTACTTCTAGACCCCTTGAATTGCTTCATATGGATTTATTTGGTCCTTCTAGAACCATGAGCTTAGGGGGTAATTTCTATGGGCTTGTTATTGTAGATGATTACTCAAGATACACATGGACTTTATTCATAAGATTCAAGAGTGATACATTCACAACATTTAGAAAGTTAGCCAAGATAATTTAAAATGAAAAAGCATGCAATATTGTTTCAATTAGAAGCGATCATGTTGGAGAATTCCAAAATGAATACTTTGAAAAGTTTTGTGAAGAATTTGGAATTAATCACAATTTTTCAGCTCCAAGAACACCCCAACAAAATGGTGTTGTGGAGAGAAAAAAAAAATAGATCCCTTGAGGAAGGTGCAAGAACACTTCTAAATGAAACAAACTTGCCTAAACACTTTTGGGCTGATGCGGTAAGTACGATTTGCTATACTTTGAATAGGATTCTCATAAGGCCTATTTTGAAGAAAACCCCTTATGAACTATACAAAGGAAGGAAACCAAACATATCTCATTTTAGAGCATTTGGCTGCAAGTGTTTTGTGTTAAACAATGGTAAAGATTCTCTTGGAAAATTTGATTCTAAAGCTGATGAAGCAATTTTTTCTTGGTTACTCTTTGCAAAGTAAAGCTTATAGGATCTTTAATAAAATAACATTGTGTATTGAGGAATCTGTCCATGTCATATGCGATGAGTCTAACTCGTCCAAGGAGAAATTGAAGTGCGATATTGATGTAGGACCAATGGAAGAATTTCTGCAACTTAATGATCTAAATAAAAAAGAAAAAGCAGAACCAAATGATGAATTGGAACAGTCAACTCCTTTACAAAAGCACAAGGATTGGAGAACAACTAAAGATCTTTCTCTTGACAATATAATTGGGGAAGTATCCAAGGGAGTTTTTACTAGATCCTCTTCAAGAAATCGTTGTTGTACCATGGCTTTTGTATCACAGATTGGACCAAAAAGCATTGACCAAGCTTTGCTTGATGAACATTGGATGATGGCCATGCATGATGAATTGAATCAATTTAAGAGAAATGAAGTTTAAGAATTAGTTCTTAGACCCTCTACTCATAAACCTATTGGCACAAAATGGATTTTTCAAAACAAGCTAGATGAAAGTGGCATCATAGTAAGGAACAAGGCTAGATTGGTTGCTAAAGGATACAACCAAGAGGAAGGCATAGACTATGATGAAACCTATGCTCCAGTTGCTAGGTTAGAAGCCATTAGGTTATTGCTTGCATATGCATGTTTGATGAACTTTAAATTGTTTCAAATGGATGTTAAAAGTACATTTTTAAATGGCTACATTGAGGACGAAATATATGTAGACCAACCTCCTGGATTTATTGATTACAAACATCCTAATCATGTTTTCAAATTAAGAAAAGCTTTATATGGTTTGAAAGAAACTCCAAGGTCTTGGTATGAGAGATTGAGCAAATTTTTGCTTGACCAATCTTTCCTGAGAGGACAAGTTGACAAAACCTTGTTCATCAAGAAAAGAAGCAATGATATTTTTTTAGTTCAAATCTATGTAGATGATATTATATTTGGTTCATCTAATCAATCTATGTGCATAGAATTTTCTGTCTCAATCCAGAGTGAGTTCGAGATGTCAATGATGGGGGGAGCTTACATTCTTTCTAGGACTACAAGTCAAGCAATTGAAGAATGGAACTTTCCTTAGTCAAGCCAAGTATTATATGGAAATGATCAAGTTTGAAATGGATAATAGCAAGGATGTTTCAACTCCAATGGCAACTGATATGCTGCTAGCATATATTAGTTTTTAGGGTTAATTGATTAATAATTCATTCAATAAATAGTAATATAGGCTAGAATTAGCTAGGTTTATTTGTTTATTTGGTATTATCTCATCTTATTATTATTTTGGTTAATTAGGAACCAACAAGGGAGGAAAAGACGCAAAAAGGAGCAATCTGGCTTTTCGAACATGCCACGCGATCCGCGCTAGTAGCGCCATCTTGTCAGGAGGAACTTTCAGCTCGAACATCTCACGTGATTAGCATGAGATACCACACTGACAGCGCCACAGTTACGCAGTTTCCTGTTTTAAAGGATTTGGCATGAAAATAGTTGGGGTTAGAGAAGTAAGGGACACTTTTTGCACAGAGGAATATACGGAAACACAGAGAAGAACGGTAGAGAGAGGATTGGAGTCAGGACAAGAAGATCGAATGAAGACGAAGCAGTTTATACTTGTTCTACTTTCTTTGTATTTCTCTCCTAGATACATGTTAGTTTAGCACTTAAGGTTAGTTATGAACATGTCTGGCTAACTTCTCTTATTGTGGTTAGAGCCAGAACCAATGTGAACTCCTCTGTAACTTGATTGGTATTAATATGAAATTATGATAATTGTTTTATTTTACTTTGTTCTTCATTGGATTGTTCTTTATTAGACTTGGCCATTCTAGTAAAGTTCTAAGGGTTAGTGTTTACAATAGGGATGTTGGAACTCTAATTTCTAAAAGCAGTAAAATAATAGTTTTTACATTACCTAGGGATAGGATGTATGATTGCAGAATTAATTGATGTATTCTCTTAATGCTTAGCTTGATAGGGAATTACTAAGGAATTAGGATTTCTAATTGGGTTAAAGGGTTAAATTACTAAGGAATTAGGATTTAACTAATTGCGCAAAAATACATCCTCTGAACAATTAGAAGTAATTGAAATTAAGAACCAATTCAAGTAAAGAAGGTAGGAAACAAGAGGGAATGTGCTCTGACCACAATTATTTCTCATCAATGCGTAATAATTAAGTAAAATTCATTTTTGAATTCTCGTCAATTTTCTGTTATTTATTTAATTTGCATAATTTCCAAATTCAACCATATTCTCTTCAAACTTATTATTTATCTTCCAATTTCTAATATAATAAGTTGCGATAAGATTGCATTCAATCCTTGTGGAGACAATACTTTACTTACTCACTTTATTACTTGAAACGAACGATTGCCAATTTTGCAACAAAAACATCAACCTATCTTGATTCAGATGACAAAGGAAAAAGTATTGATGAGTCCAAACACAAAGGAATGATTGGATCTTTGTTATACTTAACTACAAGTAGACCTAACATTATGTTAAGTGTATGCTTGTGTGCTAGATATCAAGAAAATCCCAAAGAGTCTCATCTATCTACAGTCAAAAGGATCCTCAAATATCTCAAGTCTACACCAAGAGTAGGAGTATAGTATCCAAAAGGTGCATCTCTCAACTTAATTGGATATTCTGATTCTGACTTTGCATGTTGCAAATTGGATAGGAAGAGTACTAGTGGTACATGCCACTTGCTAGGAAGCTTACTTATCTCTTGGCACTGCAAGAAGCAATCCTGTGTTGCCTTGTCAACTGCTAAAGTTGAGTATATTTTAGCTGGAAGCTACTGTGCACAAAGTCTTTGGCTGAAACAACAACTACCAGATTTTGGTATTGGGCTAAAGGAGATTCCCCTGCTTTGTGACAATACAAGTGCCACCAACATATCTAAGAATCCAATTATGCATTCAAGGACCAAACATATTGAGATAAGGCATCATTTTCTCAGAGACCATATCCAAAAGGGTAACTGCACAATTGAATTTGTATATACTCTAAATCAATTGGCTGACATTTTTACAAAACCTTTGGCAAGAGATAGGTTTTATGCACGTAGAAATATGCTAGGAATACTTGATGAATCCAACATATGTTAGCATGTTATCTTGGTTGCACTTCTAATTGATTGACTAACTAAATAACTAATCAAATTACAATGCATTTAAAATTGAAGCTCTGCTACATAATCACTGTATACTCTACATAATTCACTGTAATAATCGATTATTTGATGCTTGAAAGCAGTTGAAAAACAATTTAAAGCTTAGGCAATCAATTACTTCAACAAAATAATCGATTACAGCTTGGCAAAAGTGAATCTAAAATTCTATAACTCACTGGAATAATCGATTACTTCAACGAAATAATCGATTACATATGACACGAAGGCTTCTCAAAAATCCAAACCTCAATGGTTTAATCGATTATATATCGATTTAATTGATTACACCATTGAACATAGCTTCTTTTTGATTACGAATTAATTGATTACATTAGTCCGTAATTGATTATCTATGGTGTTACTGCAAAATCTGCATGATTTCTTGGAAATCTAAACTATCCAACTACCATCAAATTTGAAATTTGAAGCTTTTGCAAAGATTTTATGGGTGTAGGTAAATTCGAAATTGTTGTTACACTTTCAAATTTCAAAAATTGGAGCCCAAAATCTCTATAAATACAGCCTTACTTGAAGAAAGATATCACACCATTCTCTTCTTCTATCTTAAGCAAAATTGTGCTTTCTTTTCTCTCTCTCTGAGTCAAGAAACCCTGTCCATTTTGTTTCTACTCCTAAATTCACTATGTCTGCCCCTAACAGATCAAAAACCTCTAAGAGAAAGAGTGTTGAATCCTCTAACCCTGCTATCAATAGGTTAGATCATTGGTTCTCTAGTAAGACTGAGAAAATGAACTACTTACAGTTCAATGCCACAAAACTCATATGCCCACCCAAATATCTTGACCTTGAGTGGTTTATTAAGGAAGGTTTTCAGTTCCCTGCTATGATTGAATCCCAAGGTTTGAAGAAATTTGTTGAGTTGAAGGGTACCTTTTACCCTGAATTAGTAAAGGTGTTCTACACCTGTGCTAAAGCAACTATGGATGGAACCATCCTATCTCAAGTTAATGGGGTGGCTATGGAAATCATTCCTGAAGTTTGGCATGAAGTGGCTGGAATTTCCTTTGAAGGTGAAAGGAAATTTGAGGAAGAAGCTGAGGGTTACAATAGGGTGGATACCTATAGAGGGATGCTTCGAGACCCTCAAATGAGGCTGAAGCTAAGGCTTAGCACTGGCCCTATGACCTGTGAAGATAGACTTCTTCATTACATAGTCACTTATGTTCTGACACCTAGGTCAACCAATCACGCCTAAGCCACAGATGATGACATACAACTTGTTTATGGAATGAAGAACTCCATACAGATGAATTGGATCCTTGATCGAGTGCCTTTAGTTAAATATTTTTCTATCATTCTTAGCTTATTTGACTTCTATTGAACTTTTATTTTCCCATTCTAATTCAGTTTTTGTCTTAGGCAAGTTAGTGGGCTTAATTGCTAATTGTTGCGTATTTTCAGATTTTATGCTCACTTGACGTATCTTCCTTGTACAGAACCTACAGAGCTCTACGGAACTCTGAATTGAGCGTTCTTGTAGTCCTTGGAAAGATAACGAAAAGATCTACAAGTTTTTCAGTAATAAGTCGAGGCCAATTCTGCTATTTGGAGGGTCATTTTAGGCTTTGAAGTCAGAATCATGTACTGGTATTTTGGGCTGCGAGTTGGACTTTTATTGGTGTAAATAACATAAATAATTAGAATTGATGGGTTGTTCATGGCCCATTCTTTTCTTCAGACTTAGTCACTATATATTAGTGACATTAGAAGGAATTATTACTTTACATTTCATTTTTGCAAAAATAGTTTCACAATAGGATAAATTTCTGAGAACGATGATGATTCGAATAGCTTGGTTTGGTGAATTGGATTGATGCTCTTTAATCTGTTTTACATTACTTGTTATCAATTCTGTTAGTTTTTGCATTGATCTTTAATCGTAGTTTGTGTTTTTTCAATTTTTACTTCGCGCCTGCAAACTGTTCGACAAAAATCCCCTTTACTGTTAGTAGTGAATTGAAGATAGAACCATATTGATAGTGTCTTTGAGTCGACCTAGGTTAATCTTGTGTTATATAATTAGCTTAGTTTAATTGTTTTGAAGCGACACGACAAACGCTTATTAAAACTGGTGACTGGTGTCGTTGCCGGGGACACGGTTCATTGTGTGCTAGCTTTAATTCACTGTAACTAGTTTATAGTAGTAGTAATATATATATATATATATTGTTACATAATTGCATGATTGTTCTTGTTCATTATGAAGTGTGGATGATGTAGTTTCATGTGTGCTGTCAAAAAACAGAGAAAAAAGGGAAAAACAGGGCAAAAAATAGAGTAGTAGGATGAGAATTTGTGTAGTGTAGTTGTGTTTGTAGTGTCATTTTGCTGTCCAAAATTTTTCAGACCTGTGCAGTTTTGCTTTGCGATTTGTTTTCCAAAGTTTATCCCCCATTTTAAACAAAAGCAACCCTTATAGGGATTGGTTCTGTGTTAAAATTGGCAAATTCGACCTCTAAGTAGGAGTTTTAACACCGTTTTAACAATTTGCGCAAGGGCATTATGGTCATTTCATAGTAAACTATCTCGGAATGAGCTGAAATTTTCCAAAATGTGGAGAAAATTAATGCATCAAGGTCATCTTATAGAGGGTAAACACAGTCAGGTGGGGTCCAAATCGCGAAATTCCTTCATTTAGGCCATTTTTGAGGCGATTTTCTATTTTCATGATTTTTAAAAATCACCAAAAAATCACAAAAATCAATCATGATTTTTAGACATTCATTGTTATTTTTCTAAATTTTTTTTAGAAATTTTAGGACAGTTTTGCAATTTCTATTTCATTTCAGTATATATAGTGAGTAGTGTCCTAGTAGAGTAGCTGTCTGATGTAACACCCTGAAATTTCAATAAATTGAAAGGTATGATCAAAATGCTAAGTAAATGAGTCTTGCACAGCTATTGATGAAAGTGTAGAGTTATATGAGAATTAATTGGTCTATATTTGAAGTATTTGTGGAAAATATTAATTAAGAGACATCACAAAAAATGTTTAGGGGGAAATGACCATATTACCCTTCACTTAAATCAGAAATGACAAAAAATGCCCTTGAGGTAAAAATTTCGAAAATGCCCCTAGATATTTTAGTTAGATATTTTAAGGTTGAAATTACATAAATGCCCTTGGATATTTTTGAGATTACAAGAATGTCCTTAGATATTTTGGGTTAGATATTTTATGGTGGAAATTACAATTATGCCCCTAGGATAAGTAGCAAATTACCATAATACCCTCAAGGCTAAAATACCCAAATACCCTTTGAGATTTTGTGGAAACTTGATGGAAGCACAAAGTACTCTTAGATAACAGACTATCAAAATACTTTGTGATAGAAAGCTTTAGAATAGAATTGTTATGAATTTTCTATAGTAATAACTTTGAAATTGTATTCAGAAGGATTCAGGCAACAGAAAAATATGGAAAAAAAATAAGAAATAGAATCTATGGAATTTTCTCTCAATTGCAGGTTG
>CM023946.1:27466887-27527267 GCA_013407115.1 Glycine latifolia | reverse complement strand
GGGTTTTCATATATACTAATTGACCACTTAGTATATATGAAAACCCTGAGAGAGAATGCCCATTAAGTTGGATGAACCTCTCTTGGAAGAGCCATATATGTCCACGTAGAACCCGGAGGGAATGTGCCCATTAAGTTGGATGGTCTTCCTCCGGGATGTCTACCAAAAGTCCTGGGGGAATGTGCCCATTAAGTTGGACGGTCTTCCTCAGGCAAGGAATGTACGAGAGCATGTGCCCATCAAGTTGGATGATCTTCTCTCGTATGATCTGTGTGATTGTATACATGTGTTATATTGATGAAAGCTGAGATGACTAGTGTGTGTAATGTCTATTTTAATACTTGTATCATGGAAGTGAACCCGGGGAAGGAGAGGCCTTCCAGAACCCAGAGTTTACTGAGATTATTATCTCACCCCGGATGGGGATTATATGTGTTACAAGTGAAGAGCACAGGGATGAAGACGGATCCCGAGGCAAGAGGCCCGGGTAGAAAGGCAGTCCGAGGGATTCCGGACCAAAGGTCGAGCCGGGATGGGTTCCGCGTGGAACTTAGCTATATTGGGGTGTGCCAATGGTGTTTATAGATATATGTATGTGTGTATTTTGCAACCCGGCCCCTTGTTATGTAACCCGGCCCTGTAGGGTGTTTATTTCACGTGTATTGCCATGCATAATGTACAAACAATATTGTATATAATATTAACGTGAGGTGATGTCATTCTTTTGTTGCTTCCATATTAACTGTTGTTAATTTATTTACTGTGTTTAATGATCGGATTTGAATGTTAACAACCGAGTGCATACGGGGTGTTACAGTTTATATGTTGTGTAATTATTGATAAAAAAAAACTTCTACATTCAATATTGTGACTTATGTTAGGGAGATACATTATCTTAATTGATAATGATCCTTTGAAATTCTTGGTATAAAGAGTCAATTATTTCGGGAGTTGAGGATAATGTTGAATGTGGTGTGATCCATGGTTGTATACAGAGGGGTGTTGGTTGAGAGCAATAACATATTGCAAGTAGTAAAAGAATTTAATTTAATAAAAATGACCAATCCATTTATTAAGTTTAAGAGTTGGATCTATAATAAATTTCTAAGGATTAAGTTCAATTCTTGATTCAATCTTATTTAACCCTAAAATTAATCTATTATGGGTTAAATAATTTTAAGAGAATACCTACTAAATTAAGCATCCAAAATTTAATTAATTTTGAATTAGATTATCATGTGACTTTTAAGTCACCAAATTAATTTTAAAAATGTATTCTAGATCAAACCAATGATTAAACACCAAAGACCCTTCTAATATTCCTAAAAAATATGTAAGGATGTTCACAGGAGAAGTGAGGTGAGGTTGGATCGAATTTGAGTAAATTCATTATTCAATCTGATCAAAATAGTTGAATTATTTTATCATTTCATATTTCAAAATCACAAAGAATTTAAATTTAATATAAAAATCTCATTAAAAATGTGAACACAAATTTTTCAGAATACTTTTTTAGACAAATTTCATAATACTTTATAAATATTTCAAATAAAATAAAATTATATATATGAATCTATAATTGAATTTGTAAAAAATGCCAATGTTGATTTTAATACGATTAATATTCAATATGCGACAGCCACAACGGATGGTACTGTAATGTTGATTTTAATACGGTTAATATTCAAGATGACTGCAATGCCCCCTCAGGATCTTAAAAATGAATGGATCAGATTACACAATCCAGCAACCTTATCCTCTTCAAAAGGTTCGATCAAAATTGCCGTGGTCTTTGAATTTTGCTGTCCAAAAAACCCAGGAAAATAAGAAAACAAAATACAAAGAAAGATTTGGAAAGAGAAAAAATGGCAACAAATATTCTCTCAACCTCAAACCCCTTCCTACTACCTAGTTCATTCTCATCATCATCATCATCATCATCATTTGTAACACCAACATATGGTTACTATAAACCCATTATGAAATGCACAGTGAAGAGGGAATTAACTCTTTGCAAAGCAGCAAACCAGGCAGCACCACCACACTCTCCAATTGTTGTGACAAAGAGAGGTTTCTCCATCAGCTTCATCACCAGCTTCGTGCTTTCATTGGCTGGTAAGAAGAATGCAAATGCAGCAATACTTGAGGCTGACGATGATGAAGAACTCTTGGAGAAAGTAAAGCGTGACAGAAAGAAGAGACTTGAGAAGCAAGGTGTAATCAGTTCTTCCAAACAAGAAACAGGTCCACTACTGCACACATTATTCTTTGCTTTTCACTTCATTGTCACTTAAAGATACCCATTTATCATATTAGTTGTAATTGTTACGGGCAATTGTGCATGGTTGATTAGAATGCAAATAAATTTAGGACTTAATTACTGATTTATTCCTTGAATTTGGTGTGGGTTTTCTTTTAGGCATAAAATTTAAAACTATTTTTTTTATCCTTGAATTTTGACAAATTGTTCTATTTAGTTTTGGTATACTAATTGGTCACTTTGTGGTTATTTTTAACTGTCATAAATTAATTTTTATTTTTTAGCTATTTAAATTTACATTTTTAAATTGTGACAAAATGCTAAAAAATACTGTCATAAAGTGTGAATTTATTATATCAGAGATTAAAAAAAGTAATATGTCAAAATTCAAGGACTAAATAAGCATTTTTAATTTCTTGACCTAAAACAAGTTCATCCCTCAAATGCAGGGACTAAATTATATTTATATTAATAGGTTCGAGAGTCTGAACCCTGAAGGGGCTATAGTGCTGTAATCTATTCTATATCTTGAGGATTTCTAACCAAAAAATTTGGCCCAAAAAGTTTCTTTGTGGTCATTATTAATCTTTATATTTGATACCATCCCTCCCTGGTGTTACATTTTATTGTGATTGTTTTGAGCTTAAATGTGCAAATTGTTTGCCTCTATTTGTTGGGTTTGTTTGTAGGCTTAGGCTCAGCATTATTCAGTAATTTAATTTAATGTAATACAACTGAAATTTCAAGAGGACGCATTACATTAGGATCATTTGCTACTCCGAACCACAGTAATCTCCAGAATGAGGGACAGAGCTAATGAATTTATATTACCTTGCTACTGATTGATTGGCTGCTATTTAGGCCTTTTCAATATTACTAAATATTTTTAATATATAAATATTAGTTTAGATTTACATTATAATGAACAATTTAATGTGATATAACATTATAACATTATTTTTAACTATGATAATTTAAGGGAAAAAACCTATAGAAATTTAATTTAGGAGATGAGAATGAAAAAGGGGAGATTGAAAGAGATAGGTGATTAAGAAATCAAAGTATCAAGATAAAGATAAAAGAAGGATAGTTTGGGATAATTGATTATTTCTTTTAGCTAGCTGGATGAAGTATGTGAAATGTATCTCCAAAAGAGAGAAACAAGTTACATTGAGAATGTTTAATCGAGAGAGTAGGGAGGATGAGAATCTCACTTTCCAAGTTATGTATTCTGATTTATATTACAAGAGTAGATTGTTGTTGTTGTTATTGTTGTTGGATGGCTTCAAAGTGACATTACTAAAACTGGAATTTGTAAGCAGGGTATCTTCAAGATCTGGTGTACAAGCTAAGCACGGTTGGTCAAGCACTTGAAAACAATGATCTATCTGCTGCTGGTTCTGTCCTTGGAGGAAGCGCCGATGCAGATTGGGTCCAAAGGGCTAATATAGCCTTCAATAAAGTAAGCTTGATTCCTGAATATGAGTGAAATCACGGTATTCATTCGGAATTATACTTTAATTAAATCTTTCATCCTGAATTCGGGAATAAAAAATAAAAAAGCCTTCTCTAGATTATGGTGCTGGCCATAGCTACTAGGTTCACTCAGCAACTATGTGAACCATGAAAAATTACCTGTGTACCAGTGTATTGCAGTGTAAAAAAGTCTTAAAATCATGATAATCTCAGGAAATGACAAACTATGTGCCAATTACTCTATTAATCAGGTAACTGGTGGAAATTTATTTCCTTGATATGTAAATTCTAGTATTGCTGCATCAGATTTTGATTTTTCAGAATGTGAGAAAATTGTTGCTTTCAGTTTCAGTTTCAGTTTCATGCGTTAGAGATTGAAATACATTGACAAAAGAAATTTCTAAATCGGTACCTCCACAAGGGAATGAATACACTAAAGGCCAGAGCAAACTCAAATCTCCATCTAAATGTTTGAAAATTGAGCTTAGGGCATATTTTCATGTTTATCTTGTTTCCAATCTTTCTCTAACTGCCTCTGGAGGTTTAGATGTCAAAGTTTCTAAGTATCCTTTTAACAGCTGAGCTCCAGTCCTGAAGAGAAGACTGAGGTAGACTCATTCAACTCCTCATTAGCTTCACTAATTTCATCAGGTGCGATTCATGTCAAATTCATAACAAACACACACACACACGTGTGTGTGGCACCTCATTTACTCAATTTTAAATTGCCATCTGAAACTGCAATTGTGATTACAAAATATTATGGCTTTTTGAGGTCTCCATAACTGCGGTCATATTGGCTGCATTTGCCTGAGATTTCAGCAACCACAACTGATAGAATGGGCCTAGAGAGGCCCAAATAGGTATTTAAATATTAGAAACTTAAATATTATCCTTATATTATTCAGTTTTATTTTATATTTTCTAAAGTTAAATGACGACACTTGTATGGTTGTTGTTGACAACCACTAGGCTATATATTGTATCCCTCTTTGGCTATTATCATCAATGAAAAATATGAATGTTTATCTTATTAGCTTTTCTTTGTAGTTTTAATGGTAGATTTTAGGAGTAGAGTAGAATAGAGCTCTTTGAGCCTATCAACAACACAATTGCAACTGCAATCACAATTTAAGCCATGCACATTGACTATCATAGCATCAGCTATCAAAGAAAATCATGCTGTGCTATTATTGTATGATAGATATGTTCTTATGTGTAGTCAATTGATAAACTTTGGAGCATATGCTGACACCTCCTGTTTTAAGCAGTTTCTAAGAATGATGTCGAGTCCTCCAAAATTGCCTTCGTCTCTTCGGCCACCGCATTTGAGAAGTGGACTTCTATGACAGGCCTTGCTGCTCAGCTTAAGGGGCTTTGAGGGAAAACAATGTACAGAAGATATAATTCATTTCATCATTTCGTGATCAATATAGAGAATTCCATTAATTTTACTACCCATGTCACCTAATTGTTGTCTTGGGAGCAGTCTCTTCACAGCATTATCTTGTATTACTTCATAACTATGAACAAGCTCATTCTTTGTTAGGTTAATTAAGCTTGGGTTACGAGCAGTGTCACTGAAATTTTGTAAATTTGATGTCATTATTTAATGGCATGTTCTGTTATTTTTGCTCATCTACCTTGGCAAACAAAGACCTTTTTAAGTTTATTGTAGGGTGATCTCTATGTATATTAAATCTGTTTAGCAGGGGAACTACATGGCCTATTCTTTATGCGTTGCTTTATATTTGTTTTGTTTTAAATTTGATGCTCAATATTATTTCCATTCTCTCTCTCTCTCCGTGCAGATCACACAGACTGTAATTTATAGATAAATCTAAAACAAATAGATTATTTCCATTCATGTTTGACTGTTGAACCCTGTTTCCCTTCTACTTGCCGAGTATTGCAATCTGGATTCACACACAAAATCACACATTCACTGATTCTTCACGAAATCAACTTTATCTTACTGAGCTAAAAGACATGAAGATGACACCGAAGTCAAATCTCAAGAATAAACCCATTATTTGCTGTATCAGTCACCATAAATCATATTTAAGTATATTGATAAAGTCCACCAAAAAAGTTAAAAATTTAATGGTGATTTGTTTTTAATGAGTTTAATGGTAATGGGCTGACAGTGTCATCTAATCACAATTATTTCCTCTTAACCCTTCGGTTCATAGGAGAAAGGCATCATGACTAATCCAGAGTCCAGTTAGAAAGTAAGTAAAGTCTAGTCAAGGATTATTTCTGTCAAGGATCGAACTCTATTTAAATGATTCAACCTTAACTTCAGCACATTAATCACTTGTACTTAATCATTTGGTTTCTCTTTGTTAATTTAATTTTGGTGAAATGTGAGAATCAATTATTAAAGAAGATAGGATATAATTACTTTTTTTTAGTTACAATCAATAAGAAGATTGACTATAATAAACTCATTACTTAAATTACAATTAATAAGTCTTTTCTAAAATTATTTGCAGCATTGTTACACTACCCCTGCTAACAAAAAAATGTATTGTTACACTAGCAATGCATCATCCTTTTAGAAAGATACTCCAATATGGATCATCTCTTTTTACTATGATTTTAGAAGAAGGTGGTGTTTATTGAGAAATTATTAGTTTTTAAGTCTGGATGATCCATTATTGTCATTGATTTTGATGATTACAAAGGTATAAATTATTGATGGACTAATGAGTTATTCTTAAGTGAATATGACCTATTACATAATGAGTACACTTTGTATTATTTCTCATTCCACAACTCTTACAAGTGTGTGTCTAGTCAAAAGTGGAAATAGTTTTATTTAAGATTATATCCAGAGTCCAATGCATTGTTAATTAACTAGCGCTCCCTATTTGTGAAAACCAGTGTTTATACACTATGTTGTTTTATTCGCGTCCAATGGACTTAAATCACTTATGTGCTTTATTTTATACTAAGTATAAGTGATGTTCACCATTGTATTGATATTCATGTTAGCAAAAAAGGGAAGTGCACGAACTTATCTTTCATAATTTCATTTTTACCTCTCTTATTTTGAACTGTTAACATTTGAATTTAGCGAAGGATGAAATATATGGGAATAGAAGGAATTAACAAAAATAATCCTCATGGGTTGTTTTCTCTAACAAGAAGAAGCACATGCAGTTGTCTATACTATATTTTTTCCCTCTCCAACAAAAGCGCGACACGTAGCACTTCCTCCAACTATGAGACAACAATCATATCAAGAAACTGACATTGACCCTATATTAGATACTTCACAGAAGTCTATAAAAGGAGACTCAAACTCTCCATTTCAACAACGAAGATATTAAGAGGAAACAAGTAAGAGAACTCTAAATGGAACTCTGTCAAATTCATTAGACGATATACTCTACACTTAAATAGTTCATCTTTTGCCTAGCAAAGTTAATTTGTTTATTTGAGCTTATTTGTTATTCACTTTATTGAGTGATTTGAATCGATCTATTCATTCAAATTTTTGTTTGTGAAAACAATGAGTGACTTAGTGTCAAAAAAATACTTAAGTGTCTTAGATTCAAGGGAAGTCTACGGGTGTGTTAGTAGTGACTTGGAGAATACTATTGTAGCTAGGAGTGGTAGGATATAATTCTTGTTTGTAATCAGTTTTGATTAGTTGAACCCTTTACAAACTTGTAAAGGAGAATTAAACATAGCTCTATTTGACTGAACTAATATAAACTATGTTTTTTACTTCTCTCTTAAGATATTTGATTAGTACTCTCTTACTTTGACACACTTGGTCACCAAGTGTTTATTTGAAAACCTTTGTGAAATATTTGTTTTATCTCTTACACTGGACGATAGTCATTTGTTTCACTAAAACTTTTTTTTCACTCATTCGATGACACATTCAAAATTTGTGTTTTTACGTATTTGTTTGTCAAAAAATTTTCTTTGCAAATGTTATATCATATTTTTCTAACACACTATTCAATTCCCCTTCTAGTGTATTCTTTGATATTTCAGTTTGCATCAAAGCACGGCCTCTCGGGTTGAGTATTTAACAATACAGAGGAAAAAATTCAATCAAAGAAAGAAATGTAAGAAGGTTACTCTTCCAACAAATTTTCCTTGATCAAAGGGATCAAATATGAATATTGGAAAGAAAGGATGATTGCGCATTTTGAATCCATGCAAATTAACACACAAGACGTTGTGAAAAATGGAAATCAAATTCCATTGGATGCTGAGCTAAATGAAATCCCTATAAGCCAATGGAAAAGCAAAAACAAAGATTTATGCTCAACTCTAAAGCTCACAATGCTCCACTATGTGCTCTCTCTGAAGAAGAATACAAAAAATTTCACAATTTTAGAAGTGCAAAGAAAATGTAGGACACCCTAGCCATAACATATGAAGGGTCATCACATGTAAAGAGGAATAAGCTAAGTCTCTTCATTTATAAGTATGAATTGTTTACTATGGAGGAAGGTGAGGACATACCGTGTATGTTTGGACACTTCCAAACCATACTAAACAAACTAAGGTCTCTAGGTTGACTTTTGATAACTATCATATTAACAAAATTTTAAGAAGTTTGTCTAGAAAATGGAGACTGTAACACCCTGAAATTTTGATAACTTAAAATATATGTGTGATGTATTTATTGTATAATTTGATTATTTTATTAATTAGGAGAAATATTATGTGAATTAACCATGTGCAATTGCTTGGTGTAGAGGACAAGTTATATGGAGTTTGTTTGAACTGCATTGAATTGCGTGATTCTGAGTTTGACCTAAAAACCTGTTTTAGTAAAATCATCATTCTGGATTGTTTAACCGTTGGATTGCCTTCAAATTTTATATGTAAGTTCCTAACCCACATATAAAACGTTTGACCATTGAGATTGTGAAAATAAAATCTTTATACTGAGATAATAATTTTTCACTGAAACAGATATTTTAAAATTGGGTCAACATGCCCAAGCGAATTTTGCAGGCATTTTTGCTCGCATGGGCGAGTGAAGTCGGCGTTAAATACGTCCAGCAGCATCCAAGCTAAAAAAAAGGCTTATTCTCCCCCAAAATAGCCACCAAACCTCCTCCCCCTCCTCCTCCACCAGCCATGGCCACCGGTGACCACCACGAGGCACCGTCGCTTGCCGTTGGACCACCGCACGGAGAAGAGCACTTTAATCGGAGCGGAATCTTTAAAACTCTTCTCGAAGTTTCGGTAGAGAACTGAGCTTCCAAATCCTTCTTTCTTGGTTTCCTTGAGGTAACCTTGATTTTCTTTGTCTTCTTCTAGCTAGTTTAAGGTTCTCTTAGTGTCTCTTGTGTTTTGGGTACCGTTGTTGGGAGTTTTACGCTTCCTTTGAAAATAAGATATTGTAAAAGTCTCATTTTTATGAAATTGATGTCATTTATGTGATCCTTGTTGAACCCCGATCACATTGGTGTGATTGGAATTTCAAAATGATGTCTTTTGATGTGAACTCCCAAAACACCCTTTTAGCCCCTTTTTTATTTAAGTGGGTATTTGACCCCAAATGTTAATATTGGTCTTACCTTGGAAATCTATACTAAATTGTCTTCGATTTTGTATAAAGAGCTCTGCGTTTGGGTCAAAGCATGTGAACTTGAGAGATCCCAAAATGACGTTTCAAGGAGCTGACAGAGAAATATAGATAGGTAAGAGGAGTTTATTATTTAGTTATAGTTTTGGTACCATAGTTGGGGGTCAGGGAGTCCAACTATGAAGATAACTGTCTGTCTCTATTGTGTGCTGGTTTTCAAGAAAAACTAAGTTTTTAACTAATAGGATGTGATGTATTTATGATTGATGTGTGTTTGTCCTTATGTGTGTGCTTGTTTTCAAGACAAATAATGTTTTTAACTAATGGGATGCGGTGAAATTATTATTGATGGATAAAACTATGAATGATGTTGTTGTTGTAATTGATTGAATTTTTGGGAAAAGTCTTAATTACAAAGGAGACTCTACCCAAAATTTTATAATGTGTTTTTCCTATTTAATTCTTTATTAAATTTTTAAATGGGCATAAGAGTGTATTTTCTATATTGTAGTCCTCCTCTTTAATTTAGAATTTTCCTAAAATACCAGTCTCATGGTAATATGGATTGTGGATGGATGAGGTGATATTGATGTCATTGATAATGTTGAAATGAGATGTTATTGATGTGTTGGCGATGATTGAATGAGATAATGATGATGTGTTTGATGATGTATAAATGATATAATGATGATGTAGTTTATGATGTTTAAATGAGATGATGATGAATTGGTTGTTGATGTTGAAATGAGATGAGTTTAATATGTATGATGATGATATTGAAATGTGAGATGTGGATACACATGAATACCATGGGGGGTGCCTGATTGGATAACCTTGCGAGGGTGGGTTTACAAATTTTAATCATCCTAAGAGAGAATGAGATTGTTTAAAATTTCAGTCCCTAGCTATCCATAGTCAGTGCATTGATGGTGTCTATGGTTGTATATTGTGTATGTCCACGTGGGGTACATTGACTGGTTTGATAACCTTGCGAGGGTGGGTTTACGAATTTTAAGCATCCTAAGAGAGAATGAGATTGTTTAAAATTCCGGTCCCTATCTATCCATGGTCATTGCATTGATGGTGTCCATGTTCATACTTCATATTTCATGGATGAAAATAGAATGGTGGCAGTAAGTACGGGGGTACAAGACGGCATCACTCTGTTTGGAACTCCCTTGTGACTCAGGGCTGATCAACATGGCAGGGAGCGACCAGTGCACGACAGGGTGACCTCAATGAGCTACTGCATCATTTTCCTGAGAGAGACTATTTCCATGAGGATGGTACCACATTGCATGTTGAGTGATGAGTCAGATGCATACATCATTCTGAACATGATTGTTTAAGTTGTGGAATGCATTGGATGATTGTTTTTGTTGAATGTTTAATGGAATGATGAGTTTGTGGTAATAATTGTGGTGATTTGTGTTGTCTTTTTCCCAACTACTGTTATCTGATGCTTGTTGGTTTTATATAATAAACTCACCATTGCATTTGTTATACCGTGTGGTTGGTACTTGTGATGATCGCGAACTCTCGTTCGTGTGAGCAGATGAGTAACAGTAGGTGACCTTGGAGGGAGATCTTCTTTTTGTTGGAGCCGCCAAGCCGACGTAATGACGTTGGAATTCTTTTTGGAAAGAGTTGTGTTTTGTTAATCAACTCTTTAATAGTTAGTCCCTTAATTCTTTTTGTGGACATGTGTATTTTGAGTTGTAAATACCTGTAAAACTAAATTAAGTTCTAAACATGTGCATGATGAGTACTGATTTAGTATATGTATACATATATATTCAATTATTGTAATTGTATTGCATGTACGATGATTGTATTATCGCGAATAATTTACTACCATTTTCATAATCAAATTAATGGAATTTTCATTAAATTCTGAATTTGCATGGTTAAGAGTTAGTGATATCGTAGCGACAAGGCGGGTCGTTACAGAGACCACATGCGATAGCACTGAAAGCCCTGAAGAATCTTGACACCATGTCCCTTGAAGAGTTCATTAGAACTCTAAAGGTTCATGAACAAGAACTTCAACAAGATGAAGGACTCAAGAAAGAAAAATCTCTGGCTCTCAGAGTCTAGAAGACCAAAAAGGTCCCACAATCCAAGGAATCGTCCTCTAAATCATCATTTAGAAGATCGTCTAAAGCTCTAAGTGTCGAGAACTCCTCCGATGAAGAATCTGAGGAAGATGATAAGCTTGCTTTCATCTCGAGGAGTTTCATCTCGAGGAAGATTCAGAAGATGTGGAAGAACAAGAGCAAATCCAAATGGAAGGACTCCTCCAAAAATGTGTTCAAGGAGACGTAAGATAGGTAACATCCCTATCCACCTATTGATAATGTTTTATTTGTTGAACGATTAAAACACACTATGTTAAGCATAAGTAAATTATGTGGTAGTGCATATTATGTTTCCTTTAACAAGGATGAGTGCATCATCCAAAACAAATAGGGTCCTTACTTTTTTCTGCTAAGAGGAAATGAAATCTTTACAAGATTAGACTTGATGAGTTATCAAATCAAAATGTATATTGTTTATTGTCTGTCAAAGAAAATCATTGGGTATGGCATAAAAATCTTGGGGTTAATCTCAAAGCTATAGAAACACAACCTATAAGAGGTCTACCAAGTATGTCATAAAGATGATTTGCTTTGTGAGACATTTCAAAAGGGGAAACAAGTTAAAAATTCATTTTCTAGTAAAAGCATTGTTTCCACATCTAGACCTTTAGAGTTGCTACATATTGATATGTTTGGACCAACTAGGACAACCTCGATAAGTGGAAAAAGGTATGGACTCATCATGATGGACAATTACTCTAGATGGATAGGTCATTACAAGAAATGACAATAACTATGCTTAATGACAATTCTACTCATAAGCACTTCTAGGCTGAAGCAATGAATACTACTTGTTTTTTTAGAACATAATTTATATAAGATCAATATTGAAAAAGAATCCCTATGAATTGTGGAAGGGACGAATGCCCAACATATCATACTTCCATCCTTTTGGATGTCAATGTTTCATTCTGAACACTGAAGGCAACTTGGGGAAGTTTGTTTCCAAGAGTGATAGTGGAACATTTTCTTGGATATTTTAGACATCTAAGGCAAACAAAATTTACAACTAAAACCTTGGTAGTTGAGGAAACTATCCATATGAAGCTTTATGACATTGATCCTAATAAATGTTTATCAAAACTAGATGAGTCATTTGCTGAAATTAGACTCGAAGATGGGATTAGCAATGTCAAAACATATTTAACAAAATCTAAAATTAATTATAATCTTAATAGTTGATTTTTCAATGAACTATTGTAAGTGTACACAAGTATTTAGATGTTTTCTTTATGACTTTTCTTCATTTATTTCAACTTTCTTCCTATCTAGTATTATTTTAAATTTCTTTATTATGTTTAAAATTTAACTTTTTTAAAGACAAAATTTAACTTCTTGATGATATCATAGGTACAGAGATTAACGAGATGTATAAAATTATAATTTAAAAAACATATATATTAATTGAAAATAATATTAACTGTTGGAATTAATATAGTTACTGTCTAAAATTCCTGAAAAATATATTTATTTTAGTTTCATAAAAAAATGTCGAAATAGAAATTTTAAAAATATTTTTTATATTTTAACCTAACTCAGATGATTCAACCCAAACAAATCCAATTTTAATAAGTTATTTTGGTTTTAATTAATTGAAAACTTAAAAAAACCAAATTTAAATTTGATTTAGGCTTTATTTTTCTCTAAACTCAAATAAAAATGACCCGCAAATACTCATAACAGCAGACATGACTCGTTGAGAAAGATAACTTTTCTTGTGAAGGAAAAGTTATATTTCAAAAGAAAAGTTATCTTTGGTATGAATTATGAAGCGATTTTTCACTAAAATGGAAGCAGCTCCTAGTTGACCGTGAAAAAATTGGAGCACCACGCGTACAAAACAACCAAGCAAACATGAAACATGCATATTGTTGTTTCTGTATTTCTTAATTAATCACAATCACGTGATTTAAAAAGTGAGATAATTCAAATGCATGAAGAAGATGAGACTTCCATATGCACCGTTTTACGGCCAGGACCAAATTACTTGACATCACTGCCTTACATATGATTAAAGGTCCATATTACATATCTTAAAACATAATGTTACAACAGCAACTAGAAGCTACACGTATGTCCAATACACCCATGGATGGTACCTTGGCTCTGCTCTACAATTGTATATTGTTTAAAGAAACAATCAGATAAATAACATTAACAAAAACTAAAGTCATCTTCAAACACAGATCTAAAGGGGTCAGAATGAGAGGAGAGATGCCGAGAGCTTATTAATCTATTCCCTGCCCCAGGCTTTTGACCTCACCAGTTCAGCTCCCATGATTTCCATTCACAGTCAAATCTGCTTCAGCCATCTTGTTTATCTCATCAAGCTTTTGATGTTCTTCACCATTCACTTTTGCTCCTTCCATTTCACCAACTTCAAATTCATGAGTACTTTTGACGTGTTCCTCTTTATCCACTCCTTCCACTTCAACCGTTTTGTCTGCAGTAGTGCATGTTTCCGATTTCTTCTCTTCCTGTGGTTGCTCAATCTTTTCTTCATCCTTTCTCAGAAAAACTGCAGAGCCCTCAGTTGCTTTGTCATCAACTTTATCTTTCAATGAAGGTAGTTCTCCATCAGCAGCATTCAACTTCTCCTCTTCAACATTTTCTACAGCTTTAGCTTCTTCTCCAGAATTAGTGGATTTGTTGACATCTGTATCTTCCACACTCTTGTCATCTTGATTTTCCTTTACAACATCCTTTTCCTTCTCTATATCATTATCATCCTTAGTGGTGTCATCAGCTTCTTGCATTTGTGCTTCCTTTGTCTTCTCTTCTTTTTCTTCTTGGGAAGTTTCCTTTTGTGAAGCTGATGATCTTTTAGTACGCTTCTTTTGGGGCTCACGTACCGTTGGAGGAGCTCCCTTTGCCTTCTCACTAATTCTTGTAGATCTTCTTGGGGTCTCACCAGTGCCCCAGTCAAATTCTGATACAGCTGGACCACCAGGGTGTGCTTTCAAATATTTTTCCAGCTGCTTCCTGTTATGTATCTCCTCTCCTGTTGGTGCAGTGAACACAATCTCATTTTTCTTTGGGGTACCAGCTTTCTTTGGGATGAGCTGCAATGAAATACAGTATATAATTTGTTAATCATCTTGCAGGAAAAAGCAAGCAACAACACAACAATCATAACACATACAAGATTTTGGTTATTATTGACGTCTTAAAGCATACCCTAACGTTAAGAATAATGTTGTATTCACCACAATTGCACTTAGAGCCCTTAGTATGAAACTCTTGCAAATCTCTTGAGAAAATTATTATTTTCTGCTCAGTTTTATTAGCTTTTTATGATATGACAACCACATTTTAGTGACTTCCATGATTTTACTAAGCTTGATCTCTGACTATTGGTTTCAATGTTCAGTTTCACCAAATTACATTGAAAAATGAAGAAAGAAAAGTGTTAAAACTACATTTCATTGATATGCCACTTAGATTGTAAATTATATGTCAACATCCATCCATAATCTCTGTTCAGAGGGCTTTTGGAAATCAAATCAACACATAGCACCACTATCCAGTCTGCTACGACTGCTATTCAGCCCACTATTTGGTCTGCTGCGTTTTCAACACTAAACCACTCTGCTCCACCTGTATAGCATGGTTTTTAAAACCCTGAAACAAATTACTCTCCTTATATCAATTCTTCCTAAATTCCCCCCACCAAAAAAAATAACTTCTTAACCCCTAATTGCACAATCTCGGCTCTCCATCACCAATCTCCTCATGACATTAGAATCCTTTATTTCTTCTCTAACTAAATTCTTATTCCCATTTCTGTCCCTAATCCCTTTCTTCTTTCCCTTGTAGATGAGGATTGGAGGCCAATTTGATGTGAGCCCATGTAAACATTTTAATGATATGGCAATACATGATTCTATGATACTGTGTTAAACATTACAATAACAGTGGCACACAGCATCCCCAAAAAGTTTAAATCTAACCAATTCATTAATAACATGAAGCATTAAAATATCACTGTCAAGAATGGCCAGTTGAATGATTTGATGCCCAGTAATTTTTCAACATTAGTTGTGAAAAGAAAATCAGATAACATTTTGAAATCATAAATTATGAAGGACAAATTCAGTTGCATCTAAGGCACCAAATGTCGATGATTTATCACAATTTTTCTAACCCCTGTCAATTTGTATTTTTAAACTCTTGAGAAAAGGGACTAGGGAAAGGTTCTGATAAATAAAACAATACATACTCTGAGAAAAATGTCAATTTGATATTGGAAAATATAGAAAGATACTCACAGCTTGGAGCAAGGTTGTTGAACATGAGATCGTACATAAGATCAAGAGGGGGTGGAAACTCATAACTCAGGGATCATAAGTAGATCATAGGATTCTACGTTCCCCAATCTAAAATACTTGTATATAATACATATTTTTCTATTACTATTATTCTTTAATTTATTATATCATATATTATTTTTTTAGTTTATTATATTTTTTATTACTGTTATTCTTTAGTTTATTATATTATGTTAAGTTTTACCAAAAAAACTACAAAAAAAAAAAAAAGCAAAATAGGGCTCACATTGAGGCCCAACAAATCAAACCAGAAAAAGAGAAAACAGAGAAAAATGTTTGGCTCAAGTCCCCTGAAACCCTAGGACCCATCAACTTCTCTGCTAAGTGCTAGATGAGTGCCACCGCTGTTATGAAAGTGCAACTGAAACCCTAATTCTCTATGGAAGATGGCAGAGAACACAGATGCTGGTGACAGTGACTGTCTGGCAACGGTGCAAACAGATGAGCAGCCACAAAGCCTGCAAAACACCGTGATTTGCGCCACAAATGGAAGCACAATGGCCAGGCGCTCTGAAACAAGTGCCTCAAGAGCAGTGGGGGGCCATTCCACTGACTCCACCACCCAGTAATCGCATTGCTATTGACCGTTATGCAAACTGGACCCATTTTTCTGTTTCTACTCACGGGGGATCGCTGATCCCACAATTGAGCATGAAAGATTGCGATGCCAATGAGATCCCACTCTGCGGCAGGAATTAGCAGGAAAAGGACTCCTGATGCATAAGATTGTGCGATTACAGGTTCTAAATCATGATCTTAACAGTGGCTTGGAGTCCAACCTCACCAATTTGATAGAGCAAATCTAGAGTAACACACAGCTTCCCAAATATTTTCAGCACAACCAGTAATGCAATGTATTCAAAACCAGAAGAAAAATTCCACCCACTTTCTTTGATAGACATCTTGATCAACCAGACTCTGAGAATGCAAAATTACGTTGGATCTCAAACATGGAATGATTCTACACATTTTCCAAATTTCTGTAGCTTCTCTTCTTTTCTCCTCCTTTGAAAAACTAACCACAGTCCCCCAGAACTACGTATTTGCAAAAAGCATCTAGGAAAACATAAAATAATGACTTTATTCCAGCAATTCAACCTAAACAATTTTCTGTTTCTCTGAAAAGCTGCTCAATACATTCATTTATCATTATGAAAAAGGAATTTATTTGGCAATCGATACACAGTATGATTGTTTGTGGAGGCCAAAACAAACAACAAAACCCATCTGCTAGAATATACAATAGTTTATCATGTTATATAACACCTACAGATAAGCAGGCAGCCATATTCAAACAAATTTAATGCAATAAGCACATATGCTAGAACACTAACAATCCAGTAATAACACCTTATTACTGGATTTAAAAAAATAAAATTAGAAAACTAAAGTAAGCCAAAATATATATTAATGTAAAATTTAAATTTCAATATAAAGCGCATCAGTCCTACATGGCCAGAAAATTGAAGTCAAGCAGTACTGAAGGAAAAGCACCACTATCTTGGAATATATTTACCAACTTCGCAAATAAAGGTGATAAACGTGTCTACGGATATATTTACATAAGAGCCAATAGAATCAATCAAAACACGTTTCTTGATATAGAAAAATATTGGGCGCGACCACAAAACCCTAACTCCGAGGCCGGTGGAGAAATAAAAAGGTCCACATCGAAGCCAAAGCAAGATGGATGACACAACAAAACCAACGAATTACGGTAACTTGGCACTTAGCAGCGAATTTCAACAAAACGAAATAGTCAAAGCGAAACAGTGCAAAAAAAAACGCAGAAAAGGAGAAACAGAAGAAAGAGTGGAAAACCTGCTTCTTCCAACCAGGTGGAGCAGGAAGCTCCAAAGAGAAAGTTTCCTCGCTCGCGCCACCGTCCTTCTCCATTGCGCTCGCCATTTTCCACCTGCGAAACTCAGCTCGAAAAATTTCCCCTTATTTTTTGAGATAATTATTTTTGAAGAAAATGATAAAACATGAACGAGGAGAGGCAAAATTTTAACAGAAACAGAAAAAACTAACTTTTTTTTAGTTATGTGTTTTTATCAATTCTGGTGTTTCTGTGAAATTGGGAATTGTGATGCTTGGTTTTTGTGTTCGAGGTTACGAGGAGAAAGAAGAATAGAGTATAATTAAGAGGAAGAGGATTGAGAGTTAAGACACGTTGTGGAATCACCAGAAGAAAAATAAATGTGAAGAAGCGGTTCAGTTCGATTGGAGTAGTTAGTAGTGTCAAGTTGCTCTATCCTCCTTCCACGTGTCTCTTCTACTTATTATTTCTTTATTTTCTTCTTTTTTATGCATTATTTTTTAATTCCTTTTCAACTTTTATCCTGCCAACTGTCCCCTTTTCTTATTATTTCTTTTTTTTTAAGAAATTATTTCTTTATTTCTAGTACCAGTTTTTCTAACTTGATAGGATAGAACAACAATTTTTTATATAATTAAAATTTGTAATAAATTAAATAAATTTTAATATTAAATTATATCATAATTAAACTGCATGTAAGTGTATTGTTCAAACTCGACGGTCAATCGAATAGATTATTTAATGATTAAAATATTTCATTCGGATAATTTAGGAAAGAGAAAATTAGATTAAGATAACGTACAAATCTAAAAAAGGTTTATCATTCAAAATAAGATTATATTTTACCTTAATTATGTAATCTTATAAGGAAAATTTAATCTCTATAAAAAGAGTCACCAAAGTTTTAGTTAACCAATCAAATTCTAATCTATTATTGATAATTACTCTTACCTCGCGTTAGAGTGTCTTCTTAGATACACTCATCGTATTAAGAGAAGCTTATGGAGGAGCACCATTGTAAGAAGATTATGTCAACTATAAAAAGAACATGTGGCATCCACCGTGGGATCGAAGGAAAACTTTTTCTACAACCACAATTCAAACAACTAGTGACGAGACTGTTACCAATGGAAAACACACACATGCACATGATTTTGTTGTTGTGGGAATGTCCATTGTCGAGGATAACCCCAAACAAGGAACCCGACAGCTTTAGAAAAACCCCTATGTTTAGGAGCTTGACTATCACAACATGATCCTGAGATGCAAAAATACCAAGAGAGAGTTGAATTGGGGTTTTTAAGAGTTTTAAATTCTCTTGAAAAACAAGAATGCTTTTGATGATTTAGATGGAACTGTTTTACCTTAAAAGTTGATCTGAACTCAAAATAGAAATTCAAGTTGCTTAGATGAAATTGCAATAATTATGTAAAAACATATATTTTAAATATCAATATGTTTATGTCAAATATAGATATTTAATAAGAACCATTTTTTTTTATCAAATCCAATTTGTTTATGTTCTAAGATGTAGAATAACAGTTTGAGTGTTTGCAATTAAAACCATATTTTCGATCTATGCAAAGGTAGAACGAAATAAATAGGGAAGAAAAGTGAACAAGTATTTTTATACTGGTTCACCTCAACTTTTGACTGCGCCCAATCCTCAACCTTCAAGACAAGATTTTCACTAACACAACCAGTTCACAACTAGACTAACAATCATTAGATTTCACAACCTAGCCTCTACTAGATCATCTACTGCACTGTGTTTCTCTCTCTAGATACATTTGTTTTTTAACATAAAATGGGTATGTGATTTTACTACAATCTTATACAACAAATCTTATGTGATTTGTTTAGAGCCAGTAGTGGCTTGATATGACAAAAAATACTAATTTGTCATCGAGCTTGGGCTAAAGCTTGTTTTGTAGAACTAGAAGCAGTGGCGAAGCCAGCTTTTACTTTTAGGTAGTGCCAAATTTTATTTTTAATCCTAATTAATTATATAAGTATATATAATTATTAAAAAAAATCGACACTCAATAACTACAAATTTTATTTTTTAGGTAGTGTTGTGGCCATTTCTGGTTTCAAAGTGGCTCCGCCACTGACTACAAGTGACAATGAACAATACTTATAACTTGTCAGAAGTTAGTAAAACTGTGTTTTGTCACGTATAGAGACAAACGAGTATAAATCCCTATGTTTGATATTTGTTTGTTTTCTCTTTGCTTTATCTAACCGAAGTTGTGAATTTGATTTTAGATTTAAAAGATATCTTGTGTTCTAAGAAAATATTTTTATATCGTTTGATAGTGTTTTTGAAAAACTGTTATTTGTCTTTTATAAAGTTTAATTAATCGAAAAATTTTGTTTTATTTTACAAAGACTTTAAAATTTCAAAAATTACAATTCAATCCTCTTTCTTCTAATATTTATCTTTCCGAAAGAGACCAATTAAAAATTAATTCCAATGAGAGAATTTAAAATTTGAAAATGAACCACAAAAATTTTAGATCGAAAAACATATTAAGGAGAATATAAAGTAATTTCATAAAGTCATTATAATTAATTATCATATTATTTTAAGTCATTATCACAATAAACATGTCTAACTTTCTTTTGCGTAAAGTACATTTCTTATATTCAATTAACGAATTTAATCCTTAATTAATTTACATGTTAATACAATTGAATATCCAAAATATCCTCAAAATGGACGGAAAAAAGTTACTCTGGACTTCTTCCTTCTATATATAACTAGTGAATGTACTCGTACAATGCACGAGTCATATTTCTTTTTATTAAAAATATTGGGTGAATTAAATTATGTAAATAATTATAATAATAATAATAAGATTTTTCAAATTACATTTTACTATTTATTTCTGTAAGTAGTTACATAGTAAAATGATTAAAAACAAAAAGAATAAAGAGTTGTTTCAAATTATTAGTTTCTTCATAATCCAAATTTAGATGGAGAAGATAAAAACAAAGATAAGTATTTATTTTGAATTTACTAATTTTCATTTTGTTTAAATTTATCCGATAATTTTTTTTGGACAGTATATCATGTCAACACACATACTTTTGTTTCATTTTAGGTTCGTTGATTGCCTATTAATATTTTTTTAAAACATTTGCAGTATAAGAATAACGCTATTAACATATCCAGCATTTCAGTTTGATTGATTGACTCCAAATCTTCTAAAATAACAACCCAACTTTTCAAATAACTTATCAAATTTTACCGTAAATTAAATTAAGCATAGCAAGCTAGGTTTCTATCTATGTACTAATTTCTGAACAGTCATTGCAATACCCTGAAGCTCAACAAACGTCTCTTGGCCAATAAAAAATAAGAAGTTAGAAAGTGTGCTTACTAATTTCAATTTATGAACAGACAAAACTTTTGAAATTACTTTCCAAGGGATAAAGATACTTCATATAGTTAATAATATATAAACAGTAATAGTAAGGTATATAAATTACATTTTCTTTCAGCATTCTCCAATAAATATAGTGTAGGTAAGGTTCATTCATAAATTGAAATTGACCCAAATAATTTGAGTTACATATTAAGTGTGTTTGAGTCAAACTCGAATAAATCAAAATCACTTTCATTAATGGTATACTCTTGCTCCTCAATTGCTTTACCCTTCAATCACTAACTCACAAGGGAGTTATTGTTGAGACAAAGTCTCTCCAAAAGCTAATGTTTTAATGATGACAAACCACTATGAAGTAAAATCACAAGTGACTAAACTTAGATACTAATGATTGCTTTGAATGTTCTTAATTAAGACAAGACAAATTAAGAAGCATGGTACGGGTGTGAAGCATATGCCTGTAGTGGAAGCTTTTAATGACATAGATTCTGCAATTAGAAACATAATTCCCAGAAGAAGAGCTATTCAGAAGCTAAAATGAAAGTCATGTTTTCTTTGTCAAAGTTCAAATATTTGAAACTACATATAATCAGAGCTTTGTTGGGGTAGCTTAAGTCAAGGGGTAGATGCCAGAAGTTATACATGACTTGAGGATCATTAGCAGTTTTATTGCAAGTTGGTAGTAATGTCAGACATTTCTCACCAATCCAGAAGACACACCAGTCAAGACATGCATCAATACTTAGACAACATTGATTTTGAAGCTGTGAGTTCCTTTATTATCTTTGTTTATTTTCAATCAAAGGAACTATATGACAAAACTATCCTAATCAAATAATCAGCAACCAAGTAGAAGGGAGATTGTAACACATTGCACTGTAGTAACAATGCATCTATAGAAGACATGCTGCAACAACAATCACTAGAAGACTTCCCATGATTTGAAATTCAAAATCATGTGGAACCACTAAGACCAAAAGCTAGTGTAACACCCCAAATTCTGAGTATTAACAATTGTTAGATCAAAGCTTGAAGCCCTTACTCTTAGTTTTGGTTTGATAATTTTGCAATGCCTACCATGTTGTTGGGTAAAAGTGGCGCAACAGTCTTACCCTCAAATATCAAAGTGGGTTATCGTCAACCCTCAATCAAAATGCGGAAACGTAATCAAAAACACAAAAAAGAAAGGGAGAGAGAGAGAATATTTGTTTTACGTGAGAAAGCCTTCCCGAAATCTGGAAAGGAAAAACTCACGGGACACTACTCCAGATCAAATATCCACTATAACTGAGAACTGTTACAACACACGAAGGTGGTGGTACACTCAACCTCTCCAACAATGGTGGTAATCAAACTCTCAAAGTGTTTCACTCTGAACTCTCAAATATGCAGGCACGCAGGCTTGCTCAACAATGGCACTCAAGAATGTCACTTGAGGCTCTCAAATATCTATGTGTCTTGTCTCCACCCTTACTCATCTATTTATAGGATGAATTAGGTTTACAATGGACTGGGCCTAAGCCATCAAATATTATTTGATTTGGTCAATCAAATAAAAACAGAAAATATCAATCAAATAAAAAAGTATGAATTAACTAAAAATGAAAATTATCCAACAAATCTCCCCCTTCCATTTTTCAATGAGACCGAGGTCTTCAACTTCAACAACCTGGCCTTCTTTCTCGGCTTCAATGTGCCGAATTCATCAGCCCGGCTCCTTCACAGCAATCTTCAAATTTCCATGCTGGTACCGGCTTGGTCATCATATCTGACCAATTCTGGTCCTGTGCACTTTGGCAGGTCCGAGCTCTCCATCTTCCACCACATCCCAGATCCAATGATATCTCACATCAATATGCTTGGAGCGGGAGTGATAAGTCGAGTTTTTCTCCAGATGAATGGCACTCTAATTGTCACATTTTAGCTCGTACTTGTCCTATTCATGGCCAAGTTCCATGAGGAACTTCTTCATCCACAGCATCTCCTTGCTTGCCTCAGTCACGACAATGTACTCGGCCTCAGTTGTCGAAAGTGCCACACACTTCTGTAATTTTGATTGCCATGAGATTGCTCTTCCAGCAAATCTCATCAGATATCCGGTCATTGACTTCCTCGAGTCAGAATCTCCCCCTAAATCAGCATCCGAGTAGCCTTGCAACTCGGCTTCACCATCTCCAAATCAGAAACATAACTCGGTCGTTCCTCTCAAGTACCTGAAGATCCACTTCACTGCTTCCCAGTGCTCTCTGCCGGGGTCTTAAAGAAACCGGCTCACCATTCCAACTGCAAACGCCAAGTTGGGTCTAGTACAAACCATTTCATACATCAAGCTTCTGACTACGTATTGGTATGGGATCTTCAGCATCTCTTCTCTACCTTCATCAGATCTCGGACACTACTTCTTATTCAGCTTCAAGTGCCCGGCTAAGGGGGTGCTAACTGTTTTGGCCTTGTCCATGTTGAATCTCTTCAAAATCTTCTCAACGTATTTCTCTTGACTTAGCCACAGTAGCTTCTTCTTTCTATCTCGGATGATCTTGATTCCGAGAATCTGCTTTGCAGGGCCGAGGTCCTTCATCGCAAAGGACGAGCTCAATGCCTTCTTCAATCCGACAATCTTCATCTTGTCTTGTCCTACAATCAACATATCATCAACATAAAGCAGCAGAGTCAGGGAATCACCGGTCTCATACCTCTTCACAAATACGCAGTGGTTGGCTTCAATCTTCACAAACTTGTGCTCATTCATGAAGGATTCAAATTTCTTGTACCACTGCCGAGGTGCTTGTTTCAAGCCATAGAGACTTTTCTTCAACCGGCATACCATGTCGTCGCATCCCGGAGCTCGGAACCCTTCAGGTTGCTCCATATATATCTCCTCTTCCAACTCTCCATGAAGGAATGCGGTCTTCACGTCCATCTGTTCTACCTCGAGGTCCATCGAAGCCGCCATTGCTAACACAGTCCGAACAGAGGTCATCTTCACAACAGGAGAGAAGATCTCTTCAAAATCAACACCTTTCTTCTGATTACAGCCCTTCACTACAATCCGGGCTTTGTATCTTGGCTTCTGCCCGTTCTCTTCAGGTTTGATCTTGTACACCCACTTGTTCTTCAGAACTCGTCTTCCTTTAGGCAACTCGGTTAACTCGTAAGTTCAATTCTCGTGGAGGAAATTCATCTCGTCCTGCATTGCCTTCAACCATTCTTCTTTGTCTGAGCTCGTCACGACCTCATCATAACTCTGAGGCTCACCATCTTCAGCAATAATGGCATATTCATCAGAAGAGTACCTTGTAGAAGGTCTTCTGTCTCTAATGGGGTATCTCGGCTGTTCTTCTTCAGTCGCTTGAGAACTCGGTTCATCCCGGTTCTCCACATCAATTCGGACCTCAGTATCTCGGTCCTCTTCAGCATGTTTCTGGTCAACATTTCTTTCCTCTGGCTCTTCCCCTACTTCAACTAGAACAGGAGGGATGGGTTCTTCACATCGAACAAGAACTCAGACTTCTGGCTTCGAGATGTCATGAATTGTCTCATCTTCATGAAATACTACATCTCGGCTTCTCACAATCTTCTTGTTGATTGGATCCCACAATCTGAAACCAAACTCGATTTTAGGCGAACCTAGGTAAATGCACTCCTTCGTCTTAGCATTCAGCTTTGCCCTTTCATCTTTGGGGATATGTACGAAAGCTTGACATCCAAACACCTTCAGGTGGTCATAGGTTGCATTCCGACCTGTCCAGACTTCTTCAGGAATGTCTCCTTCCAGTGGTCTTGATGGTGACAGATTAATCAAGTCAACAGTTGTCATGATGGCCTCTCCCCAGTATGCTTTCGACAATCTGGCATTGGATAGCATACTCCTGACCTTCTCTTCAATAGTCTTGTTCATCCTCTCAGCAAGTCCATTCAACTGCGGAGTCTTGGGAGGTGTCTTCTCAAGTCAGATCCCGGCTTCTCTATAATAAGCTTCAAAGGGACTCTGGTACTCACCACCGTTATCTGATCGAACCACGTTCAACTTCTTGTCGGTCTCCCTTTCCACCATAGCATGGAACTCTTTAAAACATTGGAGTACCCGGTCTTTAGTCTTCATCAAATAAACCCACACTTTGCTGGAATGATCGTCAATGAAAGAAACAAAGTACTGAGCTCCTCCAAGCGATCTCTCTGTCATGGAGCAAACATCAGTATGGACGAGGTCTAAGATCTGCCTTCATCGCCTGGGTTGATCTGGTCTCACAAACGAAACCCGATGCTGCTTTCCAGCTAGGCAATGTGTGCAATTCTCCAACACTTGGTCCTTCAACCCGGTCAATATTTCTCTCTTCTCCAAAATCTGGAGTCCTTTCTCGCTCATGTGGTCGAGACGCTTGTGCCATAGCTCAAGGTTCTGTCCATCGCGGATGACATTGGGTTCTCCACCAGTCGTCCTTCCTTGCATCATATACAAGGAGCCTTCTTTCTTTCCTCAGGCCACAACCAAGCTTCCCTTGGTCAACTTCCATCTACTTTCACCAAAGTAATTCACTGACCCGGCATCATCTAGCTTTCCAACCGAGATCAAATTCAAACGCATGTCAGGTACATGCCTCACATCTTTCAGCGTAACCCGGCACCCTGTATCTGTGGTCAGGGTTACATCACCAACACCAACAATCTTGCCGGTCACCTAATTTCCCATCTTCACGACACCATAATCTCCCTTCCTGTAAGCAGAAAAGAATCCCTCATGTGGGGTGACGTGGAACGAGGCACCAGAATCAACAATCCAGGTGCAATCATCATGGGCTATGTTCAACATTTCCTCACTGAGGAGGAATATCTCGGCATTCGGGTTAGCGACCACAGCCGTGGTGCTCTTATCATTTCTCTTTCTGGGATAATGTGGTTCGGCTTTACACAGTCGTTCTGTTCATCATTTTGCAGAGCTCGGCAGTCTGGTCTCTTGTGTCCTACCTTCCCACAGTAGAAGCACTTCAAGTCATGCTTTGGCCTTGACCGGCCTCTGGACCTATCTCGTCCACCTCGATCTCGGCTCTTGCTATGACCCCGGGAATCGAAATTTCTTCTATTCTCTGCAACGTTAGCCTCAGACGTGCTGGTTACACCTCGTTCTCTTCTCCTGGCTTCTTCATTCAAGAGGTTATCCGTTACAACATCCATCTTCAATTTTCCATCAGGAGCCGAATTACTCAAAGTCACTACCAGAGTATCCCAGCTATCTGGCAACGAACTCAATAACAACAAAGCCTGCAACTCGTCATCAATCTTCATCTCGACTTTGGTCAGCTGATTCACAATCCCTTTGTAGGTGCTGAGGTGTTCAATCATGCTCATCCCGTCCTTGTATTCTATCTTCACAAGTCGGTGAACTAGGTGTGCTTTGTTCCTGGGAGTCTTTTTCTGAATCATGGACTCTAGCTTGTTCCACAATTCGTACGCGTTCGTGAACTCGGACACGTGCTCAAAGAGGCTTTTATCAATATATTTTCTGATCGTGGCCACCGCCTTACGACTCAGGACCTCCCATTCCCTGTCGCTTTTGCTAGCCGGTTTTTGAGCAAGGGTAATGGGCTCAAATAAATCTTTGCAGTAGAGGTGATCCTCCATCATTGGTCTCCAATACGTAAAGTTGTCTGCGGTCAACCTGAACATATCTCCGTCGTGGGTGATACCGTTGGTCTCCATCTCGTCTCCTTCAGAACCCGTCGAACCCGGGCTCTGATACCACTGTTGGGTAAAAGTGGCGCAACAGTCTTACCCTCAAATATCAAAGTGGGTTATCGTCAAGCCTCAATCAAAATGCGGAAACGTAATCAAAAACACAAAAAGAAAGGGAAAGAGAGAGACAATCTGTTTTACGTGAGAAAGCCTTCCCGGAATCTGGAAAGGAAAAACTCACGGGACACTAGTCCAGATCAAATATCTACTATAACTGAGAACTGTTACAATGAATCAAACACACCAAGGTGGTGGTACACTCAACCTCTCCAACAATGGTGGTAATCAAACTCTCAAAGTGTTTCACTCTGAACTCTCAAATATGCAGGCACGCAGGCTTGCTCAACAATGACACTCAAGAATGTCACTTGAGGCTCTCAAATATCTGTGTGTCTTGCCTCCACCCTTACTCATCTATTTATAGGATGAATTAGGTTTACAATGGACTGGGGCTAAGCCATCAAATATTATTTGATTTGGTCAATCAAATAAAAACAGAAAATATCAATCAAATAAAAAAGTATCAATCAACTAAAAACGGAAATTATCCAACACATGTTTAATAGATTATGCATTTGTATTGAATGTTTTAGACTAGACCTGTGTGTGATATAGTATAAGTCTATTTCATGCTTACTGATAGATCAATTATGAAGTGAATGAAGTATTCTTATTTTCTAAGTTTCTTAGGAACTTACTTTTACTTGAAATTTGGCTAGAAGCATCAAATTAATTTATTGCCTAACTTGGTAATTGAGTGCCTAAGCTAGTTTCAGAAGAAGGAAGGATCTGTAGCTTAGAATAACAGATTATCCCATTTGATAATTGATTACCCAACACCTGGAAACAAAGAGAAGCTCTCTGTGTGATTTTATAACCGATTACCACACATGATAATCGATTACCCAGACAACAGAAAAGAAACGGAGATACTTAAACTAAAACGAATTAATCAGTTATCCCATTTGATAATTGATTAACCAATTTCTGGAAATGTAGATCAAGGGTGATTTTGACGAATTAATCAATTACTTGATTTTATAATTGATTATATCTATTTTAATCTATCAATTTATAAATATTCCTATGTGTTTTCTTTATTAGAGACTCTTGATACGATTAATCTTGGAGAAAAACATTTCAAGAGAGTCTTCTAAAAGAATTGCACTGCATTTAGTCTGAAGATTGAAGTTGATCAAAGAACCATTCATTCAACAATCATGAATTGATCATCTTGTGAATAAAACTTCAAGATTGAAGATCTACACTTTATTTTTCATTCTTTTAGATTGCATTTCTTGGTTAGAGTTACCAAGAGGGTCAGAGAATTGATAGAGTTTCAATTATGAGTCTTTTCTTGTAGGGTTCAATAGAAAGATTTGAATTCTATTTGAGTATTGTGTGTACATAGTATTTGTATTTGTTTCTCTGTGTAGTGGAAGCTCTAAGAGGACAAAGAGCAATTGGACGTAAGTTCGAATTGGGATGAACCAATATAAACTCTTGTGTAATTCTCTTATTCTCTTAACTCTAAGTCTTGAATTCATCTTGGTATTGGAATTGGGTCATTATAAAAGATTCTGTTTTTTTACACATGTTATAATCATAGAAGGTTATGGTTTATAATGATCTTTTGAAGAAACTTTAACTGATTTAAAGGGGTTGTTTTTAATCTATATTAAGAACAATTTGGTAAAGATTTTGAAAGAATATATTCAATCTAAATTTCCACTTGATCCAACATAAATAAATCACGTGGCTTTCTTTGAACCATGCTTTTTTATTATATTAAATTGATTGATTTGAGATATCTTAGGTATTGTTGTTGTGGTTATTTTTGTTCATATTATTATTGTTGGTGGTGTTTTATATTAGGTTAGAGGAGTGTTAAGATTCAATTCTTATAATTAAAACACTTAAAAAGTGTCCAAGTCTAGTATTGAGTTTTATGATAAAAACCCTACAAACTTGTTCATTCAAGTTATCATTTGTGCTGTTGAAAAGTTTGTTAGAAAAGATACAATTCATCCCTACACCTTTGATATCAAAATCACCTTCTATCTTGGAGAAAAATGACCTCAAAGTAGGTCACTTGATCATAAAACACTTGTAAATACTCCTAACAGGAGACACACGACTGCGTGATAAATATAACTTCAAGAGTTATAAAGCATTTTTGGTTTGAATTTTGGGGAGTATTTCTTCACTAAAATGGAAGCAGCTTCTACGTAAAATTTAGATTTGACTGTGAAAAAATTGGAGTAACACGCTTATAAATCAACCAAGCAAACATGCATATAGATGTTTCTGTATTTCATGATTAATCACTATCACGTGATTTCAAAAAGTGAGATAATCCAAATCCATGAAAAAGATGGGACTTCCATATGCACCGTTCTTCGGCAGGACCAAATTACTTAACACCACCTATGATAATATAGGATCACTTCCTTACATATATGATTTCAGGTCCATATCACATATCTTACAACATAATGTGACAATAGCAACTAGAAGCTACACGTCTGTCCAATACACCCAAGGATGGTACATGATCGGGCTATGCTCTATAATTGTATATTGTTATTTCAATAAACAATCAGATAAATAACATTAACAAAAACTAGTCATTTTCAAACAGATCTAAAGGGGTCAGAATGAGATGAGAGATGCTGAGAGCTTATTAATCTATTCCCTGCTCCAGGCTTTTGACCTCACTAGTTCAGCTCCCATGATTACCATTCACAGTCAACTCTGCTTCAGCCTTCTTGTTTATCTCATCAAGCTTGGGATGTTCTTCACTATTCACTTTTGTTCCTTCTATTTCCTCCACGTCAAATTCACGAGTACTTTTGACGTGTTCCTCTTTATTCACTCCTTCCACTTCAACCGTTTTGTCTGCAGTAGGGCATGTTTCCAATTTCTCTGGCTGTGGGTGCTCAATCTTTTGTATCCCAGACCCACAATATTCTCTTGTCTCTTCCTGTGGGTGCTCAATCTTTTCTTCATCCTTTCTCAGAAAATCTTCAGAGCCCTCAGTTCCTTTGTCATCAACTTTATCTTCCAATGCAGGTAGTTCTCCATCCGCAGCATTGGATTTTTCCTTTTCAATAGGCACCTCATCATTTTCTACTGGTTTAGCTTCTCCAGAATGAGTGGATTTGTTGACATCTGTATCTTCCACACTCTTGTCATCTTGATTTTCCTTTACAACATCCTTTTCCTTCTCTATATCATTATCATCCTTAGTGGTGTCATCAACTTCTTGCGTTTCCGCTTCCTTTGTCTCCTCTTCTTTTTCTTCCAGGGAAGTTTCCTTTTGTGAAGCTGATGATCTTTTAGTACGCTTCTTGCGGGGCTCAGTTAATGTTGGAGGAGCTGCCTTTGCCTTCTCACTAATTCTTGTAGATCTTCTTGGGGTCTCACCAGTGCCCCAGTCAAATTCTGATACAGCTGGACCACCAGGGTGTGCTTTCAAATATTTTTCCAGCTGCTTCCTGCTATTGATCTCCTCTCCTGTTGGTGAAGTGAACACAATCTCATTTTTCTTTGGGGTACCAGCTTTCTTTGGGATGAACTGCAATGCAATACAGTATATGATTTGTGAATCATCTTACAGGAAAAAGCAAGCAACAACACAACAATCATAACACATACAAGATTTTGGTTGTTATTGACTTCTTAAAGTTGATCCTAACGTTAAGAATAAAGCTCTATTCACTAGTTTCACATAACAATAACACTTAGAACCCTTAGTATGATACTCTTGCAAATAGAAAGTTACAGTAATATCAAATATATAGAGAGCAAATCTCTTGAGAAAATTATTGTTTTCTTGGGGGCAGAGTCATTCTTCCATGTGAACTCTGACCTGGTGCAGAGTCAAGCATCATTGGCTCTAATAAACTAGCAGTTTTTATTATTAAACTCAAGGAAATGACATGCATGGAACTAAATTAACCCTGTCAACCCAGAAAGGTATTCTTTCCCTCTGTCATCTTTCATTCAGGTAATACTTGGGAAAGGTGAAAGTCCATGAAATTGTGCATGATAGGAACTAAATGTTTTACTACCGATATATAGGGATAAACCCCAATTACAAATATCAGAAACCACCCAAAAAAAAACAAGAAAACAAAAGATAGAACACTGCAAAAATTTATGGGTATGCAAAAACCTGCCACCAGCCCAAAAGGCCCCAAAACTAAGACAGGATGTCCTCTCTCCTTCCTTACCTTCCTTTTATCATTTGCTTCTAACCCTTTCCCCTTCCAACCCTCATGGTCATGTATGCAAGGTTCTACAACCCAAATCCCTCTTCTGTCCCTAGCTCAGTGTAATATTGCATAACAGCATGGAAAATATCAAGATTTAACAATATCCAAGGCTTGTACCATGACCAAGAAACCAATAAAAAAAATGCACATATGGACTGCATCTGAAGTTACAAACTATTTCCTAATCTTGAATTGCAGTAATTAATTAATAAATAATAAAAAATATAATGTCAAGCAGCAAGTGGTCCCAAAATTTGTCAAAGAAAATAAATACATTGATCTTCTGTATGTTTATAAAACATAGTAACATACACACATATTCCCTCTAATTTTGCACAGTTCAAAGATTGAAATAAATTTTTCAGGGGTATGTAAGTGTTTAATAGGGTTAGTGTATAAAAACCATAAATAGCCACAAATAGGGCATAATTCCCCTGGAACCCTAGGACCCATAAACTTCTCTGCTAAGTGCTAGTTGAATCCCACCGCTGTTATGAAAGAGCAACTGAAATCCTAAACGAGTGCCTCAAGAGCCACAGAGGAGAGGAGGAGGGGGGGTTCACTCCACCAGTGCGATTGACCACCATGCAATCCTAACCCATTTTTTCTGTTTCTACTCACAGGGGATCCCTGAACCCAAAATTGAGCATGGAAGATTGCGATCCCACTGAGATCCCATTCCATCACAATCTGTGGCATGAGTTAGCATGGAAGGGGGGCCCTGACGTATAAGATTGTGCGATTACATGATCTTAACAGTGGCTTGGAGTCCAACCTCACCAACTTAAAAGAGCAGATCTAGAGTAACACACAGCTGAATTATTTAATGCCCTGTGATTTGATGTGAGATCAATGCTACATAAAAATCAGATAATCAACTCAATATGGTAGTAGATATCATAAAAACTTAAGCACAGATTTAGAGGGAGGAAGGCAGGGGTCCTGGTCCCCCTCCTTCAGGCTTTACATATATACACACACACACACACACAGTCTTCTGTGTTCATAACTAGTTGATCTTTTTTATGCACAGCCAACTTGAATTGTCGCACTTTTTTATTGCATTAACAAGATTGAATGGCTTGCATCCCATCTTGATCTTGTACTTTTATGTGGTTTGTATATGTTAAAAGAGAGCTAATGAAGATTAACGAAACTTAATGAGAACTAATAAAAACCATTTTCATAGTAAATCTGTAAAATGTGACTTCCACTAAACATATTATATATATATATATATATATGGGCTAGGATCCGTTTACGTCGGATGTCAAACATTATACTTACACCAAATCTCAGCTACTCAATTTCAATAATCTAAAGACTGGAATTAATTCACTTTAAATTAAAAAAGAATGCTAATGAGCAAGTCACGTGAGATGATTTTATCATTTATAATTAAACTAATTAATAACATCAGATAATATTTCTTATGATATTTGCAAATCTTATCTTTACCAAAAATGAGACTTGGAATTCCATAAAAAAAAAAGAAAAAAAGATAACCATCTGTGGACGTCTTTGTTTGCTACAATAACAAAAACTTTGAAATTCTTGACAATTACTGTTATTAGCGAACTGAAATTAGTTTATTATCAGCCAATTGAGATTCTTATATACAGGGCACTATTTTTGAGATTGGGTGTCGGTGTATGAAGAGTATTGGTTCCCAACTCTGCAATAAGAAAACAGATCACATGAATAGTTCACAAGTTTAGCTGTACAAACGTGGTGGGCAATTATGTGAATTCAATGCTGTTGATATAATTTCAGATCTAATAATTTTATTGATATGTGGAGGCTACAAAATATTTTGGTATTTTTCTATAGGTGCATTCTATGGCTTATATGTATTCAATGGTGTTGCTATGCCCCGTTCAGTTAGAAATTATAGGCTTTTAGCCACAATTTTCATAAAAGAAAAAAATAGTTTGCTGTTGGAGTAGTTTTGTTATTGTAGCAAAGAAAGACATCCAAAGATGCATGGTTATCTTTTTTTTTTTCTTTATGGAATTCAAAATCTCATTTTGACGAAGATAAGATTGACAAATATCATGAAAAATATTATTTGATGTTATAATTAATTAATTTTGTGGTGCCTTGGGGATTTGTTGGTCATAGATTCAAATCCGAAAATAGTCTTTTTACACATACAGGGATAAGACAACATACAATTTTTCTCTCCCTTTCTTCTTTTCTCCTCTTGTGAAAAATTAACCACAGTCCCCCAAAATACGTATTTGTATAAAGCATCAAGGAAAACATAAAATGATGACTTTATTCCAGCAATTCAACCTAAACACTTTTCTGTTTTTCTTAAAATATGTTCTACACATTCATTTATCATTATGGAAAAGGAATTTATTTGGCAATTGATACACACTATGATTGTTTGTGGAGGCTAAAACAAACAGAAAAACCCATACTGCTAGAAAATAAAAATCATTACCCTGTTATATAACAGCTACAGCAGTTAATATGCAGGTGCCAGGCAGCCATACTCAACCAAGTTTAATGCAATAAACAAATACGCTAGAGCAAGAACAATCCACTGAATCCAGCGATAACACCTTATTACGGGATTAAAAAAAATACAACACTAAAGTAAGGCAAAATATATTGATGTAATATTTCAATATAAAGCGCATCAGTCCTACATGGCCTGAAAAATTGAGCAGTCCTAATTAAAAGTCAAGCAGTGCGGAAGGGAAAGCAGCACTATCTTGGAATATAAAGGTGATAAACATTTTTTTTTTTATTGACATTGGTATTGGTACAAAGTATCCGCTGAAATCAGTGACTAATCTTCATCGTGGACCTTGAGCCTTGACTACTTAGGTAAGGGACGCAAGCTGAAGCCATTACCACTTGCGTCAATGGTTGTTGGTTAAACGTGATAAACGTGTCTACGGGTATATTTACATAAGACCAATAAAATCAATCAAAACGCATTTCTTGATATAGAAAAATATTGGGCACGACCGCAAAACCCTAACAGACACTCGACACTAGTCTGGTATATACTTTTTTTAGATGCATTTCCTGCGAATTTTGAAGCACACGCATTCAACATGACAGAATTCGCCACAAACTAACGAAATCCACAAAAGCCCTAATTCATGTATCGTCTCCGAGGCTCGGTAACACGCGGTGGAGGAATATCGCGAAAAAAAAAATAGGCCCACATCGACGCCAAAGCAAGAAGGTGACACAACAAAACCAACGAATTACGGTAACTTAGCACTTAGCAGCGAATTTCAACAAAACGAAATAGTCAAAGCGAAACAGTGGAAAAAAAAAACGCAGAAAAGGAGAAACAGAAGAAACAGTGGCAAACCTTCTTCTTCCAACCAGGTGGAGCAGGAAGCTCCAAAGAGAAAGTTTCCTCGCTCGCACTACCCTCCTTCTCCACTGAGCTCGCCATTTTTCACCTGCAAAATTCAGCTCGAAAAATTTCCCCTTATTTTTTGAAATAAAAAAAATTGAAGAAAGAAGATAAAACAGGAAGGCGGAGAGGGAAAATTTAAAAGGAACAGAAAAAACTAACTTTTTTTTATGTGTTTTATTAATTCTGGTGTTTCTGTGAAATTGGGAATTGTAATGCTTGGTTTTTGTGTTTGAGGTTACGGGGAGAAAGAAGAATAGAGTATAATTAAGAGGAAGAGGATTGAGAGGACACGTTGTGGAATCACCAGAAGAAAAATAAATGTGAAGAAGCAGTTCAGGTCGATTCAATTTGTGTTGGGCACTTGTCAAGGTGCGCTATCCTCCTGCCACCTGTACCTTCTTTTTATTTTTTCTTCATTATTTCTTTATTTTGTTTTTCTAGTACTACTAGTTTTTAATATATCTCTATTTCTAATACTAGTTTGTTTTAAAGGATAGGATAATTCTTTACATAATTAAAATTTATAATAAATTAAATCATTTTTATTATTAAACTTTATTGTAATTAAACTTTATGATAAATATATAATTTATATGTATAATAAACAATTTAAACTACAAGATTATTTTTAACATTCATGTTTGTTTACTGAATTATTCAACCCTCTATGAGGCAGGATTGTCCTTGGTAAGAGGCAAGAAAAATTAAGTCCCTAATCATGCTTAGAGGTAGATTAATTAAACAATAATCTCAACAAGAAACCCCAAGGTCCAAAGTCCAAAAATGTTTGTATAAATAGAAATGACACTACTAGAAAATATAGATATTACATCGCTCAGTTAACATCGATTTATATGAAAATCAATGTTAACAAATGCACGATAGCATTTTTGTAAATAAGTGGACGTGGTTAACATCGATTCCGATGTTAAGAATTGAACTCAACATCGATTTTATTTAGAACCGATGTTGAGCCTCACGTGTCAACATCAGATTTGTTTAGAATCGATGTTGATATTGGCGTGTTGTTGCGAAATCGGCAAGTATAGCGTTCGTTTCAAGTAATAAAGTGAGTAAGTAAAGTATCGTCTCCACAGGGATTGAATGCAAATCTTATCGCAGCTTATTATCTTAGAAATTGGAAGACAAATAATAAGTTTGAAGAGAATATGGTTGTATTTTAGAATTACGAAAGTTAAATAACTGAATAGAAAATTAACGAGAATTCAAAAACAAGTTAAATTAATTATTACGCAGTGATGAGAAATAATTGTGGTCAGAGCACATTCCCTTTGTTTCCTACCTTCTTTACTTGAATTGGTTATTAATTTCAATTACTTCGAATTGTTCAAAGGATGTATTTTTGCGTAATTAGTTAAATCCTAATCCCTTAGTAGTTTAACCCTTTAACCCAATTAGAAATCCTAATTCCTTAGTAATTCCCTATTAAGCTAAGCATTAAGAGAATGCGTCAAATAATTCTGCAATCATACATACCTATCCCTAGGTAATGTAAAAACTGTTATTTTACTGCTTTCAGAAATTAGAGTTCCAACATCCCTATTGTAAACACTAATCCTTAGAACTTTACTAGAATGACAAAGTCTAATAAAGAATAATTCAATGAAGAACAAAGTAAAATAAAACAATTATCATAATTCCATATTAATACCAATCAAGTTGCAGAGGAGTTCACATTGGTTCTGGCTCTAACCACAATAATAAAAGTTAGCCAGACATGCTCATAACTAACCTTAAGTGCAAAACTAGCATGTATCTAAGAGAGAATTACAAAGAAAGTAGAAGAAGTACAAGTTGCTCCGTCTTCCTTTGATCTTCTCGTATTGCTCTAATCTTCTCTCTGCGTTTCTGTCTATTTTTCTGTGCCAAAAGTGCCTCTTTATTCTCTCCCACACGTCCATATGTTAATTAGAGTAACAAGAACCTTTTTCCCCAGTTATTTTCATGCCAAATCATTTAAAACAGGAAATTGTGTAACTGTGGCCCTACTAGCGCGGTGTCTCATGCTAATCGCGTGAGATAGCCGTCATGAGGGGATCTTCAAACATTCTGGCGCGGATATCGTGGAGGTTGGGGCGGATCGCGTGGCGTGTTCGAAAACACAGGTTGCTTCTTTTTGCTTCTTTTCCTCTCTTGTTGGTTCCTAAATAACAAAAATAATAATAAATGAGATAATAAACAAATAAATAAATAAACTTAACTAATTCTAGCTTATATTACTAATTATTGAATGAATCATTAATCAAGTAACCCTAAAAACTAATAATGCTAGCAGCATATCACGTGTCAACATCGATTTTTTGTGAATCCGATGATGTGCTTACCCTAAATGTTAAACTCTCATTTCATTCCAGCTCTCTTGCCCAAACATCTTGTTTGTGGCCAAACCTCTATGACTCTCATTTCACCCTAAACCTTTGCGTCCAAATCGTCTCTGGATCTTGCCCCTCGTCTTTGTCACCATTGCCATTGTGCCCATCATTGTCATTCCAATGTCTAACGTTGTTGCCTCTCAATTGTGTCATTCCAGTGCCTCTCTGTTTCGGCCAAACCTGCTAAAGCCCTCGCTTCTCGTCAATGCCGCTATTCGTTTCAGGTTCAAAGATTCTCTTCGTGGCTAAACTCTTTGAAGTATTATGTCTGTAAACTCTTTGAAGCATTATGTTTGTATATTCTACATACTCTTAATGTTGTTTATCATGTGAATTTTCGTGGTTTTGATCATGTGATTTGTGCCTTTGTGGGTACTAGTAGTGGATTGAGTGGGAATTACTGTGGAGTTTATGACTTTGGGTGTTGGTTTTCCCTGTTTAATGATTCTCACTTATCTCCAGTTAATTGCCAAAATTTGAGGCGTAGTATAGTATAGTATGCTACACTTTTTTGTTGTTCATAAAGTGGCCAGTTTTCCAATAAGAATGTCTCTTCCTTCAAGCCCTTCTTAGAATTTTTTTCTCATGTTGTTTTAACTTGTAATGTCATGAGGGCACCACCAAAGATTTGAAATTCTACATTGTTTGATCAATGATTGAAACAACAAAAAAAAAACACAAATGGGTAAGAAGAAAAGCATAAGGTTTAAGGTCAATGTGTAAAAATTTCAACTGATTCCATGTATGATCTCCTTAATTTTCATTTTTGGGTTGAAAAGAGAAAAGAAAGTGTAGTTGGTTATGGATTAGAAATGCTGAAGCATGCAATGAGTGTGTGTGGACAGTTTCAAAGCTGAAGCAGTGACCCCACTAGTGGTTTAATTTTTTAGTTGAGAGTGTTGAAACAAATTGCCTATACAGGTTTATTGTGTATCTTGCTTGCTTAAATGAATGCATTGGACCGTTAGAGATATAATGCAATTCATTTCTTCTACCTAAAATTAAGCTTTTACGAAGAATAGTTTTTCACATTAACTATCTTATTTTCATCTATTATGAATATATTTTGTTAAGTGTCAAGTATTAATTAGAAGAGACTGCAAAATGATGTCACTTCACGTTGTTTCGCACATCAATAGATTTGTGAACTTATGAATTGTGATAGAGACTCTGTGGATTGTATTATTCTTTCTTTTGTTTCTAATATGATATACAGAGCTTTAATTGAATGTTAGGTGCTATTTGCCATGTATTTGCCATGGATTCTCTAGTTTACTAGTATGTATGAATGACAACGAAAGTGTTTTAATTGACGTCTTCTCTAATTTATGTCCCTTAAGATAGCTACCAATTTTAATTGAATGGGAGTATGAGGTGACTAGTACATTTACAGCCTTGGCAACCATAGGCACATGCCTACGCACTAGAATAAGTGTAAGGTTTATACCTGAGCATAATTGTTTAGCCTAAAAAGCAAAAATGAGGTGAAATTAATTATTTATTACACTAATTAATTATGCTAAAGCTGGGATACATGAAAAGAACTTAAAGCATAAATCTATGTCAAAGGACGATTGGGGTTGTTGTTGGGTATGTCTCATACTTTGCCTTTAGCAGATAAGCCGCTTGCAGATGGAGTAAACACTGTATATTATTTTTCCTTCCCTTTCTCTCTTTTTGTTTTTCTCGATTGTTGTGTGATTGCTCAGTACCAACAATTGGTATCAGAGCTAAGGTTTTGCAATTGGGATTTCACTATTTTAGGGTTTTCTTAATATTAAGAAACCTGCAAAATTAATCTGTGAGGGATGTCAACCGGTCAATCACAAATTGAGGTTGAGAAGTTTGAAGGAAAGGGTTTCGAGTTATGGAAACTGAAGATGGAGGCTCTGCTCGTTGATAGGGACTTGTGGTACATGATCGAAGATGCAAAGCCACTTGAGTCTGAAGATCAAATGAGATGCAAAAGCAGGGCAGTCTCTATCAGAATAAGTCACTCGTGAATTATTCGGTACTTGTTGATTTTGTATAATAAACTCACCCTTGCAATTTTGTACTGTGTGGTTGGTACTTGTGATGATCACAAACTTCATTCATAGGAGCAGATGATCAGTAATAGGTGATGTTGGAGAGAGATTCTTTGGTGGGAGCCGCCAAGCCAACGTGACAACGTTCGAATTTACTTTGGGAAGAGAGTTGGGTTTTGTTATCAACTCTTTCTTAGTTGAGTCTTTGTTTCTATTTGATTGGACATGTAATCACAAGCTTATATTCATATGTAAAAACTGAATTATGTTCTGACATAGGAATGATATGTATATGTATAAAATATTTATATGTATGTATTTATTTACGTATGTGTGCATTTTTGATGAATGTATTATTGCGAAAAATTCACTCTCATTTTCATAATCAAATTAATGGAGTTTTCATTAAAAATTGAAATTACACGTTTAGAGCAGTGATATCGTAGCGACGATGCGAGTCGTTACAATGAACATTGGATGATGACCATGCATGATGAATTGAATCAATTTAAGAGAAATGAAGTTTGGGAATTAGTTCCTAAACCCTCTTCTCACAAACCTATTGGCACCAAGTGGGTTTTCAGGAACAAACTTGATGAAAGTGGCATCATAGTTAGGAATAAAGCTAGATTGGTTGCAAAAGGTTACAACCAAGAGGAAGGCATAGACTATGATGAAACCTATGCTCCAGTAGCAAGGTTAGAGGCCATTAGGTTGTTGCTTGCATATGCATTTTTAATGGATTTTAAATTGTTTCAAATGGATGTGAAAAGTGTTTTTCTAAATGGATACATTGAGGAGGAAATATATGTTGACCAGCCTCTTGGTTTTGTTGATTACAAACATCCAAACCATGTTTTTAAACTGATAGAAGCTCTTTATGGTTTAAAACAAGCTCCAAGGTCTTGGTATGAGAGATTGAGCAATTTCTTGCTTAGTTAATCTTTCATAAGAGGACAAGTGGACAAAGCCTTGTTCATCAAGAAGAATGGCAATGATATGTTGTTGGTTCAAATTTATGTTGATGATATTATATTTGGTTCAACTAATCAATCTATGTGCAGAGAATTTTCTGTCTCAATGCAGAGTGAATTTGAAATGTTTATGATGGGAGAGCTAACTTTCTTCCTTGGACTTCAAGTCAAGCAAATGAAGAATGAGACATTTTTTAGTCAAACCAAATACTGCCTAGAATTGATCAAGAAGTTTGAAATGGAGAAAAGCAAGGATGCTACAACTCCAATGGCTACATCACCCTATCTTGATTCAGATGACAAAGGAAAGAGTGTTAATGAGTCAAAATACAGAGGAATGATTGGATCTTTGTTAAATTTGACTGCAAGTAGAACTGACATTATATTAAGTGTGTGCTTGTTTGCTAGATATCACATCGTGGAAGGGCAATTGGAAGACCCGGGGCTGCCACGGTGTAACGACCTGCCTCGTCGCTACGATATCATAACTCTAAATGTGATTTTTTTTTTAAAAATTTTAATAAAACTTCATTAATTTGATTATGAAAAATTAAGGTAAATTTTTTTTCCACGATAATACATTCATTAAAAACACACACACACACACACACACACACACACATATATATATATAAATAATTACATAAATATATATACAACATATACATATTATTCCTATGTCAGAACATAACTCAGTTTTTACAAATATATAGATTTGAGATTACATGTCTGATCAAGAGAAACAAAGAACAGACTAAAAACAAATACAACTCTCTCTTCATGGCAAATTCCAATGTTGTCACGTTGGCTTGGCGGCTCCAACAGAAGAAATCTCTCTTCAATATCACCTATTGTTGATCATCTGCTCCCACGAACAAAAGTTCGCGATCATCACAGGTATCAACCACAAGATACAAAAATTGCAAGGGTGAGTTTATTATACCAAAACCAATAAGCACCAGATAACAATAATTAGAAAGAAACAATAATAACAATCACAATCATTCTCAATAATAATTAAGTTCACCCACCCAACTAACTAGTCATTCACTTTTTCACAACTCAAATCAATCATGATTAGAATGATGTATGCACCTAACTCAATTCTCAAAATGCAATGTGGTACCATTCTCATGGAAATAGCCTCTCTCAGGAAAATGATGTAGTAGCTCGTCGAGGTCACCCTGTCGTGCACAGGTCGCTCTCCCCTCATGGTGATCAGCCCTGAGTCTCAAGGGAGTTCCAAACAGAGTGATGCCCCCTAGTACCCCCGGTACTTACTATCCATCATTCTATTTCCATCCATGCAAATATGAAGTATGAAACATGGACACCATCAATGCACTGACCATGGATAGCTAGGGACCAGAATTTTAAACACTCCCGTTCTCTCTTGGGATGCTTAAAATTCGTAAACCCTCCCTCGCAAGGTTATCCAGTCATGCACCCCCATGTACATACACAACATCACCGATACACTGACCAAGGATAGATAGGGACCGAAATTTTAGACAACCCCTTTCTCTCTTAGGATGCTTAAAATTCGTAAACCCACCCTCGCAAGGTTATCCAACCGGTCAATGTACCCCACGTGGACATACACAACATACAACCATGGGTATCCATGTCTATCCACATCACACAATGACATTGCTCACATCAATATTATCTCTCATCAATGTCATTATTAACATCAATATCACATCATCTCAATTTCAATATCATACATATTAAACTTGTCTCATTTCAACATCAACAATCAATTCATCATCATCTCATCATAAATCACGTCATCATTATATCATTTATACATCATCAAACACATCATCGTTATCTCATTCAATCATCACCAACACATCAATAACATCTCATTTCAACATTATCAATGACATCAATATCACCTCATCCATCCACAATCCACATTATCACGAGACTGGTATTTTAGGAAAATTCTAAATTAAAGAGGAGGACTACAATATAGAAATCACACTCTTATGCCCATTTAAAAATTTAATAAGAAAAAATATTATAAAATTTTGGGCAGAGTCTCCTCTGTAATTAAGACTTTTTCCAAAAATCCAATCATTACCACAACAACATCATTCACAGTTTTATCCATCAACAAACGAATTCATCGCATCCCATTAGTTAAAAACACAGTGTTTCTATAAATAAATAAAAACCAGTACATAGCAGGGACAGACAGATATCCTCATAGTTGGACTCCCTGACCTCCAACTATGGTATCAAAAGCTATAAACAAATAACAAACTCCCCTTACCTATCTTTGTCCCTTTGTTAGCTTCTTGTAGCGTCGTTTTGAGATCTCTCAAGTTCACGTGCTAATCTACACGTCATTAAATTCCCATATTTTAGTATGTCAAACTAGACTTCTCAAGATTTCTAAAAAGGTATCACATGCCTTATTTGGATTTCTAAAACTCAAGCTATAGCATTTTTAAAACTAGACTTCAAAGCTGCCAGCGAGTTCCAATTTCTACACTGACATCCCTTAGTGTTTTCGTGACTGCAAGCAGTACAAAATTCATATTTATCTGAAATTTTTATATGTTATAGTTGACATCTAGATATTTAATATATCATACACCTAATTTGAGTAAGAAATGAGAGAGAAATAAATTTTTCAAAACGGATGGCAGAATCTGTTTGGTGTGGACAGTTTCAGACAGCTTGAGCTAAAATAATTTCTGGGCACGATTCACTACTTATTTTGGTCTCATATTTTAGGAAAACATAGAAGACATCCTAAGCTTTAAAATGAGTGGTCACACACCTCATTTGGTGAAGTACAGAGGAATATATGGAAATTTCAAAATAGTCCAAAACTTCAGCCTAAAAACCATACGAATTTTAACAGCTATACTTACCAAAGCATTTGGCTGGAATGATTAAAGAGCTTGAGGAAGGAGCTGCAGTTTGAGTGAGAAGAGAAGAAGAGAAAATGAAACAAAAGTGAATAGAGGAAAAGAAGCAAGTGACCGTGAGTTAGGGAACAAGTTCACTTATAGGTGCAATTTTTGATTCCAAGAAGATATTTTTTTACTCTTGCATTAAATGCATTCTTACCAAGCAAAAAAATCAAAGATTCCCTCATATGGCTGAAAGGGCACGTGGTATGCTGGATGAAATGCTAGATTTTTGCTTTGTTTTATACATGGCTACACAATTGGATTAAGTGTACCAATTCTACGTACACATACACATGATTTTGCACTTCCATTTCAATTATTTTGTTCCAATTCTCACGTATAAGCATACTTTGGTTTATGTTTTTGTTTCTTTTAATTTAAACCAAGTGTACTCCATGTAATTTTCAATTAAGTTGATAGCTACTAATGTCTCATTCATCTAAAATCTTAAGCCTTTACCCCAAATCCTACACAGTCAGAATTGATTTATTTTCATAAATTAACTAATCATAACTAAATATATTCTAAGCACTTCCAAACTTGTCACTTGGATCCATTTGCTTCTATCCTATCCTTCTTGTACAACCATCACAGGTATTTCTCATGTGATAATTTTCCTCATCATATCATCTCATAGTCTGAAATTATAGCTCATGATAGCTTTAGATATTCATAAAATTTTTCTTTATTTTTACTGTGAGGTTTATTTTCTTGTATTTATTATATTGAGTAGTAAAATTTAGAGAATTATTTTATGGCTTACTTAATCATAAATTTTTAGCCAGTCTAGGTACTCCTAGTTTTCTTGTGATATTTGTCTGTTACTAAGGGTATTTTGGTAATTTGCCATCCCAGGGGCACTTTTGTAATTTCATCAAGTTTTCACAAAATATCTAAGGGTATATTTGTAATTTGTCACTTAATCCAAGGGTATTTTTGTAATTTTTACTTCAAAATATCTAACAAAAATATCTAAGGGCATTATTGTAATTTTCCTTCAATGGCATTATTGTAATTTTACTTCAATGGCATTATGGTAGTTTTCCTTCAATGGCATTATTGTAATTTTACTTCAATGACATTATGGTAATTTTACTTCAATGGCATTATTGTAATTTTACTTCAATGACATTATGGTAGTTTTCCTTCAATGGCATTACTTCAATGGCATTATGATAATTTTACTTCAATGGCATTATGGTAATTTTCACATCAAAAGAAAGGGTAATATGGTCATTTCCCTTCCAATATTTTTATAATTTCTCTTTTTGTTTCTAATTAACATTTCACGCAAACAATTCAAACATAAACCAAATAAACTTCACATAACCTAACATTCACATCAAGTAGTTGCACAATGTTAATTCACACAACATTTCAATCATATATTTTCAGTTATTGAAATTTCAGGGCGTTACAACTCTCCCACCGTTTTAGAAATTTCGTCCTCAAAATTTACCTGACTCAAACAAGGATGGATAGGCTTCTCGCATATGACTCTCTATTTCCCACGTTGCATCCTCTCCTGATGTACCTCCCCATATCACCTTGACCAAAGGAATTTATTTCCCTCTCAGGTACTTTGTTCGTCGATCATCGATCCTTAAAGGTAATGTTTCATATGCCAAATTTTCCTTTACTTGAACGTCATCCAACTCGACTACATGAGAAGGATCATGGACATACTTACGGAGTTGAGACACATGGAAGACATTATGGAGATTAGAAAGAGACGGAGGTAATGCAATTTGATATGCTACAGGGCCAACTCTTTTGAGAATTTGGAAGGGACCAATAAAACGAGGTGTGAGTTTTCGGGATTTCAAAGCTCGACCAACCCCAGTCCACGGAGTGACTTTCAGGAATACATGATCACCAACCTCAAATTCTAGGTCTTTCCTTCTCTTGTCCTGGTAACTCTTCTGCCTATTCTGAGCAGTCCTCATTCTCTCTTGAATCAACTTAACTTTCTCAGTGGTTTGTTGTACCACTTCAGGTCTTAAAATGAGGTTCTCTCCAGGTTCTAGCCAACACAAGGGTGTCCTACACCTCCTACCATACAGAGCTTCGTAGGGAGCCATGCCAATAGTAGAATGAAAACCATTATTATAGGTAAACTCTATCAACGGCAGAAAACTCTCCCAATTACCCTTTTGTTCTAACACACACGCCCTCAAAAAGTCCTCTAGAGATTGAATGGTTCGTTCAATTTGACCATCAGTTTGAGGGTGATAAGCTGAACTTAGTCTAAGCTTGGTTCCCAACGCTTTGTTTAGACTCTCCCAAAATCTAGAGGTGAATCTAGGATCTCTGTCAGATACTATGCTAGACGGCACACTGTTGCAAACTCGGCAAGTATACCGTTCGTTTCAAGTAATATAATGATAAGAAAGATATCGTTTCCACGAGGATTGTTTGACCGATTAAATTATAATTAATATCAATAGATTGGAGAACAAATAAATTTAAGAAATTGTTGTTGTGTGTGTGTAGTAATGGAATTAAACCTAATTATAAGCATTAACTATTATCAACAAGTAAATAGGGTTATAACGATATACGAAGTAATGTAGCTAGGGCAACCCACACTAAATGCTTCCTACCTTCTTACAGGTATTGTCTACTATGTTCATCTAGCTCAAGTCACTCAACATGCATCTTCATACAATAACAGCTAAGCCCTACTCCCGTAGTGATATTAACCCTTTAACCCAAGTAATTACCCTAATCCCTTAGTGGTAGCTGTTAGGTTAAGCATTAAATGATGCAATAATTGGTTGCAAGCATACACTTCTATCCCTAGTCAATGTAAAACTTGTCACTTTACCCAAGTCCAAGCGTAGAATCCCAATATTCCTATTGTAAACTCTAGCTTTCAATACCCAACTTAGAGTGATCAGTTCTAGCAAGATAGAAACATGCAAGAATCAAAGTAAAGTGAAATAACTTGATATAAATGAAGAATAGCATCCAATACACTCCAAAGGAGATTACATTCAGTGCTTGGCCCTAACTACAATATAAAATCAGCCAAACCTCATTGTGGTTGGCTGTGTTACACAAAATGGCATACCCAGCTGAAGTGCAAGGAGAAGAAGATGGAGAAGAAGCTCCACTTGAGCCTTCAACTCCCTTAAACCCTAGCTAAGGCACCCAAGCTTTCTAAGACCCTATTTTGTATGTTTCCCTCCAAGAATTCGTGCATTGAATGCTGAGGATTGGGTATTTATAACCCAGCTTGTGAAGTCCCTGTTTTGCCCTTAATATTCTGCTTTTGTCGACCTGTGGCGCCCTTGGTGCGAACTTGGCGCTGATGGCGCGAACTTGCAGAACGAATGGCGTTGATGGCGCCAACTTGGCGCTCTTGGCGCCATCCTGGCGCTAATGGCGCCAGGTTCCAGAGTTGATGGTGCCCTCAGCGTGGCTTTGACGCGGTTGGCACTAACTTCCAGCGTATTTGGCGCCTATGCCGCCATTCTGGCGCAGATGGCGCCAGAGTATTCTTCCAAGCTTGGTTCTTTTCTTCTGATTTTTGCTTAATCTTGGCATCTTTGATGGATTTCCTGGCAATTTATCACATTAGCTCAAATCATAACACAAGAGGGCAATTATCCATGCTTAATGCTCAATTCTTGCTTCAAAAAGCTTAGGAAACCTTATATGCTAGACGCATATCACACACCATGTAACATGACGATCTCACTAATATACAGGGAGGTCAACTTTTCTAAGGAAAACTTGATATTGATGGGGATAAAGTAAGCAGATTTGGTCAATCTGTCAACAATAACCCAGATATAATCTAAACCTCTCGGGGTTCTAGGTAGTCCTACAACAAAGTCCATGGAAATACTGTCCCACTTCCATTGGGGTATTTCTAAGGGTTGCAACATCCCTGAGGGTCTCTGATGTTCTATCTTAGCCTTCTGACAGACTAAACATGCATACACAAACTCATTAACCTCTTTCTTCATGTTTGGCCACCAAAACATTATCTTGAGATCTTGGTACATCTTGGTGGCACCAAGGTGGATGCTTAAACTGCTTCTATGTCCTTCCTCCAAGATCATCTTCCTAAGCTCAGGTACATTAGGGTCACAGATTCTATTTTGAAGTCTCAGGACTCCATCTGATCCCATATTGAAACTGCTAGCTTTCTCTAACGCTATGGCTTCCAACTGAGTCCTAAGAAAAGGATCAGACTTTTGGCCCTCTCTGATCTCTCCTAGCAAGCTGCTAGTAATCCTCAAAGCTCCTAGTCTTATACTGTTAGGGGTAATCTCACACGCCAGGCTAAGGTCCCTAAATTGTTCCAGAAGATCTAGCTCTCTAACCATCAAAGCAGATACATGCAAGGATTTCCTACTCAAAGCATCAGCCACTACGTTGGCTTTGCCAGGATGATAGCTAAGCTCAAAATCATAATCCTTAAGAAACTCTAACCATCTCTTCTGGCGCATGTTCAACTCTTTTTGACTAAACAGATACTTAAGGGTTTTATGATCACTAAACACTTCAAACTTAGAGCCAAACAGATAATGCCTCCATATTTTAAGAGCAAACACTACAGCGGCTAATTCTGTAATGCCTAAATTTCCTTAGCTTATTTCTTCATTATACTTAACTTTTTATTTATTATATTTACGAAAAAAATTTCTACTAACTAATTCGTTTACGTAAAACTAACATTCTAAGCGAGCTATTTAATTTACTATGTTCATGAGTTCACCACAACATACAACATACAATTTAATGTAAACAGTCCATAGTATAGTCCATAATACAGATCCAATAATATACAGACAGTCCAACATACATATCAAAAGCCACAAAATAGTAAGCATCACAACATCTTCATCACATCATCCATGCATCTCTTCAATCCAACATCCATGCTCAGCTACTACTGTTCATCTGCTCACCCAAATAAATTGGGGTCATCACAGGTGTCAACCACAGACACAAACATAGGGTAAGTCTATGATAAATACAGTTTAAATAAAAAGAGCATATAACCACGTTATCGTAAAATTCATGAAAGATGCATGCTTATCTTTTTACATGATGCATGTCTTTCTCAAAATTTTATCAAATGGTACCATAGTCAAGATAGCCCCATTTTCTCTCTCGTGGCACAGAACTTATCCAATCAGTCAGGATAGGTCGGTGTTGTAATAGGAAGGTCACCTCCATCCATGTGATCATCATGGTGGTGTGGTCCTCACCGCCACAACTACCCCCCAGCTCAGACTCCCTTTTGTCTGAACGCATGGACTCAGTCAAGCTATCTGACACACCTCCTCTTGAGGTAACGCAGCTTGACCCCCGCAAGGCATATGCATATGCATGAATGATTTTCCTATTTATTCTTTAATATTGTTCTTCACTTTATATTTCATATGTTCAACATAAAACTAATACAGTGGTCCAATATATAGTTGAAAGTTCATGGAACAACAATATATACACTTCTTTACAGAATATCTTACAATCACAGTCTATTCCAAGAATTTTCAAAGCATGTCATAATTTATTAAAACTCAAACATTGATTAATCATGGCTCAACATAATACACAAAATTCCAACATTCCTTTAACATAAAATTCAATAGACATATTCAAGAATTTATAACATAGTAATCAGCCACATAAACTTTAGTAAAATATAAATACCATTTAAATCATTACATACCAAGATTCAAGTCTCTTAACAAAATACTTATTAAGCTAAATTTAATTTATTCATGCTACTAAACATCTATTAAACTAACTTCAAATTACTTCATCAATTAATAAATTCATTAAACCAATTTAATTCTTTGAGACAATTCTTACTATTTTTAATAGGTAAGGCTTAATTGTAAAGCAAATTAAGACTCTTAGCATATTTAAACCATAATTATCATAGGCTTCCCATACCTTGTTTTGTTCTTAATCTTTGGACAGCCCTTATTCCCTCTTTTCCTTGATTCCCACGTGCACTTTAAGGTTGGTAGTCTTGGGTTTTCTTTTGGGTGAGGGTATAAGTTGAAAGTGATAGCACAGTTAAGGCAAAAAGGATACTAAGGGAGTATGGCACGACTATTTCTTGATTTGGTATTGAAAAGGTTTTGATTTTGTTTTGGAATGGACAAAGTTTTAAGGCTGCACGTTGCTTTCTTTTTTTTTTCCAGCCCTCTTCACGGTCCCCACTTGCTTTTTATACAAAATGTTAGCTTTTGCCTTTTTTTTTTTAAAAAAAAAATCTACAAATATCTACCTTAAGTTATTATTACTTGCTTTACATGTGCTTGCTCCTTATTGGCTAATGAATGGTTTACTTCCAAGTGTATTGTTTCAATTGTTTTCTATACTTCTCCTTGGCTTAAGCTTGTTTTTCACGTGCCATACAAATTGGTGTAGACAATTCTTTATGGCTTTGGTTCCATACATTGGTGTTGCTACACTTTTGCATATTAAAAGATTCTTAAACATTTATTGCTTCTTTACATGAACCAATTAGATTTAAGTTAGACTTTTCAACCTTCCATGTGATCATTCTTTGATTTTTCTAAGGCTTTTCTCCCTTGGATTTTATAGTTCACGGTTTAAAGCTTTTCTTAGAGCCAAATTTATACAATTTCCTTTTATTACTCATAATAGCAATTTTCTAAGTCCTTATTGGCTCAATTTATTTTTAATTAGTAAAATTACTAAACTAACTTAGTAAAGAATTTTATTTATCCTATAATTGAAAGAAAATTTTATAGATTATATTTATCATTTTTCTGTGTTTTTCAGATACTTGGGTTAATCTGTATTGGGCTCTTTTTCAAAATTTCCATTAAAATTCCTAAAAATTCTAATTCATGGTTTCTTGTCAACTGCTTTGTTGATGATTTGTTTTCTAGGAGTATATTTTCCTTTCCTCAAGATCCTACAGAATTTCTAACAATATCTGGTCATTTTTAGGCTAAAGGGTATTTTGGTAATTTTCAAAATATGTAGGGGCATTTTTGTCATTTTTGCCTTAAACTAATTTTTGTAAAATAAAAGTGCACATTGATAATTTAATGAGAAAAACTTACAAATGTGCATGTAAATATGAGGGTGTTACAAATTCCAAATCATGGGTAGGGTAATTCCTTTCATGCGTCTTGAGTTGTCTAGAAGCATAGGCTACTACCTGGCCATTCTGCATCAGCACTCCTCCTAAACCCATTTTTGATGCATCACAGTACACCTCAAAAGGTTCTCTTGGGTTAGGCAAAACTAACACAGGTGCAGTTGTTAGCTTTTCCTTAAGGGTTTGGAAACTATGCTCACACTGGGCATCCTACACAAAAACTTGACCCTTACGAGTCAGCTTGGTCAATGGCAAGGCTATCCTGGAGAAACCTTCTATGAATCTCCGGTAATATCCCGCTAACCCCAGAAAACTTCTAATTTCAAACATTGACTTAGGACTCTCCCACTTAAGAACAGCTTCTACCTTAGAAGGATCTACAGTTATACCACCTTGGGATATCACATGTCCTAAGAAACTCACTTTCTCTAACCAGAACTCACACTTGGATAGCTTAGCATAAAGCTGTCGATCCTTAAGGGTTTGTAATAAAATTCTCAAGTGCTCCTCATGCTCCTTTATGGTCTTAGAATATACCAAAATATCATCTATGAATACTACTACAAAATTGTCAAGATACGAGTGAAAGATTCTATTCATATAATCCATAAACACACCAGGGGCATTAGTCACACCGAAGGGCATAACTAAATACTCATAATGACCATAACGAGTCCTAAAAGTAGTCTTTGGAATGTCCTCAGACTTTACTCGGATCTGATGGTAACCCGACCTAAGGTCTATCTTGCTAAACAAACAAGCTCTTACCAACTGGTCCATCAGGTCATCTATTCGAGGCAAAGGATACTTGTTCTTAATTGTCACCTTATTCAACTGACGGTAGTCTACACATAATCTCATGGTCCCATCTTTCTTCTTCACCAGCAACATTGGTGCTCCCCATGGAGACACACTGGGTCTTACAAACTGTTTATCCAACAACTCTTCTAATTGTTTCTTAAGCTCAACTAACTCTATAGGAGACATCCTATAAGGGGCTATGGATATGGGTCCGGCACCAGGTACCAAATCTATAGAAAACTCTATCTCTCTTTCAAGTGGTAAACCAGATATATCCTCAGGAAACACTTCTTGAAACTCTCTAACAACAGGGAGGTCACCTATAGAAACATTGGTTTCTACTTCAAGGTTAGACAATATCATATACACTTGGGCATTTTCTTTTAAAGATGTCACTATATGGTTGGCAGATATAAACCATAGTTTTATCAAAATAGTTTAGCAAAACATGGTTGGAAGATAACCAGTCCATACCCAGAATAACATTAATTTGGCTGAGAGGCAAACAAATTAGGTTAATAAAGAATTTTCTACCAGAATTTTCTACAAGACAATTCAAACACGCATCAGAAGTCAAAACAAAACCACTAGTTGGGGTTTTTACCACAAGATCATTACTCAAAGAAGACACACAAAGTTTAAGTTTCTCTACACACAAACGAGATATAAACGAATGGGTCGCACCGGAGTCGAAAAGTACAAGTAACGGAATCCCACTTATGAAACATTTACCTTGGATTAGATCTTTAGATTTCGAAGCTTCAGCACCACTAAGAGTAAAGACTCTTCCTGTGGCTTTCGGATGTCCGGTTTGGTCCTTCAGGCCTCCACCATTCTGCTCTCTCTTGAGATATGGGCAATCTCGTTGAATGTGGCCCTGTTGTTTACACTTGAAACAGGTAGGGTCTTTCATCATATGATTTGAAGAAATATGGCCCGGCTTACCACACTTGAAGCAAATGATCTGGGTCAGAAAAGTAGTGGGTCTGCTACCACTACCACCAGAAAACCTCATAGCAGCAGTCCTTTGATTGTTGGGACGATGACCATATTGCTTAGGAGGGGTTGGGTATGGTTTCCCACGGTGCTGAGGCCCGGTCTTCTTTTTCTTCATTGGACCTGTAGTCTGATAATATGCCGCTCGGTCTCGGGAATCTTCATCCCATATCCTACACATGTTAACCAACAGTGGAAACTGACGAACACCTTGGTAATTCACAGCTTGCTTCACCTCAGGTCGCAAGCCATTCAGGAACTTCACACACTTGGAGCTCTCACCATCTCTTCCATGGTAATGAGGAAAGTATCTCACCAACTCTTCGAACTTAGCTGCATACTCAGCTACAGTCATGTTCCCTTGTTTAAGCTCCAGAAATTCCATCTCTTTCTTGTTTCTAACATCTTCAGGAAAATATTTTTCTGGAAATACCCTCTTAAAAGTTTCCCAGGTCACAGCTTGACCTTCAGCTTCCAAACATTGGCGAGTGTTCTCCCACCAATACTCAGCTTCTTCCACCAGAGTGTAGGTGCCAAAAGCAACCTTCTGCTCCTCCGAACATGCCATAACTCGAAAGATCTTCTCGATTTCCCGTATCCAGTTCTGAGCACCATCAGGGTTGTATCCTCCTTTGAAAGCAGGGGGATTGTTTTGTTGGAAACAATCCAACCCTTGATACTCAACAACTCCAGTAGTTTCTCCTCTATTCTGATTTCCCATAGCCTGGACTAAGGCTTGGAGAGCATCAGCTATCGCATGATCATTCCTACCAGCCATCACTTCCTGCGCACATCAAGAAATGAGAACTTGGAAGGAATACACACAACAAAAGAACAATACAATTCTACACCTACTAATAGTTCCCACTTAATTACCATGCCTCGAGAAATCACTTTTCTACAATAGTTCTCCCTCGAGACATTGACCCCTATTATTCACTATTTGTATTCCTGACTGTTTGTCATAGTGTTCCATTGCACTTCACGGATTATCCAGATGGCCAGTCTGATAACTCGTGACAAGGCTTTGAAACTCATGGTATAACAAATATCAGGAGTACAAACATATTATAATAGCACCAACAAATCTCCATCACCCATGCAAAACAACAATATGCATAAGTCTCAGCATAAACAATCCAATCAACTACAAAACAATCAAATACTCAAACATTCATTCAATCAAGCAAACATAAAATGCACAGAGAAACACAGCAGACTCACAACTCACTGGCCGAAAAGGTTCGGCCTGCTCTGATACCACTAATGTAACGACCCACCTCGTCGCTACGATATCATAACTCTAAATGTGATTTTTTTTAAATTTTAATAAAACTTCATTAATTTGATTATGAAAAATTAAGATAAATTTTTTTTCCACGATAATACATTCATTAAAAACGCATATATATATATATATATATATATATAATTACATAAATATATATGCAACAGCTCCAACAGAAGAAATCTCTCTTCAATATCTTATGGCTTACTTAATCATAAATTTTTAGCCAGTCTAGGTACTCCTAGTTTTCTTGTGATATTTATCTGTTACTAAGGGTATTTTGGTATTTGCCATCCCAGGGGCACTTTTGTAATTTCATCAAGTTTTCACAAAATATCTAAGGGTATATTTGTAATTTGTCACTTAATCCAAGGGTATTTTTGTAATTTTCACTTCAAAATATCTAACAAAAATATCTAAGGGCATTATGGTAATTTTCCTTCAATGGCATTATGGTAATTTTCACATCAAGAGAAAGGGTAATATGATCATTTCCCTTCCCATATTTTTATAATTTCTCTTTTTGTTTCTAATTAACATTTCACGCAAACAATTCAAACATAAACCAAATAAACTTCACATAACCTAACATTCACATCAAGTAGTTGCACAAGGTTAATTCACACAACATTTCAATCATATATTTTCAGTTATTGAAATTTCAGGGCGTTACACACGGGGTCCACATGAGCAAGCCCTAAAAGCAAATCCTAAAGAATCACACCTTACTGCAATCAAAAGGATCTTCAAATATCTCTAGTCAACACCAAGAGTTGGACTTTGGTATCCTAAAGGTGCATCTCTCAATTTAATTGGATATTCTGACTTTGACTTTGTAGGGTGCAAATTGGATAGAAAGAGTACTAGTGGAACTTGCCACCTATTAGGCAGCTCACTAATATCTTGGCACTGCAAGCAGCAATCTTGGTTTGCTTTATTAACTGCTGAAGCTGAGTACATCTCTGCTGAAGCTGTTGTGCTCAAAGCCTATAGTTGAAACAACAACTACAAGACTTTAGTGTAGAATTAAAAGAAATGCCCTTGCTTTGTGACAACATAAGTGCCATCAACATATCCAAGAATCCAATTATGCATTCAAGGACCAAACACATTGAGATAAGGCATCACTCAGGGATCATATCCAAAAGGGTAATTGTTCAATTGAGTTTATAGATACACTTAATCAATTGGCTGATATATTTACAAAACCCTTGGCAAGAGACAAGTTTTATGTACTTAGAAACATGCTAGGTATACTTGATGAATCTAATATGTGCTAGCATGCTATTAAATTGCCTTTCCAATTGCTAACTCATTAAATGATTGATCACACATCAAAAATGTATTTTCTGCTACATAATCATTGAATGTTCTGCATAATGGATTGAAATAATCGATTACAACACAAAATAATCGATTATTTGATGATTGAAAGCTTTTTAGAAACAATTTTATGCTTAAGTAATCGATTACCAAGTCGAATTAATCAATTATTCACTGTTTAAACTGATTCCAGAAAACTTTGTCATACTGGAGTAATCGATTACTAATGCAAATTAATCGATTACACTAAATGGTAATTGATTACAATGTGTTAACTCTGTTCTGAGTTCACATTAGAGTAATCAATTACTCTTCAATTTAATCGATTACACCTTGTGCAGAAGCTCTGTTTGCTCATCGATTGATCGATTACGAGCTAAGGTAATTGATTACCTATGGCGTTACTGCTAAATCTGCAGATTTCTTGGAAATCTAAACTGCCTATCTTATCAAAAATTCAAAATTCAAACTGGCTTCTGTGCATTTAATCTTCTGGGTACTCGAAATATTTGTTACACTAATTCAAAATTCAAATTCAAGCCTAAAAAATCCCTATACATATAACTTTTCATGAAAGGGAAATTCACACCTTCAACCTTCTCTCTCCTTTGAGAATTCTAAGCATTCTTCTTCTCTTTCTCATTCTCAAACTCTTCTATTTCATCTTTCCTATCCATAAAATAATTATGTCTACCTCTAAAAGAACCAAAACCAGCAAAAGGAAGGCTTGTGAATCTTTCAATCCAGCCGTGAACAGGCTGAATTCTTGGTTCCATGAAGATAAAGATAGAATGAACTACATGCTGTTCCATGCTACTAAACTGGTCATGCCTCCTAAATACTTAGACCTTGACTGGTTCATCAATGAGGGATTTCAATTCCCTTCCATGCTTGAGGTTCAAGGATTGAAGAAATTCCTTGAAATTAAGGGTACCTTCTACCCAAGGTGTTTTACACCTGTGCTAAAGCCAGCATGGATGGGGTTATTCGCTTTCAAGTGAATGGTGTACCCATGGTAATTGATGAAGATGTTTGGTTTGTTGTGACTGGAATCTCCTTTGCTAGAGTAAGGAGATTTGATGAAGAAATTGGGGGCTACAATAAGATTGAAACATACAGAGGTATGTTGTCTAATCCCCAAGTAAGGTTGAAGACAAGATTAGGTGTGGGAAACATGACTGGGGAAGATAGGTTGCTTCATTATATCATAACCTATATCCTTACCCCCAGGTTTACAAACCATTCCCAAATCACAGATGATGATCTGCAATTGGTGTATGGCATGAAGACCTCAACTCAGATCAATTGGGTTCTTGTTTTTGTTGAAACCATGCTGAAAGCTTCAAGATTAATCAGCTATCAATTTTCTTATGTTGTATTAATATCCAGATTCATAGACTATTTTAAGATTGATGTGTCTAATGAGGTTATTGACAACACAACAAACATCACCAACCTCATCAAAGAAAAGCATTTGAACAAGCTTGGATTGATAAAAAATCCCAATGGATGGGCAAATGGTTGGACAACAAGCTCCACCTGAAGGCGCTGGAGAATATGATGAAGTGGAAGAAGAAGTTAAAGATGCTCCTGCTCAACAACCATACACCCCTTTTGAATCCCTTATGATTCAAAAAATGGATGCTCTATTGTCCTTACATCATGAGCATAGGGCTAAGACCAACTCAACCATTGATGAAATTAAGTCTAGGCTAGATAATATTGAGTCTAGGATGGCTCAAGATGAGTTTGATAAGCTTTAGATTAGGCTGTTTGTGCTTGTGTTTGTGTTGGATTTCTAATTACTAAGATGTGTGCTTTCATGAATAATTTTTTTATTATTCATCATTGTATCCCCTTTCCATTAATGAATTAAAAGTTATGTTTCTTTCCTATTTCCTTCTTGTTTATCCTACTTTAACTATGATATTTTTTACTTTGATAAGCCAAATAAGGGGAGAAATAAATGAATATATAACTTGTATACATATGTGTGGGATGATATAATTTTGACTGAAAATTGAACCCTTATTATTCCAAAACTATTGCTCTGAAATCTATGAAAGATTATCTAACCCAGGGGGAGCAATTAAAGAAATAATTTTTTGCTTATGCAAGGTTACTTAACACTTGATCTTGGCAAAAGGCTAAGTTGCTTTTAGGTTAAGAATGAAGCTCCTATCATTCATCTCTCTCATGCACTTAAAGGGACAACAAATTTTCAATTGGTATTTGGCATGATCAAAGCCAAAAAGGGGGAGATTGTCGGATACAGGGGGAGCTGGGAAGAAGATCAAGTCAAAGATTAAGCCCTTTGCTTTAAAGGATTTTAGTTTTTTATATGCCTATCAATTGAAGGCATTTGTAATTTGTTAAGTTGTTCAAGAGGGTTATCTTGTGATCCTTGCATTGCATAAGCATAATCACATACATGCATTCATGAATTAAGAAAAGCATACAAGGTTACATGTGTGCATTAAGAAAGAATTTTTCTCATGGCTTAAGTTTTTGGAGAAACATTTGTGTACTGCTTTAATCGATTACCAGCTTGTGTAATCTATTAAAAATCCATGAAGAACAATTTAATCGATTACAAGAAAGTTGTAATCAATTACTTAGTACAAAAACATAAATCATGTTGGACTGCCTTAATCGATTACCACTCAATCGTAATCAATTACATAGTCTTGTTTTAATTAATCGATTACATTGTTCATAAAATTTTTCCAGATTGGCTCAAGAAGACTTTAATCGATTATTTGACATCGATTACAGTAGTTAAAATAATCGATTATATGCTGTTATATCTGTTTTCTATTTAAAGCTATTGGGTCTGAACATTTGCAAACAATTCAAGTAATCTGAGTTTATGAATTTCTCAATAAACCCAGAGCTTTCAAGGTTCAAGAAAGATATTTTTCTTAGTGTCACACATCTTGTTTCAAATCACAAGTACACATGCTTCATTGATGATGATGCTTTAAACAAGATTCAACAAGAATTTTCAAGAGAGTTGGTTTTCATCATTTACATTCATAAACCTGGAATTGATTGGTAAAATTCATTCATTCATATCTTGAGGATCATAAGGTTGTATCTCTCTTGAACTCTTACATTGATTTGATTTGTGTCTTTTAATTTTTGTAAGTAATAAGATCAAATAGTTTTCTTTAGAGCTGTTCTAGAGTAGTGTTCTCTAGAGGGAAAGAACTGAGTAGTGTTCTCAGGTTCTTTGTGATTAGAAATCTAATAGGGTGTTAGATTTCAGGTTCTTTATCTAGGTTTGATAAAGGTAATCACTTGTGATAGCTTGTAAAGAACAAATTTGATTTAGTAGAACTCTAATCACTTTTGATTAGAAGACACTGGATGTAGCTTCTCATTTGAGGGGTGAACCAGTATAGATTTGGTGTTATTCTTGTTTCTAAATCTTGTTGTTTGAATCTAACTTGTCTTATATTTATTCTCTTTCAAGATCAATAGAAATAGGTTCTGAAATTGCTTAAGGTGAAGGGTGAGACTTAATTGATTGAAAACTAAGTTTTTACAAAGTTAAATTTGTGAACGATCTAAATTCCATTGCTGGTTTTTTCAAAGAAGTTTTTAAAGTCTAAGGTTTTAACCAATTCACCCTCCTCTTGGTTAATTGTGTGTGTTCATCCTTGTTTATAGATGTAGTTGATTATATTAATATGAGATGATATTGATGGTTATGATGATGATGTTGAAATGAGATAATGTTGATGTGGTTGATGATGTTGAAATAAAATGATGTTGATGTTGTTGATTACATTGAGTTTGACATGATGTTGATGTTGACATGTCATTGTATGTTGTGGATACACATTGATACACTTGGGGGGTGCATGACTGGATATCCTTGCGAGGAAGGGTTGGTCCCTATCCATGGTCAGTGCATTGATAAGCCCATGGTTGTATGTTGTGTATGTACATATGAGGTGTAGTGACCTGTTGGATATCCTTGTGAGGAAGGGTTGGTCCCTATTCACAGTCAGTGCATGGATGAACCCATATTTGTATGTTGTGTATGTACATGGGGATGCATGACTGGATATCCTTGCGAGGGAGGGATGGTCCCTATCCATGGTCAGTGCATTGTTGGTGCCCATGTTTCATACTTTATAATTGCATGGATGGAAATAGAATGAAGCCAGAGTGTATCTGTGTTTTTTTTATGGGCTAAAATTGTAGGTACTAAGGGGAAACTCGGTTTGGAATTTCCTTGCACCTCTGGCTGATCACCGTGAGGGGAATGGCCAGTGCACGATAGGGTGATCCTAATAGGCTACTGAATCATTTTCCTGAGAGAGGCGATTTCCATAAGTATGGTACCACATTGCATAGTGAGAGTGGAATTAGGTGCATGCATCATTCTAAGCATAATTGATTTGAATTATGGAAAAATGGATGATTAGTTTGTTGAGAGTGTGTTGAATTGATTAATTATTAAGAATGATTGTGGTTGTTATTGGAGGGAGATCTTGGCGGGAGATCCTTTTTGTTGGAGCCGCCAAGCCGACGTCATCAGGTTGGAATTCATTTTTGGAAAAGAGTTGTGTTTTGTTATCAACTCTTTATTTTGTTGTAGTTGGTTCCTTGATTCCTTTTTGATTGGGCATGTAAATTTCAGGCGTAAATACAGGTAAAAAACTAAATAAAGTTCTGACATTTGAATGATCTGTAATGGTTTAAAATATACATACATATGTATTCATTTATGTATTTGCTCGTTGTATGATAAGTGTTTTATTGCAAAAAATTTGCTGTCATTTTCATAATCAAATTAATAGAGTCTTCATTAAAATTTAAAATTTACACGATTAGAGTTAGTGATATCGTAGCGACGAGGCAGGTCATTACACTATATATTAGTGCAATTAGTTAGTTAGAGAGACACACTTCATTTTAGCACAAATAGAATTTGTACTTTTTTTACAAGTTTTCAGAATTAAAAATTCTCTTTGTTTTTCTCTTAATTGTTCTTCATTGTTCTTAAGTTTTCTTCTTCATTTTCAGTTTTATTATTCTATTTTGTTGCAAAAATCTTATGACTCTTCCCCTGATGATGATCATGGAAGGCTAAACAATCAATCAATCCAAGGATCTAGTCCAAGCAAGGAGAATTTGAATTCTAATTTGGTATTTCAATTTCTGTGTGAATGTTCATTTTCTTTTCAATCCTCCATTTGATTTTCATGATTATGAATGTGTTTAGGATTGAAAATTGATTAGGTTATGGATTCATTTCCTAATTTGGAATTTTAATCATAGATTATGTGGATGATATTTCAATTAGGTTTGTGGTGTTTTTATACTTCCTTTGAAAACCCTTTGAAAATGAGACGTTGTAAAAATTTTCTTTTTATAATATTGATGACATTTTTGTGACGGCCATTGAGTCCCGGTCACATTGGTGTAAAATATAGGAACACTTCACTCTTAACCAAGAGGGGGGTGAATTGGTTAAACCTTGGTAAATTAAAAATTCTTAATACAAAATCAGAGTTTTCCTTAGGATCTTTATTACTTTTGAAATCAAGAGTACTTATTCAATCTAATGCTCAGCCCAAGGTATCCAATAGCTCAAGATTAAATTGATAAGCAAAGCAAGACAATCAAGATGGATAGGAAATAATCAAGAACGAAATTAAAATCATAGCACAAGAGATTTATACTGGTTCACTTCAAACTCTATGAAGCTACATCCAGTTTTCTTCCATTCAACACTAGAGTGAAGTTCCACTATTGCAAATTTCCATTCTTATAAGTAATTACAAAGTCTCTCTTTATCAACTCTAGATAAAGTTCAGTAATTCTAAAACACTATTAGAATCTTAGAGACAAACCCACTGAGAACCCTACTCAGCTCAACCCCTAGAGAAACCCTATCTCTAGATTACAAGCAAGAAACCCATTTACAATAGAAAATCAAATACAAATTCAAAACAGAATTACAACCACTAAGTTAAGGAACAAAATCACCTGATGATCCAGTAAATGATTATGCACATGAATTAATGTATCAGGTTGAAAGAAGAAATTAAAGCTCAGAACATCTCCTTCCTTAAACTTTGAAAAGAATCTTCATGCTTCAAGAATCACTTAATAACCCATAAGTGTATTAGTGAAAGCAAGAACTCATAGAACCCAG
>CM023946.1:27406277-27464966 GCA_013407115.1 Glycine latifolia | reverse complement strand
ATAGTTGATAATATGGAAATGAGATGATATTGATGCTTATGATGATGGTATTGAAATAAAATGATGTTGATGTTGTTGATGACATTGAAATAAAATGATGTTGATGTTGATATTGATAATGACATTGATGAGAGATAATGTTGATGTTGACAATGTCATTGTATGCTACGGATACACATGGGGGGATGCATGACTGGATATCCCTATGGGGAAGGGTTAGTCCCTCTCCATGATGAGCCCATGGTTGTATGATGTGTATGTACATGTAAGGTGTAGTGACTTGTTGGATATCCTTGCGATGAAGGGTTGGTCCCTATACACGGTCAGTGCATGGATGAGCCCATATTTGTATGTTGTGTATGTACATGAGGGGATGCATGACTGGATATCCTTGCGAGGAAGGGTTGGTCCCTATCCATGGTCAGTGCATTGTTGGTGCCCATATTTCGTACTTCATAATTGCATGGATGGAAATAGAAAGAAGGCAGTCTGTACCTGTGGTTTTTTGTGGGCTAAAAACACGGGTACAAAGGGGCACTTGATTTGGAATTTCCTAGTGACTCTGGTTGATCACCATGGGGGGGAATAGCCAGTGCAAGACAGGGTGACCCTGATAAATGACTGAATCATTTTCCTGAGATAGGCTATTTCCATGAGTATGGTACCGCATTGCATGGTTAAAGTGGAATCAGATGTATGCATCATTTTCAGCATAATTGATTTGACTGTGGAAAAAGTTGATGACTGGTTTGTTGAGTGTGTGTTAAACTGGCTGATGGTTGAGAATGATTGTATTTATAATCATTATTTTCTTGCTAATTATTGTTGTTTGGGGCTTATTGATTTTGTATAATAAACTCACCCTTGCAATTTTGTACCGTGTGGTTAGTGCTAGTGATGATTGCAAACTTTCGTTCGTGGGAGCAGATGAGCAGTAATAGGTGACATTGGAAGGAGATCCTTATTGTTGGAGCCGACAAGCCGATGTGATAACGTTGGAATTCATTTTGGGAGAGAGTTCTGCGTTGTTATTAACTCTTTCTTAGTTGATTCATTGATTCTCTTTAATCAGGCATGTAAACTCCAAGCTTATATATTTATTAAAAGCTAAATTATGTTCTGGCATGTGAATGATATGTAATGGTTTAAAATATACATACATATGTATTTATTTATGTACTTGTGCGTTGTTTGATAAGTGTATTATCTCGAAAAAAAATTACTCTCATTTTCATAATCAAATTAATAGAGTTTTCATTAAAATTTGGAAATTACACTATTAGAGTTAGTGATATCGTAGCGATGAGGCCGATTGTTACAACTAATACTGGCTCTAGGCACACCAAACCTGCAAAAAATGTTGGATGTCACAAAATCCACAACAACTTTAGAATCATTAGTGTTCAATAATTGCATAAAAGCCAAAGTGTTCAATGGTTAAGTTTTTGGAAAAACAAGTTTTCTCTGCTTTAATCGATTACCAGATTATAGTAGTCTATTACTTAAGCTTTGAAGAACACTTTAATCAATTACAAGAATATGGTAATCGATTACACTTCACAAAGTCACAGAAAAGTCTTCCTATGATAATCGATTACGATCTTACTGTAATCGATTACGTGGAGAGTATTTGAAACTAACACTAGCTATGATAATCAATTACATTGTGAATTAATCGATTACTTTGTTCATAAATCTTTTCCAAAAAGCTCAATAACACTTTAATCGATTAAACTTGTTAACAATTGATTACATAAGTGGTTTTAATCGATTACATTAGTGAATTATTCAATTACTGACAGTTACAAACTGATTTTTATAAATAGTTATTGGCTGTTTTGAAAAACTACAACGAAATTACAAAGTACTTTCATTAGCTTTCTGAGCAAGAAAAGTTTTCAAGTGCTAAACACAATTAAGTCCCACAAATGCTCAAGATTCAAAGATTTCAAAGGAAGATTTCTTCTTGGACAAGCTTGCAAAAGAAGTTTTGTAAAGAAGGTTTTGAAATAACTTCTTCCACCTTTTAATACAAGTCTGGTAAATCATTTGCATACTTCAATTACTAGATCACAGGTGGTTTCTTTCTTATACCTATCTCAAGTCCCTACTTAATTACTCTTGAGAGTTAATGCCTCAAGAAATCACTCCTCTACAATAGTTCTCTCTCGAGACATTAATGCTCATTATTTACTATTTGTATTCCTGATTGCTTGCGATAGTGTCCCATTGCACTTCACGAATTATTCAGATGGCTAGTCTGATAACTCGTGACAAGACATTGGAACTCATGATATAATAGACATCAGGAACACAAGCGTATTATGTCAGCACTAGCAAATCTCCATAATCCATGTAAAACAACAATGTGAGTAAGTCTTAAACACAAACAACCCAAGCAAATACAAAACAATCAAATACTTAAACATCAAACATTCAACAAGCAAACACAAAAAATGCACAGAGAAACACAGCAAACTCACAACTCACTGGCCGAAAAGGTTTGACCTGCTTTGATGCCATTAATGTAACGACCCGCCTCATCGCTACGATATCACTACTCTTAAACGTATAATTTCCAAATTTTAAGGAAAACTCTATAATTTGATTATGAAAATAAGAGTAAATTTTTTTCTGATACTACACTCATCAGACATCGCACAACTACGTAAATAATTACATATATATAAATATATTAAACAATTACATATCATTCACATGTCAGAACATAATTCCATTTATATATATATATATATATATATATATATATATATATATATATATATATATAGGCTTGAGATTACATGTTCGATAAGATAGAAACAAGAAACCAACATAGAAAAAGTTGATAATACAACACAACTCTCTCCCCAAAATAAATTCCAACGTTATCACGTCGGCTAGGTGGCTCCAACAAAAAGGATCTCTCTCCAAGGTCACCTATTGTTGCTCATCTGCTCCCACAAATGAAGGTTCGCGATCATCACAGGTACCAACCACACGGTACAAAAATTGCAAGGGTGAGTTTATCATACAAGATCAACAAGTACCAAATAGCCATGATTAGCAAGAAAACATAACAATAATAACCACAATCACTCTCAATAATCAATCAGATCAACATACTGATATGCTTCTAGCATATATTAGTTTTTAGGGTTATTTAGATATATAAATTGTTAATAAATAGTTAAAATAGTATTGAAAAATAGTTATGTTACGAATTAATAGAATTTGATAATGTTTTTGTGAATATTTTGTTTTTAGGAACCCAAAGCAAGGAGAAAAGCTGCAAAAGACCCAACATTGGTCATTCGAACATCCAGCACGGATCGCGCGGGAACCACGCGATCAGCGCCATAAACTCGTTGAGACCTAAATTTTGGTGATTTTGGGCACCTATAAAAGGAAAAAGCAGGGTTTTTCTGGGGAGCTCGATTTTAGTGAAGAACAGAGCTTCCAAAAGGGGATTAAGCAAGAGAATCAAGGGAGAAAGCTTCTAAGGCAAGATTGGGCTCAATTGGAAGATTGGGAACATCATCCTTGGTTGTAATCTCTCTAATTCTTTGTAAATTTTCTTAGGATGCTGTCATTAATGGTGAAACCAGGGTTAATTTGATTATGAGTAGCTAAACCTTTGTATTGTGGTTGAAAGCAAGAACCTATGTGAACTCCTCTATGTTTTGATTGGTTTCTAATGAGAATTATGATAATTGCTTTGTTCTATTCTGCACTTCATTCTATTCTTCTTAATTTGAACTGGCCATTCTATTAAGTTGCTGAGGGCTTTAATTCACAATAGGGATGTTGGGATTTTAGTTCTGGAATTGCTTAGAACAACAACTGTTCATTGCCTAGGGATAGGAATGCATAGTTGCAGCACCATTATGTGGTTCAGCCCATAATACCTTGATGTATGTCTTAATGCTTGGTTTAAGAGGAATTCACTAAGGGATTAGGTCTTCTCATTCTACCAAAGGGCTAAATTACCTAAGGAATTAGGAATTAGTTTAATTGTATGGAAATACATCAGCTGAGTAATTAGAAATAATTCAAGTTAACAAATCCAATCAAACATAGGTGGTGGGGATCATAGGGGATTGCGATTAACCACAATTGTTCCAAAAATACTGCACTTGAACCATTTAAACTTTGCTTTGTTTTCAGTAATTCTGCATTTATTTTCCTTGCATAATCACAACACAACACAAAATCAATTTCTCAGAATGTTATTGTTCTTATTCCAATTTCTAAGCATTGAATTACGATAAATTGTCATCAATCCCTGAGGAGACGATACTTTACTTACACACTTTATTACTTGATAACGATCGGTACACTTGCCGTAGTTCATATATATATATAAACATACACACGATCATAACCACATCACATACACTCAACCAACTAGTCAAAAACTTTTTCCACAATTTAAATCAATTATGCTCAGAATGATGCATACACCTGACTCAACTCTCAAAATGCAATGTTGTACTATTCTCATGGAAATAGCCTCTCTTAGGAAAATGATTAAGTAGTTTATCAGGGTCACCCTGTCGTGCACTGATTTTTGCCTCCCATGGTGATCAGCTCGAACCACAAGGGAATTCCAAACCGAGTGGCCCCTTAGTACCTACGTTTTTATCCCATAAAACCACAGGTACACACTGCCTTCATTCTATTTCCATCCATGTTGATCAACCTCCTGGGTGTGTTGATTTTAAACATCCAAATCATGTTTTCAAACTAAAGAAAGCTCTTTATGGCTTAAAGCAAGCTCCTAGGTCCTGGTATGAAACATTGAGCAACATTTTACTTAGCCAATCCTTCATAAGAGGACAAATGGATAAAATATTGTTCATCAAGAAATTTGCCAATGACATATTACTAGTTCAAATATATGTTGATGATATTGCTTATGGTTTAACTAAAAATTCCTTGTGAAAGGAATTCTCAATCTCTATGCAAAATGAATTTGAAATGTCAATGATGAGAGAATTAACATTTTTTCTTGGACTTCAAGTGAAACAAATAAAGAATGGACATTTCTCAGTCAAACAAAGTACTCAAATGAATTGATCAAGAAATTTGACATGGAGAAAAGCAAGGATGCTACAACTAATATGGCAACCACAACTTACCTTGATTCAGATGAAAAAGGCAATAAGGTTGATGAGTCAAAATATAGAGGAATGATTGGATCATTATTGTACTTGACTGCAAGCCGTCCAGATATAATGTCGAGTGTGTGCTTATGTGCAAGATATCAAGCTAATCCAAAAGAATCACCCCTCACAACAGTCAAGAGAATCATCAAATACCTTAAATCAACTCCAAAAGTTGGTCTATGGTATCCCAAAGGTGCATTACTGAATTTAATTAGTTACTCAAATTCTGATTTTGCAAGCTACAAATTAGATAGGAAAAGCACAAGTGGAACATATCATTTGTTGGGAAGTTCATTGATCTCATGGCACTACAAGAAACAATCTTGTGTTAATCTATCAACAGCTGAGGCAGAGTACATTGTAGCTGGGAGTTGTTGTGCTCAAAGCTTGTGGCTAAAGCAACAAATACAAGGCTTTGGTGTTGAATTGAAAGATATTCATTTGCTATGTGACAACACAAGTGCTATCAACTATCAAAGAATCCAATAATGCACTCAAGGAAAAAGCATAAAGAGATTAGACATCACTTTCTCAGATATCACATTCAAAAGGGTAATTGCTCAATTGAGTTTACTGATACAAATATGCGTGTGTATCGAAGTGGAAAAGCAAAGTGCCAACAGTGTGCTACAACTAATGATAAGATAGTTGCAAAAAGCAACTTCAAGAAAGACGTTCCCCATACCAAATGAGAGATATGTGGAGCCCTCGCAATATTATGTAGCCAGAGTAAAAATAAAGAAACAACCCGACATATATAAAAAATCGGGATCAACCATCCTTACTAGGGATGGTCATGTAAATCAGTAATCGACAAACCAGTTGGGGGAAAAGGTGTATGTGTAACGACCCGCCTCGTCGCTACTGTATCATACTCTTAATTATGCTTTTAATGGTAATTTATATTTGAAAATCCTTTTAGTTTGTTTATAAAAATAGTAGTAAATTTTTTGTAAGCATAATCAATATCACAAATCAAAATTTGAATATACAAAGATGCAATACATCATAATACCTATATGTTAATAATTATAAGTTGGTAGTAATTATAAATAACCAAGTCTGGTGTAACTAGCAAAATATCGGGGTGTAGTCATTAGAGCAAGAGGTGTAACTAGCAAAAATACAACCCTTGCCCGGGATCTAGCCCATCTACATCCCGGCTACTTGGCAGCTCCAACCAACATAAGTCATCTTCCCGGTACTCTACTGTTGTCCATCTGCTCATGCGAACATGATTCGTGATCATCACATGTACCAATCCACAAGGTACAACAAAGCAAAGGTGAGTCCATCATGTAAAATAATAATTAACTAAATATCATCAGTTATAAAAAGACGACTCGGACATTGTAAAGTCACCACAATAATCAAATATTTTATCACGCATTCAATCATGGACAACCCGTCCAAACACATTTCACAATTCACCTTAAAGTGACTAGTCATGATGCATGTTCCAGACTTATCTCTTTGTCAATGCAATGTGGTACCATCCTCATGGAAATAGCCTCTCTTAGGAAAATGATGCAAAAGCTCGTCAAGGTCATTCTGTTGTGCACAGGTCGCTCCCCCCCTCATGGTGATCAACCCTGAGTCACAAAGGAGTTCCAAACAGAGATGCCCCTCTAGTACCTCTGTACCCTACTGCCACCATCCTATTTCCATTATGCATGAAGTATGTACATGGGCTCTACCAACGTATGACCCAGGCCCGTGCTCAACTCAACTCGGGTAGAATAACGTCATACGCCCCCATATACATATATATTGACCCATTCTCGGGTACACTGATGCACTGACCGTGGTCCTTGCATGGTTAACTACCCGGTCCCGGCATCTTACGTCAATACATAAAATATCACCACGGCTCCATCAATGTATGACCCAGCCCCAGGATCAACTCGTCCTGGCTAGGATAATGTCATACACTCCCGTGGGTATTTATGTATATTCAAATGCATTTAGATTACCATGACACTATCAATGTATGGCCCTGTCCGGGTTTAACTCGTCCCGGCTAGCATAATGTCATACACCCCTCCCCATGGTATCAATGCATTTAATAACTCAAGCCAATACAATAGCCAACTTCAACGTAATCACATACGTCATTCACAAACATTACAAACGAGTGAATAGGAGTGAAGTATTAAGCATGTGGGTTGGCACCTAACTATACAAATGAGGTAAGAATCCGAACAAGGTCGGATAAGGGCATAAGGTTGTCCAGGTAAGGAAGCCCGATAATTCTTTAAAGAAAAGTATGAGCTCTGCCAAGTAGGAACCTGGTACCTCTTTTCCCGAGGAGATACGAGCTCTGCCGAGTACGGAACCCGGTAGCTTTTAAAGAAAAGGTACAGGCTCTGCCAAGTAAGTAACCCGGTGGCTCTATTCCCGAGAAGATACGAGCTTTGTCGAGTAACAAACCTGATGTCTCTTTTTCTTCCTCTCATGATGTAACTTGAGCTCGGTAGTTCTAATGGGCCACTCCGGGTAAGGAACCGGGTATACAAGCGTTCGCTAACAAAGACTAAGTTACGTCCTTTATGCACACATGCATGGTGTGTAAACCATTCAACTCGGCATTCCCATCCCGGTAGCCAACATCACATTACATGGGATTGACATATATGTAACTCGGCCCACCCATCCCGGTAGCCAATGTCTCAATCAAAGGTTAGACACATGCAACTCGGCCAACCCTTCCCGGCAGTTGACATCATATCACAAGGGATATATAACTTGGCCTACCCATCCCGGTAGCCGACATCACATTACAAGGAATTGACATATATGTAACTCGGTCCACCCATCCCAGAAGCCGATGTCTCAAACAAAGGTTAGACACATGCAACTCGGCCAACCCTTCCCGGCAGCTGACATCATATCATAAGGGATATATAATTTGGTCTACCCATTCCAGTAGCCGACATCACATTACAAGGGATTGACATATATGTAACTCGGCCCACCCATCCTGGTAGCCGATGTCACAAACAAAGGTTTAGACACATGCAATTCGGCCAACCCTTCCCGGCAGCCGACATTATATCACAAGGGATATATAACTTGGTCTACCCATCCCGGTAGCCGACATCACAACACAAGAGATGTATAACTCGGCCTACCCATTCCAGTAGCCGTCATCACAACACAACAGTATTGTAATATACATATAACATACTCCACCCGACTTACCCAACCTGGTAGTCGTCTTCCTCACACCATTTACAGACGTCATCAATATATTTTGCGCAGCATATCAAATAACAGATACACACTTTTAACCCAACCATGATATAAAAAATCATTATTAACACAATAAACTCCCCTTACCTCAACAGGGATTCTTTCACACTTAACGTGAGTTTTTGTTCGAACACAAGTTCTCCCAGCAACAAGGAATGAAAGGATTATGCTTCGTTCACCAATTCCTCTTAACGTAGGGGTGTTTCTGCTGCAACTATGGTGGTTCTTGAGAGTTAAAGGTGGTATGGTGGAAGAAGAGAGATTTCTGGGTGCAAAGAGTTTAGAGAGAGAAAAGAAGAGAAACACGCATAGGAGTGAAAGAGTGAATCGTGCTTCTGCTTCATGCACTGCTATTTATAGACGAAGCATTGAGGTAAGTTGTCAACCACTTGATTCAGCCAGCTATCACAGCCACCATAGTTGCCCACTTGCGTGACCGAACAGCCACCATAGCCACCACTATTTTTACTATGCGTATACGGATAACTTATCTCAGCCACAAAATTTGACTTTCACCTTTCACGCATAAATACCCATGCAAAACACTTTAACAGATTTCAAGATTTATATTAAACAATTAATCAACACAAATATTTTTCTACTTGTAAAATTTTAGGGTGTTACAGTACGCAAATAAGAACCGTCAGAACTGGAAGATGGGAGTGTGTCAGTTAATACATCCCAACTGCCTAGAAGCCTCGACAGCCAGGCTGGGGGGCAACTGTTACGGACTCAATATATGGGCCTAATAAAGTATCCCATTACAGTGAGGCCCATTAAGGGTCCATTAGCTCAGGGTCTCGACAACGTGCATAACAACTATCAAAGAAGATCCCAACACACAGATATATTAATACCAACAATCAGGGATTATATCTTATCTAATCAAGAGGTTATATATGATCTAATCAAGAGGTGGTAGCAATTGACCTAGAGGTAACACTCCTATAAATATGAGGTATACTCACAGGTAAAGGGAGGCTATCTTGACTCTATTTTTTGCTGTCACTGTGCACACACCTCACCTCTATTGGCTAAGCGTCGTTTCGTATCAAAGTGCACGGTGATTTGCTTAATCTAGGAGTATCTCCTCCACAGATACCTCGAAGAGAGTTATTGATCCAAGAGTAATGTACTAGCTATTCAGCTAGACACTTCTGTCTCCAAGGATAGATCAAGTATTTTCTAAAACATGTATTTTAGAAATCATTTTATATTATAATTTAAATTGTTTTTATCATATATATATATATATATATAAAGTAAAATTTATATTTACTTATCATAAAGTTTACTTATGATATAATTAATATTTTAATTAATTAAATTATTACAAATTTTATAAGAGATATAAAGAATTATTATCCTATCTTATACAAGTTTAAAAAACTAGTACTAGAAATAAAGAAATAATAAGAAAAAGGGACAATTGGCGGAATAAAAAGTTATTTCCTTCGATCTTAATTATAATATTTTTTTAAAAGAATTCTTTGTCTTTTTAATAAAATTATTTTTTAATTTTTAGATATATTAATTATTTTTTATATATCTTTATTTAAATATTCTTTCTTTAAATATTAATGAGAAATAATAAATGTATAAAAAATTAAAAAGTTATAATTTTAAAATAATAATATAAATAATTTATTAATTTTTTAAATGAATATGAATTAGTTGAAATAATATTATAATTAAAAATAAATAGAGGAAAAGAAATAAAGAAATAGTGCAGAAAATAAAAGAATAAAAAAATAAGAAGGGACAGGTAGCAAGAGGATAGAACACCTTGACGCTACTAACTAGTAAGTGATGCGTAACACACAAATCGAATCGACCAGAACTGCTTCAAATTTTTTTCTGGTGTGTCCACGTGTCATAGCTCTCAACCCTCTTCCTCTTAATTAATCTATTCCTTTTTATCCTCCTCAGAACCTCCAACACCAAAACCAATCATTACAATTCCCAATTTCACAGCAACACCAGAATTGATAAAAGCACATAACAAAAAAAAAAAAAAAAGTTTTTCTGTTTATTTTAAAATTTCCTCGTTCATGTTTTATCATTTTCTTCAAATTTTTTATTTCAAAAAATAAGGGCAAATTTTTTTCGAGCTAAATTTTGCAGGTGAAAAATGGCGAGCGCAGTGGAGAAGGAGGGTGGCGCGAGCGAGGAAACTTTCTCATTGGAGCTTCCTGCTCCACCTGGTTGGAAGAAGCAGGTTTTCCACTCTTTCTTCTGTTTCTTCTTTTCTGCGTTATTTTTTTGTATTGTTTCGCTTTGACTATTTTGTTTTGTTGAAATTCGCTGCTAAGTGCTAAGTTACCGTAATTCGTTGGTTTTGTTGTGTTATCCTTCTTCTTGGCGTCGATGTGATGCCGAGGTTCGGAGACTATACATGACTTAGGGCTTTTTGTGGATTTGGCTAGTTTGTGTCGAGTTGTGCCATGTTGAATTCATGAGCTTCGAAATTTGCAGGAAATGCATCCAGAAAAAGTATCTACCAGACGAGTGTCAAGTGTTGTTAGGGTTTTGTGGTCGCGCCCAATATTTCTCTATATCAAGAAAGGTGTTTTGATTGATTCTATTGGGTCTTATGTAAATATATCCGTAGACACGTTTATCAGCTTTATTTGAGAAGTTGGTAATTTATTCCAAGATGTGTTTTTCGTTCAGCACTGCTTGACTTTTTAATTAGGACTGCTCAATTTTTCCGGCCATGTAGGACCGATGCGCTTTATATTGAAATTTAAATTTTTACATTAATATATATTTTATGGGAGAGAGTTATCGAACATCACCTAAGGAGAGAGACCAAGGTGTCCGTAAATTAATTTGGATTTATGTCAGGAAAATGTATCATAGAAGCTATTTTCTTGATGAGACAATTAATGGAAATGTATAGGGAAAAGAAGAAAGACTTACATATGGTGTTCATAGATCTTGAGAAAACATATGATAGAGTCCCAAGAGAAGTCTTATGGTGGACTCTTGAGAAGAAAAAGGTAGCATCAAAGTATGTTAATGCTATCAAGAATATATATGATGGGACTACCACATGTACGAAAGCCTGTAATGGAACATCAAGGTATTTCCCTATCACAGTGGTTATATAACAGGATAATGATTTGTATTTTCTAGCAGGATGGGTTTTGTTGTTTGTTTTACCCTCCACAAACATTCATAGTGTGTATCAATTGGAAAACAAATTCCTTGTTCATAATGATAAATGAATGTGTAGAACAGCTTTTTAGGAAAACAGAAAAGTGTTTAGGTTGAATTGCTTGAATAAAGTCATCATTTTATGTTTTCCTAGATGCTTTTTGCAGATACGTATATTTTGGGGACTGTTAGTTTTTCAAAAGAGGAGAAAAGAAGAAAAGCTACAGAAATTTGGAAAATGTCTAGAATCATTTTATGTTTGAGATCCAACACAATTTTGCATTCTCAGAGTCTGGTACTTAATCAGGGATGGATCAAGAAGTCTATCAAGGGGGGGTTGGAATTTTTTTTCTTGTTCTATAATTTTAAATATTTGATATTTAACAAATAATTATTTAATAAATAATCACTTCTATTAAAACATTTACTGTAGTGTGCAATAATAACTAATATATATTTATAATATGTTTAGTGGAAGTCACATTTATAGATTTACTACGATAACTGTTTTTATTTGTTCTCATTAAGTTTCAGTAATCTTCATTAACAACATATACAAACCACATATAAAAGTAAATGACCAATATGGGATGCAAGCCATTCAATCTTTCTTGTTCAATAAAAAGTGTCACAGTTCAAGTTGGCTGTGCATAAACCAGATTAACTAGTTATGAACAAGTTGACCATTTATGTATATATGTAAAGCCTGAAGGATGGGGGACCAGAACTCCTGCCTTCCCCCCTCTAAATCTGTCCTTGTTTAATTTTATGTTTTTATGATCTACTAGCTCTCTTATTCTGAGCTGATTATCTGATTTTTATGTAGCATTGATCATACATCAAATCACAGGGCATTAAATAATTCAGCAGATCATACACTTGCTGACTTTAGTTATTTTGAATACATTGCATTACTGGTTGTGCTGAAAATATTTTGGAAGCACAGTGTTACTCTAGATCTGCGCTTTTAAGTTGGTGAGGTTGTACTCCAAGCCACTGTTAAGATCGTGTAATCGCATGATCTTATATGTCAGGGCCCCCCTTACAGAAGATTCATTCTTGCCCTTTTCTTTTTTCACTCTGTCATTCTATACTTTTTTGCTTGATTGGTTTAGAGATCCAACCCAGTCTGAAAAGGGGTGGGTCCTAACAATTTGGATCCAAAGGTGCCATGGATAATCGAGTGGGCTCACTAGAGAAACTGACCAGCGAGCATGGGGCGAAACTGCCAGATCTGAAATGCGACATTGGCTACATCATGGAACATGTGTCAGACATGAAACAGATCAAAGATCTCATCTTGAAGTGCATGATGACCAAGAAAAAGAAACCAAATACCCGCAGGTACCCTAAACGAGCAATTCTCCTTTCACACTGGAACTACTGTCGACAAATATAAAATCAGAATCTGCCCTCTATTACTGCATTAAGGGCTTCTTTATATGCTTCTCCTAATTACTGCCCTATCAACTATTGATCTCCCCTTTTTGCTCTTCCTCCTATAATAAACAGGCAGGGTCTGTTTGGGCAACTCAGACCCTGTTCTAACACTTTGCAGCTGCTCTCTGTTTTCACCGTTGCCGGACAGCCGCTGTCACCCTTCTCTTGCTGTCACGGACCTTCCAGTACTCCTACATTTGTGTTCTCTGCCTTCTTAGATAGGGATTTAGGGTTTCAGTTGCACTTTCATAACAGCGGGGGCACTCAACTAGTACTTAGCAGAGAAGTTTATGGGTCCTAGGGTTTCAGGGGAATTGAGTCCTATTTATGGCTATTTTTTGGTTGTTATACACTAACCCTATTAAACCCTTGCATACCCCTGAAAAATCAATTTCAATATTTGAATTGTGCATAATTAGAGGGAATATGTGTGTATGTTTTATAAACTTACAGAAGATCAATGTATTTATTTTGTTTTGACAATGTTTGGGACCACTTGCTGCTTGACATTGTTTTTTTTTATTTATTAATTACTGCAATTCAAGTTTAGGAAATAGTTTTTAACTTCATATGCACTCCGTATGTGAATTTTTTTGTATTGGTTTCTTGGTCATTGTACAAGCCTTGGATATCGTTAAATCTTGATCTTTCCATGTTGTTATGTATTATTATACTGAGCTAGGGACAGAAGAGGATTTGGGTTGTAGAACCATGCATACATGACAATGAGGGTATAAAGGGGACAGGGTTCGAAGCAAATGATGAAAGAAAGGAAAGGTAGGAGAGAGGACGTTCAGTCTTTGTTGAGTTTTGGGGCCTTTGGGCTGGTGGCAGGTTTTGGCAGACTCTTAAAATTTTGCAGTGTTCTATCTTTTGTTTTCTTATTTTTTTTTGGGTGATTTCTGATATTTGTAATTGGGGTTTATCCCTATATATCGGTAGTAAAATATTTAGTTCCTATCACTCACCATTTCATGAACTTTCACCCTTCCCAAGTATTACCTGAATGAAAGATGACAGACGGAAAAAAAACCCTTGAGTTGACAGGGTTAATTCAGTACCTTGCATGTCACTTCCTGTAGTTTAATAATAAAAATGGCTAGTTGATTAGAGCCAATGATGATTGACTAGGCACCAGTTCAGAGTTCACATGGAAGAATGACTCTGCCCCAATAAAGGCAAGATATTATTTATGATTTGGAAATAGAACGATAATGATGGATGGATGTCAACATATAATATACAACCTAAGTGGGATATCTATGAAAGGTAGTTTTATCACTTTTTCTTTCCTTTTTTTTATTCTATATAATTTGGTGAAACTGAACATTGAAACCAAGAGTCAGAGGTCAAGCTCTGAAAAACCATGCAAGTGAACTATAACGTGGTTGTCATATCTTGTGTATATATATAGAGAGGAGGGATCAACTTACTCTAAGAGTAATTCTTTAAGAGTTACTCCCCATCCTCACCCTTCATTTTCTTGAAGTCTAATGGTTGTAATGAAGAGTTAATTTTAACCATTAGATTTAAAAAAAATCAATGGTGAAGATGAAGAGTAACTCTTTTAAAGTTACTCTTGGAGTAACTTGATCCTTCCTTATATATAGATAGATAGATAGATAGATAACTTAGAAGAACAATAATTTTCTCAAGAGCTTTGCTCTTTATATCTTTGATGTTACTGTAACTTTCTATTTGCAAGAGTACCATACTAAGGGCTCTAATTGTAATTGTGATGTGAAAGTAGTGAATAGAGCTTTATTCTTAAAGTTAGGGTCTACTTTAAGAAGTCAATAATGACCAAAATCTTGTGTGTTTTATGATTTTTGTTTTGTTGCTTGCTTTTTCCTGTAAGATAATTCACAAATCATTTACTACATTTCATTGCAGTTCATTCCAAAGAAAGCTGGTACCCCAAAGAAAAACGAGATTGTGTTCACTGCACCAACAGGAGAGGAGATCAATAACAGGAAGCAGCTAGAAAAATATTTGAAAGCACACCCTGGTGGCCCAGCTGTATCAGAATTTGACTGGGGCACTGGTGAGACACCAAGAAGATCTACTAGAATCAGTGAGAAGGCCAAGGCAGCTCCTCCAACAGAGAGCGAGCCTCCAAAGAAGCGTACTAAAAGATCATCAGCTTCACAAAAGGGAATTTCCCAGGAAGAAAAAGAAGAGGAGACAAAGGAAGCAGAAATACAAGAAGCTGATGACACCACTAAGGATGATAATGATATAGAGAAGGAAAAGGATGTTGTAAAGGAAAATCATGATGACAAGAGTGTGGAAGATACAGATGTCAACAAATCCACTCATTCTGGAGAAGAAGCTAAAGCTGGAGAAAATGTTGAGGTACCTATTGAAAAGCAAAAATCCAATGCTGCGGATGGAGAACTACCTGCATTAAAAGATAAAGTTGATGACAAAGGAACTGAGGGCTCTGAAGTTTTTCTGAGAAAGGATGAAGAAAAGATTGAGCAACCACTGGAAGAGACAAAAGAATATTGCGGATCTGGGGAGCCAGAGAAATCGGAAACATGCACTACTGCAGACAACACGCTTGAAGTGGAAGGAGTGAATAAAGAGGATCACGTCAAAAGTACTCATGAATTTGAAGTTGGGGAAATAGAAGGAACAAAAGTGAATGGTGAAGAATATCACAAGCTTGATGAGATAAACAAGAAGGCTGAAGCAGAGTTGACTGTGAATGGCAATCACGGGAGCTGAACTGGTGAGGTCAAAAGCCTGGAGCAGGGAATAGATTAATAAGCTCTCCGCATCTCTCCTCTCATTCTGACCCCTTTAGATCTGTTTGAAAATGACTGTAGTTTTTGTTAATGTTATTTATCTGATTGTTTATTGAAATAACAATATACAATTATGGAGCATAGCCCTATCATGTACCATCCTTGGGTGTATTGGACAGACGTGTAGCTTCTAGTTGCTATGGTAACATTATGTTGTAAGATATGTGATATCGACCTGTAATCATATATGTAAGGAAGTGATCCTATATCATCATAGGTGATGTTAAGTAATTTGGTCCTGTCGAAGAACGAATTTTTCACCCCCCAAAAACAATAAAATTCTAAATAATACATCCCCAAAATATTTATATTCATGATACATTTTATTTTTTATGGTAAAAAATTTCTTCCTCCCAAATCAATTTCTGAAATATATTTTTTATTTGTTTCTAGAAAATCAATTTCTAAACGTGGTTATTTTTTTAAGTGATCTAATTTGTTTATCTAAATAAATAAAACATGTTCAATTTTAATAGTAATGCATTGATGATTGATGTAAAACTATGAATACTTAAATATAATTTATGTTAAGAATAGTATTTTTTAAAATAATTAATCCTTAAATGAAACTAAGTTTATCTAGATTGAAGAAGACGTAAAAAAGAAGATTTGAATAAATAAAATTTAGGTAAACATCATAATCCTCTTGAACTAACATGATTAAAGTAGAAAATATTTAAAACAAAAAAGTAACAACATAATTCAAATGATGAATTGCAAGTTTATTCTAAAAATGTAACAACAAGTAGTTTGCGCAATGACTACACAGGTTCATCACGCATCAGATCAATTATCTCAACAGTCGTTCTTGGTTTCCTTCGTTGGCGCAACAAGGCAAGGATTTTGTGTTGAGAATGCCCAAAAGTTGCATTCAACTTAATTGGACCTTTGGTACTAAATTCTGAATAGACGAAAAATATTTTTCCCACATTGCCGTCACATTTGATCTCTATACAATTGTATTCAACACAAGCATCACTCACGTAGATTGGTTGACAAAGATTTATTAAAATTTTGCAACCTCTGTTAGCATCAACAATGGTTTTCCTTAAGGCAGTAAGCAACATGTCCTCACTTATTGTGATGACTTTTGAATCAATTGTGCATTCAAACACTACCCCTTCATCTGCTAGAATTATGTCACCATCGTAATACACACGAGCGGATACACTATTTATATTTTAAGCAATAGGGTGAATATCAAACAAATGTATTGAGTTGCATCTAACCCACTACTGCTATATATATTAGGTGATCTAATGTTCTCTCGTGACTCATACCAATGATTGAGATTGCACCAACAATATAAATGGGTTAGATGAGTCTTAATTAATTACCATTGGTTTGCGCTATTAAAAAAAATAGTGTTCAATCAAATCATTTCATAGAAAGCATTGTACAGTCACATAATATGCAATGTGGGTCAAATCGTATAGAAAAAGTAATGTGGGGTCAAATCGTCTCGAAGAAATGAAAGTTCAGTCAATTTATATAAAAAAATGCAATGCTTAGTTAATTAATGCATTGTTTAGTGTTCATTCAATTAATAAGGGCAAACTGATAATCATTATAATATGACATAATTAATAAGGACAAGCAATTAATGTCATCTGTGTCTACCAATTCCACATCTAGGAGGTTGTCTGTTTCTTGTCAACTGTCGATGTACTTGTCCATGTTCTTCTGGTTTAAGTTGTTCATCAAGAACAATAGGTTGCTCTTCCTAGACGAAGTTATTAGTGGAAGAACTGTTGACAATACCATGGTGAAAGGATGCAAACGAAGGTATGAGCATACTTTGCATGTATGCATAATAAGACTCCGATGTTTGAAGATCTGTACCCATGAGGTTGCTCATAAAGTCTTCTCCGTCAGCACTGAAGAACTATGAATTGTACATATAATCTTCTTGATGATAATGAGGTTTTGGTGTGAATTCATTTAATTGAGCATGTGGTTGTAGTCTTTCATTATGCATGTTGGCAACGACCGTTGGGCTTTGTTGTGGAGGATATTGTTTAGTTTCCATGTTTGGAGTTGACCGACATGTGGTGGCAACATTTGGATGAGTTTCAAACTGTGTTGGGAATTTTTTTGAATTTACTCGATACCAATTCATATGTAGTGACTCATATGTTCAATCTTTCCTAGAATTGGTTGGCTGATTAACACATATTTCATCTTTTCTTCCAAATTGCAACTACCGTTGATATTCCTTTGCTCAATTTGTGCCACTATGTCCTTTCATGTCAGTATGATGGACTTTGTTAAGATTACGTGATGGATTTGGTGTGTCTTGACAAAGTTCAAATTGGAGCATGACCCTGTCAGTTTGCTGCCATACGACCACTGCAAAACATACTAAAGCTATACAAGCACTCCATATTTTGGAATCCTTGTATATATTTTCTAGCAGAAATGACTCAAACCCTCTGTGAGGAATCCAATATAACTTAAAAAATAACTGCATTAGTAATTTTAAAAACAATATAATTGACATTTGAATAAAAAAAAAACAAATGGTTCAACCTCCTCGTTATGCATGTTGTCGAACCTGTAGCCTATAACATCACGCGTGGGATTCTAGAAAACCGTAGCTCTCTTTCGCTCCATTTAGTGAAATATAACATGTTAATGTCAAATATATTACCAAAAGTGGACTTTGTTTGAATGAAATTTTTTTCTTTACCTAGTTGCAAGTAGATATGATGACTGGCATTCAACCCTTGGTGATGTATGTCTAAACCCATTAGACAAGAATTTCCCAAATCTACCTTGCCATGAAACCCAATCTTCAAGCAACTTCAAAAACACAAGCATTCAACACTTTTCACGTGGAAACCTTGGGCTGGAAGCTTTCTTTAATGGCAACAATGGAAGATGGAAGAAAGGTTAAGGATGAAGATGGATGGCACCATGGAAAAGCTTTCCAATAAGCCTAGGAAGAATTGCCACAATAGTATGAAGCCATTGATAAGAAACAAGAGGTTCTTGCACAAGAACAAAGAGAAACCTCTCTCACAAATTTCAGATTTGCATTCAATGATCAAAGATATTACATTCAGTTTTGGGCAGCAATACATAGCCATGAAATCTACAAAGCAAATGCAAGGTAAATGACAATGAAATGAAGCTTTGTCGTGTACCTAATGAAGCCTAAATGCAAGCTAAATCAAGCTTATGTGCAAGCTTCCCTAAGGACTTTTGGCTGACCCAATTTGTGCCAAATGCAATATTTTTTTTTTTACTTTAAGTGCAGTTTTCAGCTTCTAGGTGCAGCCCATAGGTGATACAAAAGTTACGCACAAGTGTACCTACAAAGCTTTACACAAATGCACTAAAAGCCTTTTTATTTGTAACTATTTTTGCTACTAACAAGTGTTGGAATTTATGAATTAAATTGAACTTGAGACATCAAAATCCAGCCCTTGTTATTCTTGAGTTGGTGTGCTTCATCATGCTTGTCCAAGTTAGCCTTGATGTGGTCTTGAAGGACTTGAGTTCTAGCTCTTGTCATGGGTCCTTTAAAGCTCACGACAGGAAGTGCTTCAAGCTCTCCTTCTAGACCTTTAGCTTGCAATGGACCTCCATCACTTGGTTGAATGAATGACGTGCAATACCATGCCCAAGACTGTAACAACACTATACATCCTCCCATTTTTTTGGATGTGGGATAAAATTTCCCTACACATTTCTCTATACAAATGTGCTAACACATGCTGAACCCCAGCTATATCGGCCAGCCTAATCAAGATTTTCTTGCAAGGATAGATACATCAGGTGAACTCTATTCCCTGACTTGTCTGGCATCAACAACCCACCAAGCAACCCTAAAATGTATGCTCTACAATGAGTTACTAATTGTTGTGGCGCGGGTTCTGCTGGGAGAGTCAACATGTTTTCTTTTAATCATTTTAGTTTAAGTGTTGATCCCACTTTGCATTCTTTGGGGAACAACACCTATATATTTTGTAAACATTTTTTTCCAATCATAATATGTTGGGCCAGTAACTGGTCTTCCATCAATGCATAAAACCAGTTGAAGAGAAACATCTTCCAAGTTGATTATGAATTCACCAACATGAAGATGAAACGTATATGACTTGGGTCTCCACCTTTCAACCAAAGAAGTCACTAAAGCGTTGTTGATTTTAACTTGTCCAATCTTTGCAACATCTGAAGAAGGCATAGCCTGAGCATATGACTGGATTGCATTGTTTGGTACTTGCAGAAATCAAAATAATAACAACATCATTATTTGTGAATCATAACATAATTTGTTGGATATAGGGGAAGCTGGAAAGAAGATCAAGGATGAAGCCCTTTGCTTAAAGATTTTAGCTTTTTACATGCCATTCAATTGAAGCCATTTGTAATTTGTTAAGTTGTTCAAGAGGCTTATCTTGTGATCCTTGCATTGAATAAAGCATAAACACTTCCATGCATACATGATTTAAGAAAAGAACGTAAGGAACATGTTTGCATTTGGAAAGAAATTTCTCATGGCTTAAGCTTTGAAAAATCAGAATGTGCATTGCTTTAATCAATTACAAGCAAAGAGTAATTGATTACCAGCTTCTGTTTATCTCTGAAAAAGCCATGAAGAACATTTTAATCGATTACAAGCAAATCATAATCGATTACTAAGGCTTATTTCAAAATTAAGCATGATTGCCTTAATCGATTACCACTCAACTATAATCGATTACAAAGGCTTAATTCATAACTGAGACTGACTGCTTTAATCAATTACATCACAGTTTAATCGATTACATTGTTCTTGGCAGTTTTCCAGATTCGTTTGAGAACACTTTAATTGATTACTTGGCATATTAATCGATTACATTTGTTAAAATAATCAATTACCATGTCGTTTTAATCGATTACATATTGTTATATCTGTTTTCTGTTTAAAGCCTTTCGGTCTGTACATTTATGACATACTTGAGAAATTGATTTTACGAATCACTCATAACTTCCAAAGCCTTATTAGTCTATGAAAAAGATTTTGTCAGTGTCTCATACATCTTGCTCAAAATTTCAGATTACATGCATCATTCTTCATGATGTTTTAGACAAGATTCTTCAAGAAAGTTCAAAGAAAGTTGTTTACTGCAAAGCATTTAATCATACTTTGTTTGATTGGTAAAATACATCTCATTGATGTGCTGAGGATCATGAGGTGATATCTTTCTTGAACTTCTAATTGTGTTCTGATTTGTTACTTGTAAGATTTGTAATTTTGGTTGTTTGGAAACTATTACAAAGGGTTCTTAAAGCTTGTTCTAGAGTGGTTTTCTCTGGAGGATAAGAGTAGAGTAGGGTTCTCTATGTCTTAGGTCACTAAGAATCTAATAAGCTTGTAAGAAATAGAATTTGTGAATAGTTAAACTCTAATCTAGTTTGATTAGAAGAACTGAATGTAGCTTCTTTTTGAGAGGTGAACCAACATATGTTCTTGTGTTAATCTCTATTCCTTTTTCTCTTCTTGCTATCTTGATCTCTTGACTATTGTGAAATCTTTCTTACTCAACAAGTGCAGGTTTTTGTCATTGGTTTCTTAGACCAAGTGGTTTGATTGAATTGAAGCCTCATTGGTTTTAAGAGTGATAAAGACCCTTTAACTCTGATTTTCTAAAGTTTTTAAAAGGTCATGTTTATACCAATTCACGCCCCGTCTTGGTATTTGAGTGTATTCATATTGTTTTCATAATTAACATTGAATTAAACAAAATGTATTATATACTTCTCTAGATCTATGAAGGTGTTGTTTTCGAAGAAGAGGAGTAGTTGTAGATTCCATGGTTTAGGCTTTGGTATAATGTTAAGAAGAAGTTAAAGAGAGATACATGAGAACAAGAGAAAGTGAGGTTGGGAGTTAGTGTACCCATGATGGCAATACATGTATTGTATTTATAGAAAAAAATTAGTAGTAAAATAATTCATTCGGTGGTATCTTGGCTGTTGATTTTTGTCAGTGGGATCTTGGTTGTTCAACGTGCATTGCTCCAATCGGTGATATCTAGGCCATTGATTTTGTCGGTGTGGTCTTGGTCGTTTAACGTGCGTTACTCCAATTAGTGATATCTAGGCTGCTGATTTTGTCGGTGGGTTCTTGGTCGTTCAACATGTGTTGCTCCAATCGATGATATCTAGGCCATTCATTTTCTTAGTGGAATCGTGGTCATTCTTTTGAAGTGTATGTGACAAGTTAAAAATTATAAGTATGGTCTGCACTGAGACAATCTAATCCATCACCTTAATCAGAAACCTTTCTACTACCCTAAACCATGACTTCATCATCAGTCAATGTGATTGTGTACTACAATGGCGCCATCATAACAACTAAACATGATTCAATGTTTGTAAGCGATTCACCAAAGATTGTTTAACTTGACTACAGAATGTCACTTGATGCCTTGAGACAAGATATTGAAAACAATATTAGTCTACCAAATGGTAAAGAGGTCAATGATATACATTTCGATTATATGTATCATTTGTTGGTGATTATGGGCAGTAAAAGACATGCATGTTGAACAATGATGAGGATGTAATGACTATGTTTTCTATGTTTGGGAAAATCTCCAAGCTCACTTTCCTAGTGTTATATATTAGCATTGCAAACACACCCACACAAACATGTGCACATCCACCACCAACTTCTACAAGCTTTTTAAATTTGGAGGGTTTGGATGAATACCTCAATGACACACTGAACCTTGAATCGAGTTTTGAAGAAAAAATCTCAATTTATTTGATTGCTATTTTATTATTTAATGATTTGTAGTCGTCATGTGTGTTTTTTATTATTGTATTTTTGAGTTGTCATCATGTGTGTTTTAATGCCAAAAGTTTGAAGTATGGATTGAAATCTTGAAGTCTTATTAATTTTTTCTTGTTTTTGGCCACTTCGTTAATGCATTCGAGGGCTGAATCGAGACCCTAAAGTTGTCTTAATGGCTTTGTTGACATAAAAACCATGGGAATGAAACATTATTTTAATAAAATAGCTTATACAAGTAAAAATTTAATGCCCAAACTTGCCCTCATGGATTGAAATCTTGAAGGTTTAGTAATTTTTTCTTGTTTTTGGCCACTTCGTTAATGCGTGCGAGGGCTGAATCAAGACCCAAATTTTGCCTTAATAGATTTATTGACATGAAAAATACAGGAATGAAATATTATTTTAACAAAAATAGTTGATACAAATAAAAATCTAAGTGCCCAAACTTGCCCTTATAGATTGGAATCTTGAAGTTTTAGTAATTTTTTTCTTGTTTTTGGCCTCATTCTTGACCTCGGTCCATATGTATGTAACACAAAACCTAACCCTAGTATATTAATTGAACCATGGATACTTACACTAACCTTAAACCTAGGTTAGAGACACTTTGCTTTACCACGATATGTTAGAGACACTTTTACTTTACGCCGGTGCGTCAAAGACACTTTTGTTTTACGTTTGTGTGTCAGAGACAATTCTGATTTATGCTAGTGATTCAAAGATACTTTTGTTTTACATCAGTGCGTTAGAGACCTTTTTGCTTTACGTTAGTGGGTCAGAGACACTTTTGCTTTATGTCAGGAAATCAATGCTTCAAACCCTAACTCTAGGTCATAAACCCTGAAACTTGACCCTAAAACCCTATATCTGCACTGAAAAACCTAACCCTAATATAATCATTGAACCCTATTATTAAGAGGATATAAAACTTATTTTCTTTAATCTTTCTTCTTTGAAATTATTTTATATGAAAAAAATTGTTATATGAATAAACTATTCAATATTCACATAATAGTCAACAACTAGCTAGCATCCATGGCTTCTTTTCTTCTCTTTCTCTCACTCACATATTCATAACTTCAACATCAACATTAACATCCACAGCACATTTAACCCAAGTTAATTGGGGTTGGTGGTAGATGAACCCAATGATAGATCAGAAATAAGACAAAGAAATAGAAAGGGAGAGGGGAAGAAAAAAGTGGAAATAAGACAAAAAAGAGGGAGAAAAAAGCTAAAATAAAAGGGGTGAAAAGAAGAGGGGAGAAATGAAGAGGAAAATAATTAAAACAAGGGAACGACTGGAACATAGAACTACTAATGGGTTTAACCCTCCACCCAACTTATAGCTTTTCTCCACTCTGTCCTAAGACATACCGTCCGCCAATCTATATCCCACTCCATTAGGTCTTATTTGGCTACCTTTTCCCAGGTAAGTTTCGGTCGACCTCTACCTCTCTTTGTGTCGAGCTCTTGGTAACAAATTTATCCTTATTTCTTATCGTTAGGGAATAAAATGCTTCAAACCCTAACCCTAACACTAACCATAGATAGTAAACCCTTGACCCTGACCCTGGACCCCATGACTACACCAAGACCCTAACCCTAACCCTTATACCATAACTAAACCCTAACAATAACCCTAGATTAGAGACACTTTTGTTTTTTTCTAGTGCGTCAAAGACACTTTTGCTTTTTGCAGTTCGTCAGAGATACTTTTGCTTTACGCAAAGGAATTCAATGCTTTAAACCCTAACCCTAGGTCGTAAACCCTTAACCCTGATCCTTATGTATAGAAGTCATATTTACCTTCATTTAACACATCCGCACAACACTTTATTGCTCTATTACTTTCTTACAACTTTGCAAACACAAATCCTTTGTCATGTTTCTTTCTGATTTGTCAGTTGATTAGTTGGTTAGTGCACTGCAATGGTCAAATAATTAAAACTTATGAAGTGGATACATTTCAATGTCCCCTGCCCGATGTTCTTTCAAACAAAGTGAGGCCTTACACTTGAAGCCTTGAAAAGAAAAATACACCAAAGGCTCCAACTTCAACCACTAGACTGAGTAGTTGATATTTCATTACTATACCTACAAGTAGTGGGGCATGAAATGCTCGATTTTACAGCAGTGCAACTTGTTGACGACGAAGACGTCAAAGGTATGATTTCTGTTATTTTCCAACATGAGATTCTTCAATGTTGTGAATGGTGTGTAACCATCGAGCTACATACACTTCCTTCCCCAAACCCTCAACCAATACCACATCAACCACAATATTATCCTCAGTCCAATTAGTCACACACATTCGATGCAACCCGAGACACTTTTGCTTTAACCCAACTACAAAAAAGTTTATTTGAACTAAACACATCTTCTTCTTTTACCCAGCTTCTTTTTGCACCATTTACCACCAATTTGTTAAACTCACAAGCATTTGATGCTATTTAGGATCAACCTCACCTATACTTGAGTACCCCTGCACTACCTCATCAACCCAACCAAATGAGCCTGAGTTTATAGTAGAGCCCGACTTACCTAACAAAGAACTCAGTCCCTTTAGTGAGAACGAAGATGAAGTTATACACAATTAACCCCAGGAGGAAGATGATGAGGAAGAAGCTGAGCTTGTTTAACCAATAACAATCGTACCACCATTTTACATAGCACCACACATGCAAAATTTTGAAGAATCTAATTTTGAAGATTCTGAATACGGCCATAGCTTAGATCGCGAAGAAGTCCAACATCCAGTGGAGACTCTCTTTGAAATGATGTGTTTACTAACAAAACAAGAAGTACAACATGCTTTGCAGCAATATCATGTGAACAAAGGAGCTAATTACAAGACATAACTATCGAATCCAACAAAGCTAATTGTCATTTGTGATGACGATAGTGGTGCTTGGAGGTGTAGGGCATCATACATCCTTGGAAGTCAGTAGTGGGAAATAAGAAGGCTCCATCAACCCCATACATGTTCAAACTTGTGATAAGGGTCATATTTAAGTTATTTTCGGGATTATAATGCTACACTTATCTTTTGATTCGAGTAGTTTCCTTATAAACTTTTCTTAATTCTACTTGTTTTACATTTTGTATATTTATAAACATTGTTGTTTAAATTTGGAAGATTCATCCATGTAATTCTGATGTTTAAATAGGTATTTATTGGATCCAGAAACCATGCCAAGATGAAGCAAAATGGTCCATTTTACAAGTTTCTAGAGTGCAATTCGCCAAGGCTAGCAACCAACTCGCCTGGGCTAATGAGGTTACTTCTTCCTAAAGCAACCAACTCGCCAAGCGAGCTACAACTCGCTTGGGAAATTTGGTCTGGCACCTTTTGCACTGTTGGCTTTAAAAAGCCATGCAAATGGAGGAAATGAGGCAGCCAACAAACCAATAAGTGAGAAACCAAAAGATCACGCAGGAAGAGGTGAGAGAAAAGAGAAAAGGAGAAGGAACTCAGTAATTATCCTTAAAAAATTCTCGAATGCGAGGAATTGATTTAGGGTGAATTAATGTGCACATCGGTAATGTTAGAAAATGATTCATATGTGTTAATGTTAATTGGATATTGAGGGTATGAACGATGAAATTGAATCATACCTTTTTCTTGAATTGATTAAATTCGCTTTAATTGTTTTCGTCATTTTTTGTATTTTTGACGCCCTAAATCCGTTATTTTCGTATTTTCGTTAATTCCATAATTCTGTTATTTTCACAAACCCATGATATTCCAATCAACTTTATTGAGAATAACTATTAAATTATTATTTTTATCTGGAATAATTGAGTAGCTCAAGTCCTTGCGGAGAAGATCTCTTTATAAATTCTGCAACATGCGACGACATTGGTGTGCTTGCCAATAGTCTAACAAGTTTCTGGTGCCATTACCGGGGACTTGAGTTTCTCACTCAATTCTTTTAGATTTATTTTTTCAGTTGAATAGGACATTTTCCTTACTTTGGTTATTTATTTTATTTTGATTTTGTATAAATTATCTCTTGTTTATATTTTATTTTTGCTAACCTCGGTACTTACGGGTTATTGTAGTTTGTTATTTTTCCTTTATGCGAGGTAAATTTCCTATAGATAAATCGCTATTTGATTTGAAAATTACCAAGACTAGAAGGAAGAACATAAAGAAAAAGAAACAAGCACCCAATAAGCCACTGGTTGAATCTTCTATTAATTCTCCTTCACCAGAAAAGCCACCTGTAATTGATATTATGGCTGATAAAAGGGGAGAAGGAAATAAACCACCAAGGAGGACTCTTGGTGACTATGCTTATCAACAAGGATCAAAGAATTACAACAACATAGTCATTCCTCCATTCAGTAACAAGGTTGTGGAATTGAAACAACATTCCTCAGTCTGATTGGCTCACATCCTTTTGCCGGAATGGAACATGAAGATCCATATACATATTTGTCTACCTTCATGGAGTTATGCAGTACCATGGGAGCTTCTGATGAAGATACTGAAGCTGCTTATCTCAGAGCTTTTTTTGACAGGTAAGGCAAAGAGATGGCTCCAATCACATCCAAACAAAAGTCTCAACACTTGGGAAGAAGTGGAGGAAAAATTAATTTGAGATTATTTCCTCCATCCCAATTCATTAGTGCAAATTATCCATTGCTACTTTTTCCTAAGGATCAGATGAACCTCTCTATGAGACATGGGAGAGATTCAAATCTTTATTGTGGAGGTGCCCAAACCATAATTTTGATGATGCTGCACAACTACATATTTTCTACAGTGGTTTGAGACCTCAGACAAAGATGATTGTTGATGTCTCAGCTGGAGGTACTATGATGTCTAAAAGAGCCCAGAGGAAGTAATTGTAATCATTGACTCCATAGTAGCCAGTGATTACCATTCTCACCATGATAGGTCTTCAGTTCAAAGGAAAGGGATAATGGAGCTAGATACTCATAATGCAATTTTAGCTCAAAATAAACTCTTGCCTTAGCAAATAGAGGCCTTAACAAAATTGATAGAACAACTTCCTCAATAATTTCAGCAAAATGGATCACAGAAAACACACCAAGCTCATCAAGTTCAACAAGTTTTAAGATGTGATTTCTGTGGTGGTGACCATCACAATGGTCACTGTTCAACGCTTGGTGATTGCCATCAGGAAGATCAGACCCATTATTTGCATAATCAAGGCAACAAAACTTTCAAAGAAATTACCAAGGCTACAGAGGTGGTCAAGGTTCAAATCAGCCTTATAACTGGAGGCAGCAAAATGGTAACGCATATTATTATCCAATTAACTCTTCTTTTGCAGGTCCCACTAACAATTCTTTTGCAGGTCCTTCTAACAACTCTTATGTAGGTTCTTCAAATATAGGCCCACCACCACCACAACAACAAGTTGTCTTATATTCTAAAGTACACTAAGGCTTCCATTAAAAATTTTTGAAGTTCAGGTTGGACAACTTGCCAAAAAACTGTCTTAGCATAGAAGTGGACCTTTTTCAACAAACACACAGGTTAACCCAAAGGAACCAATGGAGTGTTTCAGAGTGGATGTCTTGGATGAAGTAATTTCTGACTCCAAGAGGTTGATTCAAAGAAAAGATTGTTCAGAGAAAACATTGACTGAAGCATTTGAAGCATTTGAGAAGATAAGTGAATGTGAAGAAAATGAGAGTTCAATTTGTCTCCAACAGCTAGATGCTTTCAAGGAAACTCCTTACCAACAATCTCTCTTTGAAGAATTGTCAGAGAAAAAGAAGAATCATGAATAAAAAAATGGAGCTGAAAGCAGTACATCCACATTTTAAATATTTTTTTCTTGCAGATAATTCATAGAAACCAATTATCACTAATTTAAGTCTTTCTGAAGAAGAAAAGACACTGGTGAAAATTTTGAAGGAAAACATATAAGCCATTGGCTCTCCACTGTTGTCCAATTGCTGGAAGTCTGAACCATAACAAAGGCATCCAATTGAAAAGACGTTAAAGAAGTGCTTCTGGGAGGCAACCTAGTGTTTTTAAACTTCGTCTTAATTTGTGTTATTTGAATTTTATGTCTTATGTTTATGAATTATATTTTTGAACTTTACTTTTGAATGTTATGTCTGATGCTTTTGAATATATCATCTGTTTTGTTAGAGCTGCCATGCATGGCTTGGGGACAGGCCTATTTTTCAGGAAGAGGCAGAGCAAATGAGGATGAGGACATGGCAGATGCTGTTGATTATTTCAATGTAGGAGACTGAGCTCCTCAGCCATGATCTTCAAAAATTTGTGACATGTTTTGGAAAGAATCAACATATAGTGTTTTTGAAACTTGCTTTTGAATTGGATCAGGACACAACAAAATGATTTTTGGAAACTTTGAGAATGAAAAAATAATGAATGGCTTTCCCAAATACCAAATGAAGGCAGATGTTTTTGCATGGACTTGATAAAGAACAACTTTCAAAACAATGATTTGATTTGAACATGGAACTAGGCCTTAAGCTTTAGTGGTTGTGTGTAACCACAGAATTTACATTGAGTGTCTTTGATGTAATGGCTGAACCCATAGCCATTAGCTTTCCCAAATCTACCTTGCAATGGAACCCACTCTTCAAGCAACTTCAAGAACACACAAGTTTCCAGCACTTCTTGTGAATTGGGGCTATTTAGAGGTTTATAATTGCAAAAATGGAAGATGGAAGAAAGGTTAGGGATGAAGGTGAAGACACCATGGAGAAGCTCTCCAATAAGTCTAGGAAGAATAACCATAATAGCATTGGAAAGCCATTGATAAGACTCAAGAAGTTCTTGAATAAGAACTAGAGAGAAACTCGCACAACAATTTTCAGAATTGTAATTAATGAACCAAAGTTAGTTACATTCAGTTTTGGCACCTTATATAGGCCATGGAATTACAAGCTAAATGTTACTAAATGTAAAGAAAATGCAAATTGAAATGAAGCCCAAATGAAGCTTGAAGTCCAAGCTTTCCTAAAGAGACTCTTGGCTACCCAACATGTGCAGTGCAGTTTTTAAACTGAAGTAATCGATTAATTTGCACTTGTAATCGATTAAAACAGAGTTATTTACCATTTTCAGGCTTATGTAATCAATTACAGGTGTTTGGTAATCGATTAAAGCAGACAAGTCTTGTTTTTTTTTTAATTTCTTGATGCTTCTGTAATCGATTACAGGCATCTGGTAATCAATTAAAGGTATCATACAAGATGCTTTTAATCTATTATAGACCGACGGTAATCTATTAAAATAGACAACACTTCTTTTGTGTTTCCACTAAGTTGGTGTGCTTCTTCATGCTTTTCCAAGAGATACAAGTTAGCTTGGATGTGGTCTTGAAGTGCTTGAGTCCTAACCCTTGCCATTGGTCCTTTAAAGCTCACCAAAGGAAGTGCTTCAAGCTCTCCTTCTAGACCTTTAGCTTGCCTTGGACCTCCATCAGTCTTCAATGATATGTTCAATAATTTATTTTGCATGAATTTCTAATTGTCATAACATATGATGCATGAATATGATTTAGGCCTTCTTTCTTTCTTTTACATTTTAAGCCACTGACCAAAAAGCTATTCCAATGTATACTAATTTACCATTTGCAAGCCGTTTGAGCCAAACACTTGATATTTTGTTGGAACACTAACCTAGGATAAGAATTTCTTACCTTACCTTAGGTTAGGAGATCAAAGGTGTTTTGTTGGGAACTTCTTTCATTTGGTGGCTAATGTGATATAAATACTTTGTTTTTAAATATGCCTATTCATGTGAATGAAAATTTGTATAGAAAAGAAAAGAAAGAAAAAGAAAAGAAAAAGGAAACAAGTTTTTTGTGAATAAATAAATGTATAAATTATGTACATTATGTCCTAAATTGTATAGAGTTGTTGTAAATTCTACAAGTTGAATGATTGGGATGTTGGTATTGGAAATATTGCTAACTTGGTAGAAAAAGGAAGAGATAGGAAGTGATGATAGCTTGCTTTTATGTTTGCTCTCATATTCTCAAGGTATTTTTGAATATCCGGAAAAACCAAGATTTCTTTCAAGCCAGGCCCAACCCTAAAAGTCGTATTGATCCATGATGATTATGTATTTTATATTTGATTTGATGGGAAATGAACTACAAAATTGGTCTATGACATATTAGTGTTGGAATTGAGAAGAAACACTTGCCTGTGTGAGAATTAAACACCTATAAGAGATTTTCTTCTGTTTGAATGAATTACGTGTTTTCTCTAATGTTATTTAGAAACAAAATGTTAATTGATCTTAATCTCATTTGGTTCGATGAATTTCATCTTTTGTGTTTTCATTTCTCATTGCTGATTATTTTAAAATGTTGTTCTGATTACTTTGAAGGTTGATTCTTTACAAAGCATGTCCATAAATTTTGATATAGAAATATTAAAGCATTTTCTTTTATTTTCTACTTATACTTCTATTATTCATAGTTTTCTTTCTTTACTTTGCCTGAGGAAAAGCCAGATTCTAAGTTAGGGGAGTTGATAAGTGCCATAATTTAGCTATTTTTGGGATTATAATGCCTAGCACTTATCTTTTGATTCCAGTAGTTTCCTTATAACCTTTCCTTAATTCTACTTGTTTTACATTTTGTATATTTATAAATGTTGTTTAAATTTGTAAGATTCATTCGTGTAATTCTGATGTTTCAATAGGTATTTGTTGGATCCAGACACGAAACCAAGATGAAGGGCAAAATGGTCAATTTTACAAGTTTCCAGAGTGCAATTCACTCAGGCTAGCATTCAACTCGTATGGGCTAATGAGGTTACTTCTTCCTGAAGCAACCAACTCACCTGGGTGAGTTGGTCTGGCACTCTGTTGCACAGTTTGCTTTAAAAAGCCATGCAAATGGAGGAAATGAGGCAGCTAACAAACCAGTAGAGTGAGAAACCAAAGAATCACGTAGAAAGAGGTGAGAGAAAAGGGAAAAAGAGAAGAAATTCTGTAGAAAAAGACAGTGGATTGCTTCCTTCGTCATGTCTTTTGTTGACCTTGTGCTCTACACAATGATCAACTAGTTTCTCCAAAGGATTGGATGTAATCTTCATACCCTTATGTATCTCTTTTGATATTTGATATATATGTGAATCTTTTCTACTCATTACTGGTGATTTCATTATGTTCGTAATGATTGATTCTACTCGATCACTAGTTTCATGAAATTGGATTCTAAGTTTGATTGGAAAGTGCTCTTACAATTTGAACTGAATGATTTTACTCTTTACGTTACGTTGCTAGGAATAGAGCTTAACATTTTGATTCTCAATAGCACAAGATTATGATTGTAATGCTAGGATATTTATTTCATATGCGAGGGATCAATATTTAGTAAATATCCTTAGAATTCTTGAATGCGAGGGTCGATTTGGGGTGAATTAATGTGTGCATCAATAATGTTAGAAAATGATTCATATGTGTTAATGTTAATTGGATATTGATGGTATGAACAATGAAATCCAATCCTACCTTTTTCTTGAATTAATTAAATTTGCTTTAATTGTTTTCATAATTTTTTGTATTTTGTGACACACTAAATTCGTTATTTTCGTATTTTCATTAATTATGTAATTCTGTTAGTTTCACAAACCCATGATATTCCAATCAACTTTATTGTGCATAACTATTAAAATGTTATTTTTATCTGGAATAACTGAGTAGCTCAAATCCCTGTGCAGACGATCTCTTTATAAATTCTGTAACTTGTGATAACATTGGTACGCTTGGCTATTGCCTAACAACCTGTCAATCTCACAAGATCATGCAAAGCTGTCGTATTTGCTCATCAGTAAAAGCATCCACAACTTGATTGAAAATGATTCATCAACTTCAGCGTCGACCTTAATAGCACACATGCAAAGAACTGAAGGATACACCACCACGTACCACAAATTATGGTTGGCAAAGCAAAAGGCCATTGGTAACATCTATGGTAACTTGGAAATATCATTCCACAATTTACCGAGATTGTTGCAAGCTATGCAACTATTTCTTCCTGGTACGGTTGTGGAGAAGGAAACACTACCAATGCCACCACAAGGAGGTCAAGAAGTAAAGGATTTTGTGAAATTCCACTGTCTTTTTTGGAGTTTCAGACTGTGTATCGATGGGTTTCAATATTGCAAGCCTGTGATTTATGTCGATGGAACATGGTTGTGTAGTAAGTACAAGGGGAGCCTTATTGTAGCAATTGTGCAAGATCGCAACAATAAAACGCTCATTGAAAGTTTTCATTATTCTATTATCATCAAGTTCAATGTCACCACCTCTATGCGATGTCTCTCAATTTCCCTCTGCACTGCCATCTCCACACATGACACTATAGTTTGCCCTTTGCGCTTACACATCTACTTGTGGTTGTATCATGAGCCTTAAGTGTCACCACCTCTAGTTGTCACAACTTTCTGACACTTGTTAGCAACATCATCTTGTGGTTGCAAGATATCCTATTGATCTTACAATGGAGTGTTCCACATCGATATGTTTTTATGAAGTTATCGAAGAGAATTGAGCAATGGAAACTTATAATGGAGGGGTCCATAACTTTAGAATTGGAAACTCAATTGCAAGGAGATATGAATTTTTATGATTTACGGTATATTTTTTCAAATTCTAAAACGAGCAAAGTAACATTCGTTTCACATTAGTGAGTGGAGTGACTTAGTGTAAACAAATATTTGGATATTCTTAGATTTAGGAGAAGTCTAAAGTGTGTTAGTAGTGGCTTAGAGAGTACTATTGTAGGCAAGAGTGACAGTATAAAATACTTCTTTATAATTAGTTTTGATTAGTGAAATCCTTTACAAGTTTGTAACGAATAATTGGACATGGTATTGTTTGAGTGAACCAATATAAACTAAGTGCTTTTACTTCTCTTTTAATCTATTTGATTAGTATTCTCTTAAACTTAATTTAACACACTTGGTCACCAAATTTTTATTTGAAAAACCTTTGTGAAAACTATGCTTTTATCTTTTATTGCATAATTCTCTCTTGTTTTCCCTAAAAATTGTTTTTCTATCACTAAAGAGGAATACACCAAGGTCCATAGCTTCAAAAGTGGTAAACAAATGTGGTATACCTTAGCCATAACATATGAAGGGTCCTCACATGTAAAAAGGAACAAGCTAAGTCTCTTAACATGTAAGTATGAGTTGTGTACAATGGAGGAAGTTGAAGACATACAATGTATGTTTGGATGCTTCCAAACCATTTTAAACAAGCTAAGAGCTCTAGATATGACTTTTGATAACCATGATAATATTGATAAAATACTAAGAAGTTTATCTAGAAAGTGGAGACCGCAATTTAGATCCTTAAGAGCTCTAAAGAACCTTGATACAATGTCCCTAGAAGAACTTGTTGAAACCTTAAAGGTGAAAATAATATGAGCAACACACAAGAACCAAGAGGTGGAGGGGGTGAATTGATTGTTCTTGGCCAATTAAAATTTGTTAAACAATCTGAGTTAAAAAGATTGTATTACAAAACAATCCAAGAACACTTTTAGTCAATCAAACACCAATCTTTAAAGAATGCAATCAAAATATTTTCTGTTGAATGTGAAAGATTACACCAATAAATGACAATTAATAACTACAAGAAAAGATAAAGATGAAGTATTCAATACAAATATTTATATTGGTTCACTTCTCAACCTAGAGAAGCTACATCCAATTCTTTTAACCAACTAGTTAGAGTTCCACTATTAATAATCTGTTTCTTAAAAGCTCATACAATCACTCTCAACTAGACCTAGATCAAGAACAAGAAATCTAACTCATATAGACTCTTAGTGATCAAGACATAGAGAAAACCCTTCTCTACTCTTCCTTCTAGAAACACCTATTCTAGACAAATTTTAAGAAAGACTATTGCTATAGTAACACAAACATAAATTCTAAAAAGAAATTACAAACAAGTTGTATGGAGAGAAACCACCTGATGATCCATTACAGGTGTATGCAAAAGATTACTAAACTGGATCAAGATTGAAAGAAAACTATCTCAGAACTTTCTCTCCAAAATCTTCTTTAGAAACTTTGCCCAAAAATAAATCCTCTCAAGGAATCTTGAAGCTTGAGGATTTAAGGGACTAACACAAAAAAACACTTTGTATATTTTCTCTCTTCAAAAAGCTTATGAAAATTCTTTAATATTTCGTGGTGTCTTTTGTTAAAACACACAACAACTATTTATAAAAAACATTGTAACTGTTAGTAATCAATTAATTCACTTATGTAATCGATTAATTGACTCATTTAATCGATTAAAGTGTTCTTGAGCTTTCTAGAAGAAACTTATAAACAATGTAATCGATTAACTCGTAATGTAATCGATTATCACAGGAAGTCTTTGTTTGAAAACGTTGCCAAGTAATCGGTTACCACATACCATAATCGATTATCACAGGAAGTCCATTCTATGATATTGTGTAGTGTAATCAATTACCATAATCTTGTAATCGATTAAATTGTTCTTAAATCTCAAGTAATAGATTACCAATTGCTAGTAATTGATTAAACTGGTGAGAAAATATTTTTCCAAAACTTAAACATGGAACACTTGGCTTTTTATGCAATCATGAAAACTTTATGTTTCAGAAAAAACTTCTTCACAAAACTTATGCTTTTATGAAAACATGAATTCAAAAACATGAATGAGCTTTATGCAATGGATCATAGGAAGTCTCATCTTAGACATACACAAATTACAAATACCAATCAATTGAATTGACATGTAAAAAGCCTAAGCACTTTATTGCCTAAGAGACTCAACTTCTTGATCCTCTTGAGCTCCCCCTGACTCTAACAATCTCCCCTTTTTTGGCTTTGATCATGCCAAACTTCAATTGAACATCTTGATCCTTAGTGTTCTTTTAGGAGAGAGTCTTCAAGAGCTTTTACTTGAAACCTGAAAAAGAATCAACCTTTAGCCAAGACCAAGTGTCAAGTATTCTTTGCATAAACTCTATAGATCATAAGCATATTTATTGCTCCCCATTTTTTATGTAATATCATATCATTTCAGATTTAAGAATTAGAGCAAATATCCATTTATTTTTACTCCTTTGTACCTTTAGTTTTACTCCCCTTGTATTCCAACATATATTCATTTTATGTTCATTTTTTCTCCCCCTTTTTTTATCAAAGGCAAAATATTTCAATAAATGTGAAATAAGCAAGGAAGATTAGAAAACCATAAGAACCATTTTATTAATTCATTAGAGGCAAACAACAAAGATAACATTGCAGAACATCAGAAAACAAAAACAACATAACTAGAATCTGAATAAGATAACCACTAAGCTAAAGATTATCAAAGTCTCTAAGACTCATTCTAGTCTCTATATTTTCTAGTCTAGTGGTGATGTCTTCTAAAGAGGAATGAATATTAGTTGATGTTGGTTTCAAAGAAAGCACTTGAAGAATGGACAAGAGATCAAGCTTGGTTTTGAAGCTTTCAAGATGCCTTGAAGACTTGAAGAATAACTTGTAATTAATTGTAAAGAAAGAAGCATCTCTGGTGATCCAAGTGCATTGCATTCATATCATTCATTTAGTTTTTTTAATTATAGTCATAGAATTAACAAGGCTTTGATAATTTGATTAAGTGTTTAAATTGAAACTAAGGTTTTTGGAAAAATACTGTTTTACACTATTTAATCGATTACCTATATATATAATCGATTACTTTGTTCTTAGCTCTCTCTGGAAAACTTATCAAGAACAATGTAATCGATTACTTATCGGATTAATCGATTATTTGACCTTAGCTTACTTATAAAACAGCCTTAATAAACATTTTAATCGATTACCAATAGACTGTAATCGATTACAAAGGCCAAATAGAAAACCATAGCTCATTGCCTTAATCGATTACCAATACTTGTAATCGATTACATTATACACTACTGCTTAACTATTTGTTATGCAATAATCCATTACCAAAATCAGTAATCGATTACACAGTTCATTTGGCTGATCCCTGTTTTATGAAGCTGTCTGCCATAATCGCTTACACAAAACAGTAATCGATTACACTGTGCTTTTTAGTTGCATTCTGAACTTCAAGTTTTTCTAGAGCTCACTGTGATAATCGATTACGATACGGAATAATCGATTAATTGGTTCATTGCCAAAACCCAGAAGCCTACAGAACATATTAATCGATTACATGGTTTATTTAATCGATTACATATGATAAATAATCGTTTATTAGGCGCGTTTAATCGATTACTGACAGTTAGAAATGTTTGTTATAAATAGAACTCATTCTGTGCTTGATTAGTAACTTGTAAATTTCGAATTCTGAGCTAACATAGAGGATTCTAAATACTTTCTTGGGGTTTTCTGGGTTTTGGGAATTCTTGCTTACATCAAAATACATATGGGCTATTGATTGTGTCTTGAAGCAAGAAGGTTCTTGTCAAAGCTTAAGGAATGTGCTTTTTTTTATTCTTGTGTTGATTCTTAAACCTGATTCACTCATTCATTTGCATCATTATTCATTGGATCATCAGGTGATTTCTTTCCTTAGCTTTGAAGGTGTACTATGTTTTTATTTGTAATTGAATTTCTATTGTAATTGAGGTTCTTGCATGTAATCTAGAGAAAGGGTTTCTCTAGGGGTGTGCTGAGTGGATTCTCAGTGGGTTGATCTCTAAGAACCTAATAGTGTTTTAGGTTTCTGAACTTTGTCTAGGGTTGATAAAGAGAGATTTTTGTAATTACTTGTAAGACAGAAAATTGTAATAGTGGAACTCCATTCTAGTGTTGAATGGAAGAAAACTGGATGTAGCTTCATAGTGTTTGAAGTGAACCAGTATAAATCTCTTGAGTCTTGTGTGTAAATTCGTGCTTGCTTATTCTATAAATATATTGATTGTCCTGTCTTGCTTATCAATTTAACCTTGAACAATTGCATACCTTGAGCTGAGCTTTTGATTGAATAAGTATTCTTGGCTTTAAAAGTGATAAAGATCCTAAGGAAAACTTTGATTTTGTTAAAAGAACTTTTAATTTACCAAGCCTAACCAATTCATCCCCCCTCTTGGTTAGGTGTGAAGTGTTCCTATCTTTTACAATTGGCATCAAGAGCTGGTTCTTGTAAGTTACTCAAGATCACTTTTCAAAAATGAATACTTCACACATAACCTTTAAAGAAGGTACTTCTTTAAATAGATCTCCTTTGTTTGAAGGGGAGAATTTCAGTTTTTGGAAAAATAGAATGAAAATCTTTATTCAATCTAATGATCCAGGAGCATGGAATGCAATTGAAAATGGACCTAGGGTGCCCATCAAAGTTATTGATAATAACATGATTCCCAAAGATTGGGATGAGATGAATGATGAAGAAAAGAGGATTGCTCAATATGATTTTAAAGCAAAGAACATGATAACTTCTGCTCTTTCTTCTAATGAATTTTTCAAGACAGTGAGATGTACAAGTGCCAAGGAGATGTGAGAGATGCTTAAGATCACCCATGAAGGAACTGAAGAAGTGAGGAGATCAAGAAAGCACTCCTTGATACATGAATATGAAATGTTCAAGATGAACCAACATGAAAGCATCTCTCAACTTCAAACAAGATTCACACACATAGTGAATCATCTTTTGGGACTTGGAAAGACCTTTGATGTTGAGGAATTAAACATCAAAATCTTGAAATGTCTCACTAGAGCTTGGCAACCAAAAGTGACAGCCATTAAGGAATCCAAAGACCTTTCACAAATGACCATGGCTGCTCTCTTTGGTAAGTTACTTGAGTATGAATTAGAATTATCTCAACTAACCTTTGGTGAAGATGCAGATAGAAAAGGCAAAGGAATTGCACGAAAGGCTGCAGCACCTAAGGTGGAAAAAGAAGAAAACTCAAGTGATGAAGAAGATGAAGAAAGCATGAACTTAATTGTGAAAAAGTTCAGCAAATTTCTAAAGAAGAATAAGGGCAAAAGATTCATAAGAAACAACAAGAGCAATACCAACAACAACACTAGCAACATCAAGAAGATTGACAACAACTTCACATGTTTTGAATGTGGCAAACCTGGTCACATAAAATCAGAATGTTCAATCTACTTGAAGAAGCAACAAAGTGACAGCAAAGGCAAGAGGGAAGCAAAACCAAGAAGAGCCTATATTGCTTGGTGAAACGACCGCTTCTTCTTTGCTTTTTATTTCGTATTTATTTTTATTTGCTAAAAAAAAATTTCGAAAAACAAAAAGGATAAAAGTTCAAATGTATCTTGGTTGATTTTTAAAAAACGAATTTGGAAATGAAGGTTCAAATGAAAATTCCAAACGAGTTTAGAGATTATAAAAGTTTTCACGCGTTATTTTAAAACATATAGTCCATGGCGTTCAAACATACCACACAGTCCATTATTACATATCCAGAGTCCCATATATAAACAGTCCGTTGTACAGTCCATAGTACATCGTAAGCACACATCATCAAAAGCATACAACCAGCATACAATCTTCATTCTATCTTCTCGCATGACATCCATATCACTGTTTTTCTGCTCGCCCAAAATAAATTGGGGTCATCACAGGTGTCAACCACAAGACACAAAATAGGGTAAGTCATGATAAACAAAATTTAAATACAACCACAATATTAGATACAGAAAATTAAACTTACGTACTAATAAAATACAGAAACCATACTAATATTGCGATTACTACTATTTATTTATTTATTTATTTTTTTTTTTCACCCATAAATTAAATAATTTCCTTTCCACTCATAGCACATAAAAAAAATGCATGCTCATCTTTATTATATGATGCATGACTGAGATCTCAGCAACGTCTAAATAATTGTGGCCACTGTTAGATAACCCCACCCTCACCTTAGTGGAACGAACTTATCCATCCGGTCAGGGTAGCTCAGTGGCGCGTAGGATTATCACTCCCATCCATGTGATCATCATGGTGGTGTGGTCCTCACTGCGTCTACCCCCTAGTTATATGGACTCAGTTTAGTTATCTGACACTCCTCTTCACGAGATCTAACAATCTCATCATCATCATCATCTCATACCCCACTGGATATATGCGTATGAAATGCATCACTGGTTCATTTTATTTCCTTATTATTTCATTTTCATCATCCCTTAACATCACAGAGTCATTTTCACAGGGCCTTCATCCCAGACTCATCACAACATCACAATGTTACAATCTTATCCTTATACCATCACAGAGAATGATTTTTAACACCAAATATATACTGTCAACAAAACTCATATTCAAATTATATTAACTGTCATACAGTTTCATCACACCTCACAGAACTAAATTTCTAATCATTTACTTCAAAATAAATATATCCTCTTGATTGAGTTAGAATAGCTATGACAACAACAATAAAATTAAGTAACTCAAAATAAATCAAGTAACATCCAAAATAATTTCTTAAGAGATAATAGCAAAAGAAATAGTTAGAACTTATATGAGGTTCATTTCAAAATAAATTAGCTTAAGGAACTTGAAATATATTTTATCTATGATTTATTAAGTATTACATCTATACAAACTAATTAGTAAAAAGACTATCTAAAATAAATAATTTAGAAGAATAGGTAAATACCATAACAAATGATTAATCAAATATATAAGCAACATAAAATCCAAGAGATGTTACTAGATAAAATAAATCATCTATACCATCATCTAATCAAGATAGCTTCCAAAATAAAATTTAAACCATTAAGCATCAATCAATAAGTTAAATTTATTTATCTCATAATACTCATCTTAATTTTCTATTTCTCTTTAATTTATCAACTTAATTCTTTACTAAATTAGGTAGTGATTTTAAATATAGCTAAGTATTTAAATTTCATTTATCAAACCTCCCTATACCTCAAGTATTTAAAAAAACACCAGCTGCTCCTTGATTCCAAACTCCATGTGACCTTGCTTTCCTTAAGGAATGTGAGTGAAAATGATGGCTTAATGTGAGGGAAGTGTGTACGGTGGAGTATTTAGAGTGGGGTTTCAAATAAAGCTTGAAAACAATAGCTCAAAGGTGGTGGGGCTAGCTGCACGGTTTCTTTTCTTTATGCTCCCCCAAAATTCTGCTGCACCCTTCCTTATATAGTTACACTTGATTCTTATTGGTAGAACTCAAATCCCTTGGCCCCATCCACAAAAATCTGCACGGTTAGATTTTTCTTAGGAGGAAGTCAATTTGATTTTTACTTCCTTGCATTAATTGTAGATTCCATTTGTCTTAAAAAATCTACTCAAGCTTTGCCACTTGTTTGCTTTCTTTTCTTTCCTTTGAATTGGCCCACCCCTCCTTATTTCTTGGCTATTCCACGTAAGTTTCATTCATGCAAAAGCTATTCAGATTTTTCTTCTTTTGTCCGTAGCCACCTTGGTCCAAATAATACATGTTGTACTTTCTTTTCTTCTTCTCACCGTGGCCATTCTTTTTTTTTTTGTGCCATATGCTTTGTCTTTTTGTTTCCTAGTTAATTTAATGGCATAGATAACTCCATCCTTTCCCTTAATCTTTGATCATACAGTTTAGCCTAGCTCCAACACTCCATAATACACTTGTTTCCTTTAAGTAGCATAATTGTATTTACTTGTTGGTTTTTAATTTATAGCCTCACTAATCCATCCTAATAAATAAATTTCTTTACCTTATAATTACAAGAAAACTCCTAGGATTATGTTTATCACTTTTATAAAATTTTCTAATAACTAGAATAGCTCAAATTGCATTTTATTTTAAAATGTGTATTAAGTGATAAAAATCCCTCTAGATAGTGAATTATAGTTTTCTAATCATCCTTAAATATTTCCTTAAATCCATATTCAAATAGTAAAATATTGGGGTGTTACACTTGGGAGGACAATGCTTCTACAACCTCTGAATCCTCCACTGAATTAGAGGAAGCCAACATATGTCTCACCTCAATTGTTAATGAAGAGAATGATGATCTCTTAGGAGAAGAAGATGAGGTAACCTCTGAACTTGATCAAGCTATTTTTGCTTTCCAAGAGATGTATAAAGAGGCTGAAAAGCTTGCTAAATCCAACAAAAAACTCAAGAAAAATATTGAAAATCATCTTGCAAAAATAATGGAATTACAAACTGAAGTTTGTAACTTGAAGGAAGAAAATGAAAAGCTTACTTCAAGCTACAAATCAAGTGGTTGTATTTGTGCCTCTTCCTCTATAACTATTGAAAAATATGAAATGCTGGAAAAAGTTTTTGATGAGTATAGATTTAATCAAGAAGAAAAATATATGTAGATTGTGTCAAAGAACAAGGAGTTAATTGAGATCTTGGAAAAACTCAACAAAGGAAAATGTGATTTAGATGAAATGTTGAGTGCTCAAAAACAGTTTGGTGACACTTCTGGATTGGGGTACAAAAAGAGTTTTAAAAATGTTCAAAAGACAACCTTTGTACTCCCAAAACAGAAGAAAAAGAAGAAACCAAGATCCAATCAAAACAAGTTCTTTGGAAACTCATATAAGGCTGTTGTTTGTCATTATTGTATGGAAAGAGGACATACATCTTACCAATGTTTTGCAAGAAGATTCTATGTACCAAATGGTGAGTGTATTTGGGTGGAAAAGAGAAAGCAAGCAACTAGCCCCTATGGACCCAACCTCAAATGGGTACCTTCTACTATGAAGTGATTTGTTATTTTTTGTAGGTGTGTCTTAGAGCAAGCTCTTCTTTATGGTATCTTGATAGTGGCTGCTCAAGACATATGACCGGTGACAAGTCCTTACTCAAAAATCTTATACTTAAGGATGGGGGCTATGTTACTTATGGGGATAACAACAAAGGAAAAATCATAGGAGAAGGAAACATTGGTGACAGCTTGAACACAAAGATAAGCAATGTATTCTATGTGGAAGGCTTGAAGCATAACCTACTAAGCATAAGTCAACTATGTGACAAAGGTTTTAAAATTTCTTTCAATCAAGATTGCTGCATGATATGTGATGGTAAAAGTGGAGAAGTAATCCACATTGGCAAAAGAAAAGGTAACATTTATTTGCTTTCTATTGATCATGCATTATTTCACACGACCTCATGCTTAATGAGTAAGTTAGATGAAACTTGGCTGTGGCATAGGAGTGCTAGCCATATTAACATGCACCATATGAATAAACTCATTAAAAAGGACTTAGTAATTGGTCTTCCAAAACTCAAATTTGAAAAGGACAAACTATGTGATGCATGTCAAAAGGGGAAACAAACCAAAATTTCTTTTCAAAGTAAAAACATTGTTTCCACCTCAAGACCACTTGAATTGCTACATATTGATTTGTTTGGTCCTTCTAGAACCATGAGTTTAGGTGGTAATTACTATGGACTTGTTATTGTTGATGACTACTCTAGATTTACTTGGACTTTGTTTTTGAAATCCAAGAGTGATGCTTTTCATTCCTTTAGAAAGTTAGCCAAACTAGTTCAAAATGAGAAAGGTTATAAAATTATCTCAATTAGAAGTGATCATGGTGGAGAATTCCAAAATGAGCATTTTGAAAAATTCTGTGAAGAAAATGGAATCAATCACAATTTTTCAGCAGAGGAAAAATAGATCACTTGAAGAAGGTGCAAGAACACTTCTAAATGAGACTAATTTACCAAAGTACTTTTGGACAGATGCAGTAAGTACTGTTTGTTATACTTTAAATAGATTACTCATAAGACCCATCTTGAAGAAAACACCTTATGAGTTATATAAAGGAAGGAAGCCCAACATTTCTCATTTAAGAACCTTTGGCTGCAAGTGTTTTGTTTTGAATAATGGAAAAGAATCACTAAGAAAGTTTGATGCAAAGGCTGATGAAGCCATATTTCTTGGATATTCATTACAAAGCAAAACATATAGAGTTTTCAATAAAAGAACCATGTGCATGGAAGAATCTGTTCATGTAATTTGTGATGAATCTAACCATTCAAAAGGAGAAAAAGATTGTGATGTAGATGCAGGTCAAATGGAAGAAAATGTCCAGCTAGAGAAATTATCCATCAATGAGAAAGATGAATCAAGTGTTGAAGCAATACCATCAACTTCTAATCTAGAGCCAAAGGAGTGGAGAACTACAAAAGACCTCTCACTAGACAACATCATTGGAGAAGTGTCAAAGGGAGTTACTACTAGATCTTCTCTTAGAAATTTATGTTGTGATATGGCTTTTGTTTCTCAAATTGAACCTAAAGATATTAATCATGCCTTACAAGATGAACATTGGATGCATGCCATGCATGAAGAACTAAACCAGTTTAAAAGAAATGAAGTTTGGGAACTTGTTCCTAAACCATCATCAATCAAGCCTATTGGGATAAAATGGGTTTTTAGAAATAAGCTTGATGAAAGTGGAATCATAGTAAGAAACAAGGCTAGATTGGTTGCTAAAGGTTACAACCAAGAGGAAGGCATTGACTATGAGGAAAATTTTGCTCCAGTTGCAAGATTGGAAGCAATTAGGCTATTACTTGCATATGCATGCTTAATGGATTTCAAACTTTATCAAATGGATGTCAGAAGTGCCTTTTTAAATGGTTACATAGAGGAGGACATATATGTTGAGCAACCTCCAGGATTTTTTGACTTTAAACATCCTACATATGTCTTTAAACTTAAAAAGGCACTCTATGGTTTAAAACAAGCTCCAAGATCATGGTATGAAAGATTAAGTAGGTTCTTACTTGATCAATCTTTTGTAAGGGGCAGTGTTGATAAAACCTTGTTCATTAAGAGGCGTGACAATAATATCCTATTGGTTCAAATATATGTTGATGACATTATCTTTGGTTCAACTAACCAAGTGCTTTGTAAAGAATTCTCTGCAGCTATGCAAAATGAGTTTGATATGTCTATGACGGGTGAGTTAACCTTCTTTCTTAGACTTCAAATTAAAAAAATGAAGAAGGGAACCTTCATAAGTCAATCAAAGTACTGCCTTGAAGTCATCAAGAAGTTTGAAATGGAGAAAAGCAAGGATGCTACAACTCCAATGGCAACCTCAACATACCTTGATTCAGATGAAAAAGGGAAGAAGGTGGATGAATCCAAGTTTAGAGGAATGATTGGTTCCTTACTCTATTTGACAGCTAGTAGACCAGATATCATGCTAAGTGTTTGCTTGTGTGCAAGATACCAAGCAAATCCAAAAGAGTCACACCTTACAACAGTCAAAAGAATCATCAAATACCTCAAGGCAACACCCAAAGTTGGGTTGTGGTATCCCAAGGGTGCACCAATAAACATTATTGGATTTTCTGATTCTGATTTTCAGGATGTAAACTTGATAGAAAAAGCACAAGTGGAACTTTTCATCTACTTGGAAGCTCACTCATTTCATGGCATTGCAAGAAACAAGCTTGTGTGGCTTTGTCAACTGCTGAAGCTGAATATATCTCAGTTGGTAGTTGCTGTGCACAAAGCCTATGGCTCAAGCAACAAATGCAAGATTATGGAGTTGATCTTAAAGAGATTCCACTACTTTGTGACAACACAAGTGCAATAAACATCTCAAAGAATCCTGTCATGCACTCAAGGACCAAGCACATTGAGATTAGACATCATTTCTTGAGAGATCATGTGCAGAAAGGTAACATCAGGATTGAATTCATTGACACTAATAATTAACTTGCTGATATTTTCACTAAACCATTGCCAAAGGATAGAGTTTATGCACTTAGAAACATGCTAGGCATTCTTGATGAACATAATCTATGCTAGGTTGCTTAAATATATGCTTCTTACAAATAATTTAGGCCTTACATATGCTTTCGATCTTAAAGAATTAAAATTCGTAAAACCTGTTTAAAATGCTCTGTTCTGTGTAATTTTTCTTTTTAAAAAGCAGTAATCGATTACACCACGGGTTAATCGATTAAATTCATTAAAATGCATATTCTATGTGCAAATTGTGCTCAAGTAACGATTACATCAATATGGTAATCGATTATTATGCATATTAAGAACCTTTCTCAGTTTAAGCAACTTACTGTGATAATCGATTACCACTTATGATAATCGATTAAAATGCTCAAGTTTCATCCCTCAGGTTGTATGACTCACTGGGATAATCGATTACATAGCGGGATAATTGATTACTTATGTTCAGATGCTTAAGAAAAATCCCCAAATTATCAATTTAATTGATTACATTATGATATAATCGATTACAAGTCATCTTCTACCTCTGACTGATAAGAAAATAATCGATTACACTATGGGATAATCGATTACAATGAACAAAATTTGTGTCCTAAATGTGTTAAAATAATCGATTACTTAACGAAATAATCGATTATCTATGCTGTTGCGTGAGTTCTGACAGTTTTTTTTCTGAAAAATGTAACTGCCCTATCAAATCTCAACCAAATCCAAGGCCAATGAAGTGCCTTAATTGCCACCAACAGCTAGTTTTTCAAAATTATGGACGTTAGGAGCCTCAATTTTGCCTATAAATAAGTGCATTGCATCAATTGAAAAACTGCACCTTTCTCTATCTCTCTCTCTGAATTTTCTGAGTTTCCTTAAGCTTTATTGTGTCCAAACTCTGTCTGAAAACATGTCTAACCCCGTGAGGGGGCTAGGAGATTTGATGAGGAGCCTAATGGGTATAACAAAATGGATACCTATAGGGAAATGTTGCATGATCCACACATGCATTTTAGAAATAGGTTGAGCACTGGCCCCATGACTGCTGAAAATAGGCTTCTCCATTACATAATCTCCTATGTAATTACTCCTAGGGCCACCAATCATGCCCAAGCAATAGATGAAGACCTTCAATTGGTCTATGGCCTGAAAAACAACATACCCATGAATTGGGTACTTATTTTTGAAGAAATAATGCTCAAATCCAAGAGGCTAACCAATTACCTCTTTCTTTATCCTGTGCTGGTATCAAGGTTCATTAACCACTTCAACATAGATGTTGAAAATGAAGTGGTTGATAACACCAACTCCTCCAACAGTCTTATCACAGAAAAGCATCTCACAAAGATGTCCATGAGGAAGACCCCTGCTAGGTGGATAATGGCCAATCACACTCCCCAGGCTGCTGCTGCTGAAGATGTTGAAGTTCAAGAAGTGGCTGATTCTGGAGATGAAGGAGAAGGCCATCCTCAACAGCCTCTACATACCCAATTTGAGTCCCTAATGCTGCAGAAAATGGACTCTTTAATCAAGATGCAAGAAGACTTCAAAGCTGAAACTCATGAAGCTTCGGAAGACATTAGGGATAGGCTAGATTTAATAGAAACCAACATGAATGATACTGCCTCTGTAGAATTCTAGGCCTATGTAATTTGCTATTTTCAGTTTATTCCTTTATCCTTCTATGTTTCTTTCTTAAATTCTGTTTGATTTAAAAATCCCACTATGTATGGCTCCCTTATGCATCAATATAATGTTTTTATGTCATCTTCCGCTGTGCCTTAAGTGTTTTTTCCTTTTAACAAGCCAAATAGGGGGAGAAATGATTGATTAAGGGGGAGAATTGAATGAAGAACTATGTTCTGCATCAACCTCTGTTTGCCCTTGTTTTTTAATTCATTTTTGCCCAAAAATTTGAACTGAATGTATGCTGTAATTTAGGGGGAGCTACTATGTTAAAATGGATTTAATCAATGCATATGACTTATAATTGAATGCGACTTGAATCACAAATGTCTTGGTAAAGAGATTGAAAGATTTCAGGTTTTATAAAGCTTAAGTTCTTCCAATCTAATCAACAAATTGACTCCAAGCCTCACTGTTAATCAACTAAAGATTTGGCATGTTTAAAGCCAAAAAGGGGGAGATTGTTGGTTTCAAAGAAAGCACTTGAAGAATGGACAAGGGATCAAGCTTGGTTTTGAAGCTTTCAACATGCCTTGAAGACTTGAAGAATAACTTGTAATTAATTGTAAAGAAAGAAGCACCTCTGGTGATCCAAGTGCATTGCATTCATATCATTCATTTAGTTTTTTAATTATAGTCATAGAATTAACAAGGCTTTGATAATTTGATTAAGTGTTTAAATTGAAACTAAGGTTTTTGGAAAAATACTGTTTTACACTATTTAATCGATTACCTATATATATAATCGATTACTTTGTTCTTAGCTCTCTCTGGAAAACTTATCAAGAACAATGTAATCGATTACTTATCGGATTAATCGATTATTTGACCTTAGCTTACTTATAAAACAACCTTAATAAACATTTTAATCGATTACCAATAGACTGTAATCGATTACAAAGGCCAAATAGAAAATCATAGCTCACTGCCTTAATCGATTACCAATACTTGTAATCGATTACATTATACACTACTGCTTAACTATTTGTTATGCAATAATCGATTACCAAAATCAGTAATCGATTACATAGTTCATTTGGCTGATCCCTGTTTTATGAAGCTGTCTGCCATAATCGATTACACAAAACAGTAATCGATTACACTGTGCTTTTTAGTTGCATTCTGAACTTCAAGTTTTTTCTAGAGCTCACTGTGATAATCGATTACGATACGGAATAATCGATTAATTGGTTCCTTGCCAAAACCCAGAAGCCTACAGAACATATTAATCGATTACATGGTTTATTTAATCAATTACATATGATAAATAATCGATTATTAGGCACGTTTAATCGATTACTGACAGTTAGAAATGTTTGTTATAAATAGAACCCATTCTGTGCTTGATTAGTAACTTGTAAATTTCGAATTCTGAGCTAACCTAGAGCATTCTAAATACTTTCTTGGGGTTTTCTGGGTTCTGGGAATTCTTGCTTACATCAAAATACATATGGGCTATTGCTTATGTCTTGAAGCAAGAAGGTTCGTGTCAAAGCTTAAGGAATGTGCTTTTTTTGAGTCTTGTGTTGATTCTTAAACCTGATTCACTCATTCATTTGCATCATTATTCATTGGATCATCAGGTGATTTCTTTCCTTAGCTTTGAAGGTGTACTCTGTTTTTATTTGTAATTGAATTTCTATTGTAATTGAGGTTCTTGCATGTAATCTAGAGAAAGGGTTTCTCTAGGGGTGTGCTGAGTGGATTCTCAGTGGGTTGATCTCTAAGAACCTAATAGTGTTTTAGGTTTCTGAACTTTGCTAGGGTTGATAAAGAGAGATTTTTGTAATTACTTGTAAGACAGAAAATTGCAATAGTGGAACTCCATTCTAGTGTTGAATGGAAGAAAACTGGATGTAGCTTCATAGTGTTTGAAGTGAACCAGTATAAATCTCTTGAGTCTTGTGTTTAAATTCGTGCTTGCTTATTCTATAAATATATTGATTGTCCTGTCTTGCTTATCAATTTAACCTTGAACAATTGCATACCTTGAGTTGAGATTTTGATTGAATAAGTATTCTTGGCTTTAAAAGTGATAAAGATCCTAAGGAAAACTCTGATTTTGTTAAAAGAACTTTTAATTTACCAAGCCTAACCAATTCACCCCCCCTCTTGGTTAGGTGTGAAGTGTTCCTATCTTTTACAGTTGAATGCTCATGATGTAGAGCTATCATAGCATCCATCTTTTGAATCATTAAAGATTCAAAAGGACTATACTACTGCTCAATAGGTCCAAGTTCAGCATCTTCATCGTCACCAACTTCATGTCCCTCATCAGCCACTCCTTAAGGAGCTTGAGCTCCAACCATGTTCCATCCATTAGGAGTTTTCAACATCCCCAACTTGGTGAGATGCTTTTTGGATATGAGGTTGTTTATGTAGGTGGTGTTGTCAACTATCTCGTTGGACACATCAATCCCATAGTAATCAATAAACCTTGAGACCATGATAGCATAGGGGAATTGATAGCTTAACAACCTCTTTGACTTCATCATTGTTTTTTCAATAGCTATAACCCAATTGATTTGAGTTCCAATTTTCATCCCATACACCAGCTGCAGATCATCATCAGTGATCTGTGCATGATTAGTTGATCTAGGTGTGAGAATGTACGTGATGATGTAATTTAGAAGCCTATCTTTAACTGTCATTAGGCTAACACAATCTGTTTCCTATCTATGCATTTGGATTCAGCAGCATACCTCTATAGGTGTCCATCTTTGAATAGCCACCAATTTCTTCTTCAAACCTCCAGACACCTTCCAAAGTTATGCCTGCCACTGCATTCCATACAGTGTCATCTATTTCCATGGCCACTCCATTTACTTTGGAGCGAAGAACACCATCCATCTCAGCTTTGGCACAAGTATAGAATACTTTTACCAATTCAGGGTAAAAGGTTCCCTTCATTTCCAGCATCTTCGTAAGGCCCTGTGCTTGTAGCATCTCAGGGAATGTGAATCTCTCAGAGACAAACCAATCAAGCTCTAGGTATTTTGGAGACAGCACGAGCTTTGTAGCATGGAACTGCGTGTAATTGTTCCTTTCTACCTCAATAGAGAACTAGGTATCTAACCTGTTCTCAGTAGCCTTAGAACTTTGGCCTGCTTTCCTTTTGCTAGTTTTGAGTTTCTTAGCTGATGATGGTTGAGACATGGTGATTTAGGAATAAGAATAGGCAGAGTTATGGTGGAGAAGAAAAAGCAAAGCACAAAGTAGCTCAGTTTAGCTAAATGAGAGATTGAATTTTTTGTGTGAGGGTTTAGGCTTATGGATTTTGAATTTATAGAGCTATTCCTAGTTTGAAATTTGAAATTTGAAATCTTGATAACAGTTACCTAGTATTCCAAGGTGGTATGGATTCATTGAACCAAAATTTGAATTTGAATTTAGAGATAAGATGTCAGTTATTTTTCATTGATAGTTGTGCAAAATTGCAGAAATGTCATAAGTAATCGATTACAAAACTCTTGTAATCGATTATTCCACGGCAAAGGTATACCTCTAAGCCTTATGTAATCGATTAATTTGAGAGCCTAATCGATTACTTCAGAGAGTTTTTAACCTGAAATTTCCCTTTAGCATCATGTAATCGATTAATACGTTGTTGTAATCGATTACATTAGTAATTTTTTTGTACTGTAATTGATTACCGTAGATGTAATCGATTAAGTCAGTGAGCAAGGCTCAAGTCAAGCCTTTGGTAATCGATTACTATTTATCGTAATCGATTATCACAGAGAATTATGCAGCATGAATAGTGCCATTTATCAGGATTCAAATTATTGCTAAATGTGATGCATAATGAACTTGTGAGTTGAACTTCAAGTAATTAGACACATCTTAAGCATGCTATTAGATGTTAGATTCATCAAGAATACCTAGCATGTTCCTTAGAGAAAAAAATATATCTCCAGCAAGGGGTTTTGTAAATATATCATCCAATTGATTGTTTGTATCAATAAACTCAATTACCCTTTTGAATGTGATCTTTGAGACAGTTATGTATGATCTCTATATGCTTTGTCCTTGAGTGCATTATTGGATTCTTTGATAGGTTGATAGCACTTATGTTGTCATATAGAAATGGAATTTCTTTCAATTCAACACCAAAGTTCTGTAATTGTTGTTTAAGCCACAGGCTTTGAGCACAACAACTCTTAGCTACAATGTACTCTACCTCAACTGTTGATAGAGCAACACAAGATTTTTTCTTGCATTCCATGACATCAAGGAACTTTCCAGCAAATGGCATGTTCCACTTGTGGGCGAGTTCATCTTACTCAGCACAATTTTTTCTCTGTATGGAAATGCGCTTACCGCGCTAGTCGCGTTAAGTGGTACATCCAATGTCATTATTTTCCAAATCCCAACTGTCAAACCATGAATTGGGGTATTGTGAAATTAAAGTCTGAAGTTGAAGGCAATCCAACGATTAACGAGTCCAAGATCATTGTTTTACCAAACTTGAAATCACATATTTCAAACATAGATCAAAGAAACTTCTCATAACGTAACATCCACACCTAGCAGTTGCACAAGGATAATTTACACAACCCTTCAACTAATATAAATTAATCAAATAATCAAATAACACAAGAAATACATCAAACATATATTTTTAGTTATAGAAATTTTAGGGTGTTACAAACTATGGCCAAATTCATTGGATGTCTAAAGAAAGAGATAGTCAATGTGGTAGAATTGCAACATTACATGGAGATGGAGGACTTGCTGCACAAATATATTCAAGTGAAGAGGCAATTGAAAGCTAAGAGTTCTTCCAAATTTGACTTCCTCAACCAACAAGGTGCTGGCAACATTAGTACAACTTCCACTATCAATGATCAAATTGCATACCTTGTCTTTTATGTGACATCTTGTATGAAAAATATGCTCACGTTGTTCTTCATCACCTCCTACCTTAGGCAGCATGTTAAGAGCACGCCTAGTAAAAGGCACATCTCCATTTACAGGTTCATTGACATCAACTTCATTGCAATCCTCCAATGGTGGCATTTCATCATCACTTGAGCTCTGACTCTCTATGTCTCCATTATCCAATAATATCTTAGCTCTTTTATTTGGACATTGTCCAACTCCTTGACACCTGATACATTTGATATCACGAGATCTAGAAAATGAATTAATTTCCATTTTACCTTTAGGTGCAGCAAATCGATATAGACTTCAGTGGCTGAATGATTTTGGAGACATAAGGGTGACCAAGAAAGTGTTGGTTTCTTTTTCGATTGGTAAATACAAGGATGAAGTTCTTTACGATGTTGTACCTATGCATGTTGGGCATATACTTCTGGGGTGTCCATGGAAATTTCATAGAAAGGTTACTCATGATGGTTACAAAAATAGATATGTTCTTGTTTTGAATAATCACACCATTGTGTTAACACCTTTCCGGCCCGTTGAGACCTATGTTGATTAAATCAAAATTGTAAAAGAGTGTAAGTTAAGAGAAGAACAGTTGAGCATTCAAGATAAAGAGAAAAGAAAAGAAAAATGAGAGTGAGCAAAAGAAAGAAAGAAATAAAAAAAAAGACAAAGAAGAGAAAAATAAGAAAGTGTGTGCATTTGCAAAGAAAAGAAAGGTTGAGAGTGCTTTGATGGCTAGGGAGCAGCTACTTGTAATCATGTACAAGGATGTTTATTTCACTAACAATCTTAACTCTTATTTGCCTTGTGAGGTTGTTTCCTTGTTACAGGAATTTGTTGATTTTTTTCCAGAAGAAACTCCATATGGATTACCTTCTTTAAGAGGCATTGAGCATCAAATTGACTTTGTTCCTAGTGCTTCACTTCCAAACAAGCCAACCTATAAGTCAAGTCCAGAAGAAGCAAAGGAGATTCAAAGGCAAGTTGAAGAGTTCTTGCAAAAGGGATTTGTAAGGGAAAGTCTTAGCCTGTTCTTGTGATCTTGGTTTCAAAGAAAGATGAGACATGGTGCATGTTTACTGACTGCTGAGCCATAAATAAAATCATTGTAAAGTATAGATATCCTATCCCTAGATTGGATGACATGCTTGATGAATTGCATGGTTCATGTATGTTTTCTAAAATAGATTTGAAGAGTGGATACTATCAAATCCACATGAAAGAAGATGATGAATGGAAAATAGCTTTTTTAAAAAATATGGTTTATATAAGTTGTTGGTGATGCCATTTGGTTTAACTAATGCACCCAGTACCTTCATGAGGTTAATGAACTATGATTTGCATGTTTTCATTGGGAAAATTGTTGTGGTGTATTTTGATGATATTTTGATCTATAGAAAAGCATTAGAGGAACATGTTGATCATTTACATGTTGTTCTTAATGTTTTGAGAGAAAATAAATTGTATGCCAATCTTAAAAAGTGTTCTTTTTGCTTTGAATCTGTTGTGTTCTTGGGTTTTGCATTAGCTCAATAGGAATAAGTATGGATGAAAAAAAAGGTAAAGACAATTAGGGAATGGTCTGTACCTAAGAATGCTAATGAGGTAACAAGTTTTCATGGTTTAGCTAGTTTTTATAGAAGATTTGTGAAGAACTTTAGTTCACTTGCTTCACCTTTAAATGAACTTGTCAAAAAGAATGTGGTGTTCAAGTGCACTGATGTGCATGAGAAAGCTTTTAATTTATTGAAAGATAAGCTAACCAATTCACCTTTGCTTTGTTTGCCTAATTTTGATAAAGCTTTTGAAATTGAATATCATGCTTTTGGTGTTGGAATAGGGTATGTACTGATGCAGAACTCTAAACTAGATGCATACTTTAGTGAAAAGCTTCATAGGGAAGCATTGAATTATTCCAGGAGGTATGTTTTGCTTACTTCTTGGTAAACTAAATTACTTGGATTTGAGTTTGTGACGGACTTGTATGCTAATGATTATGACTTTGGCAAAGTATGGGATTCTTTTTCTAAACATGCTTTTGGGAACTATTATAGATGTGATCATTTATTGTTTTAGAAAAATAAATTGTGTGTGCCTATGTGTTCCTTGCGTGAAATGTTAGTTAGAGAAAGTCATGGTGGTGGAATTATGGGACATTTTGGTGTGAAAATGACTTTAGAAATTTTGCATTAGCATTTTTATTGGCCTAGCATGAAGCATGATGTGCAATCTTTTGTGACAAGTGCATACCAAAATCTAAAGTCATGCCTGATGTATGTATAAACTCCTTAGACATTGATTTCCCCAATCCACCTTGCAATGAAACTCAATCTTCAAGAACTCTTTAAGAACTCAAACTCTTACTCAAGATTTGGAGCAAAAGTGGCGTGAATGAGGTCCAAGGAATTAAGCCATGGAGGATGGGATTAGACAAGGAATGGAGGTGGATGAGGCCATGGAGAAGCTCTCCAATGATTCTAGGAAGAATCGCCATAATAGCCTTGAGAAGCCATTGATAAGATCCAAGGAGTTCTTGCACAAGAACAAAGATAGAAACTCTCACAAGAAATTCAGATTTATTTTTTATTTTGTCAAAAGTGTCCACAATATGTTTGAGCTAGCCTTATATAGCCACGATCCTAAAGCTTGTGTTGCAAGCAACCTAAGCTAAAAATGTAAGCTAAATGCAAGTGGAATGAAATGGAAAATGAAATGAAGCTTGAGGTGTAAGCTAATGAAGCTTGGGGTGCAAGTTATTCATGTGATGACTCGTGGCTGAGTCAGCCACATGGAGCATATGCTTCATGTGAAGTCACATGTTCCATGACTTGCTTATGTGACACAATTTGAATTTCAAAAGCACATGGGTTTGAAATTCAAATTGACTCATATTTTTGCCTTTACATCACATGACTCATTTTTTTGCCCTTGGCCACTAAACTCTAGCCACTTCACCACCACCTAAGCTAGGAATTAAGGTTCCAAAATACAATTTTACAAGTTTACATAGGTGCTAAAAATCACCTACAAGTGCACTTACACTTATTAAACAATTGCCACTAGAGGCCTATTTATTGCCTCTAAAGGCCTATTTATTGCCACTACAATTGCCACTAAAAGTGATGGCATTAAATTAAACTTGAGAGTACAAAATCCAACCCTTGTTCTTCTTGAGTTGGTGTGCTTCTTCATGCTTGTCTAAGAGGTGCAAATTAACTTTGATGTGCTCTTGAAGGGCTTGAGTTCTTGCTCTTGTCATGGGTCCTCTAAAGCTAACCAAAGGAAGCTCTTCAAGTTCTCCTGCTTGGCCTTGAGCTTGTGATGGACCTCCATCAATGCCCCATGTTTCCATACACCTTTGTCTGTGCCTAATCACCCTTAGACTGATGTTTCATTGGATTTTGTGTTAGGACTACCTCGGTGACAAGGTGGTAAAGACAATTGTTGATAGGTTTAGTAAAATGGCGCATTTCATTGGATGTTCCAGAACCAATGATGCAAGACATATTGCTGGTCTTTTCTTTAAAGAAGTAGTGTGCTTGCATGGATTGCCAAAAACAATAGAAAATGATAAAGATTTGAAGTTCCTAAGTCATTTTTGGAGATGGACAAACTAAAGTGGTAAATAGGACACTTGCAACCTTGTTGTGTTCTTATAATAGGTATGTTCATTACACTACTTCTCATTCTCCTTTCGAAGTTGTGTATGGATTTAATCCTTTGACTCCTTTAGATTTCTTACCTTTTTCCTTCTAATGAGTATGCTAAGTTTGATGGTAAGAAAATGCAGATTTTATCAAGGAGTTGCATGCAAAAGTTTGAGCCAACATAGAGAAAAAGAAGAATGAACAATATGCAAAGCAAGCAAATAAGGGTCACGCCAGAGTTATTTTTGAACCAGGAGATTGGATCTGGGTTCATATAAGGAAGGAAAGGTTTCCTACTCAAAGAAAATCCAAGTTGCAACCAAGAGAAGATGGGCATTTTCAAGTTCTAGATAAATGACAATGCTTACAAGCTGGACTTGCCAAAAGAATATGGTAACATAAGTGCTACCTTTAATGTAGATGATCTACCTTTATTTGATTTAGGTAACGGATTAGATTCGAGGATGAATCCTTTTGAAGAGGGAGGGAATGATAGAGGTGCAACCATCCTATCTAATAATCCTTTACATAGGGATTGAAGGTCTTATGACAAGGTCCAAGACTAAGAGGATGAACCAAACATTACAAGGCCTGATTCTAAAGATCAAAGAGAAAGAAGACCAATGTGAATTAAGGGATGCACCTAATTGGGTCACTTTCCTACAAATTGATGAAGATGCTTTGAAGCCAACTTGAAGAATCACATTGGGAAGCCTAATTTACAAAACTGAAAACAATAGGAATACCCACAATAACCAGGAGGCGGGTTGAATTGGTTTAAACTTGGCCTTTTAAAATTTATTTGTAAAATCAGAGTTAAGGATCTTAATCACTTTTAAACCAAGAATGCTTCTAATCAATCAAACCACTCAGCCCAAGAAATCAATTGCTTAAAACAGGACTTGTTCAATAATGATAATAACACCAAGAACAAATGAACAAGATAACTAATAGAGATTAAGGAATGGAAAATCAACACAAGAATTTATACTGGTTCACTTCTCAAGAGAAGCTACATCCAGTTTCTTCTAATCAACACTAGATTAGAGTTTCACTATTATAAATTTCAGTTCTTACAAGCTTTACAACAATCACTCTTTATCAACCCTAGACAAAGAAAAGAAATCTAAAACCCTATTAGACTTCTAGTTATCAAGAACCAGAGAACACTACTCTATTCTTCCCAGAGAACACTACTCTAGAACAAGCTTCAAAGAATCCTTTACAATAGCTTCAAATAACTAAAAATACAAAAACAAATTTACAACCAGAGAAAATGGAGAGAAACAACCTGATGATCAAATGAATATGAATGCATGTAGTTTACCAATCAAAATTGAATTGCATAAAAGGATTTAATAACATGCTCTCCAAAACTTCGAAAACTCTTGCCCAAGAAATCATTCAAAACCTATGAAGATTAAAGAGTGGGACAATAACTTAGTTAACCCATAAAATCACTTTCTAACTTTGAGAAGGCTTGTGTATATTCAAAAAATTCAAAGTGTTCAAGTTAGAAAAACAGACAAGCCTTCATTCAATTTATAACAGCTTTTTGTAACAGACTGTAATCAATTACAACGCACCAAATAATCGATTAAATGGCTTATGTAATTGATTAAATTTTCTTTTAATCGATTAAATTGTTCATAGCTTCATTCTGGGTTTATAACGAACAAAATAATTGATTAGTCTGAGATGTAATCGATTAAAGAATGAAGTTCATTTATGAATCAATCTTGTGTAATCGATTAAAGCAGTGAGGTAAGCTTTTGTTTTTACTATGTAATCAATTACAAGAGTCATGTAATTGATTAAAATGATTATCATGGCTTTTCCAGATTTAAAACCAAGCAAATAATCGATTAAACCACTGTGTAATCGATTAAAGCAGTAAGATTACATTTTTCCAAAAACATTAACCATGACTTATTGATTTCTTTTAAAAACATGAATAGATTTGATACTTTCAATGAAAACATGTAAGCATGTTGATGATTATGTGAATGCAATGCAAGGATCAAAAGATTGGCTTCTCATACACTTAAATTAAATTACAATCTTCAAGGCATGTGAAAAATTCAAAACATCCTTCTAAGGCACAAGCTTCATCTTCTTGTTGCTCCCCTTATATCCAACAAAAACAAGACATATCCATGGGCTGAGTTGATCAATTTTGGTGGACTATTATTATTGGGTTGATTAGATAATAACTAAGTCCAATTTCTGTCATTTTATTTGTGATTTTCATACTATTTTTTTGGCTAAATTTTTTGGTGACTTTTCATTTTCTCTTAGCCTTACTAAATGCTTTCTAGAATGCTTTAAGTCATTTAGGGGCTAGTGGGAATTTATTTTCATGTTTATTGTCATTTATTTTCATTTAGTTGTATGCAATTATCGATGCATGTGGTAAATGCATATTAGTGGGAATTTATTATAGCATTTCAAGATTAGCCTTTAAATAGGGAACTCTTGTACTCTCCAAAGGCAGAATTTGAAGATTAATGAAATTTGAGAGTTTCTCTATTGTGGGAGATTTTCCTTTGTTCTTGGTTAAGAACTCGATAGTATTGGTTCTATCGGCAGATCGTGGTTAGGGTCACGCTCCTTTTGATAAATTTGGTTCTATCAGTAGGTTGCGGTTAGGGTCAAGTTCCTTTTTTCTTTACACTTGTTTTCAAGACGATCCTAAGTGTTCTCTTATCAATGTTGCTCCCCCTATCTCTAATAGATGAAGAGGTATATAGTTTGAAAGCTTACAAGAACTTGATAAAAGATTTTACAAAGCAAAGCAATGATCATAAACAACTTCAAAAGGATCAGAAAGCAAAAGTAGACAGTTCTTTGAAAATATCCACTCAAAGGTGTGATTCTTTTGAAGCTATTAAGATGAAAAAGATTAAGCTCTGTCTTGAGAATGAGCAAAATTCCAAAAAACAAAAATCCACTTTATTAGGAAACTTTAAGGAGTATGAAAAAAAATTGAAAGCTTTACAAAAAGAGCTTAAAGAACTTCATGATCATACGTATAAAGAAATATATGATCTTTTGAGAGAATGTGTATGTTGCGAAATCGGCAAGTCTACCGTTCGTTCAAGTAATAAAGTAAGTAAGTAAAGTATCGTCTCCACAGGGATTGAATGCAATCTTTCTTAACTTAACGTCTT
>CM023946.1:27302089-27406177 GCA_013407115.1 Glycine latifolia | reverse complement strand
CCCCCCCATGGTATCAATGCACATAATCATCTCACGAACCAACCTTCCAAGGTTTCAACATAACCATATAGGTTCCTACATACTCATCAATAGTACACAATCATAAACTAGAGAACCGGTGTGAAGTATCGAGTGTTCGGGTTGGCACTTAGACATAATCACTATGATTATGTGGTAAGAACCCGAACAAAGGCGGACAAGGTCGGATGAAGTCAGAAAAGGTCAGACCTTAGACTTTCAAGACACCAATGACGGACTTAGCATTATGTAATCGATTACATAAGCATTCGTAATCAATTAAAAACAGACAACACTAGCCCGACAGCTCCAAAGAAAGAAACGAGCTTAGCAGCTTTAAGGAAGGGAACGGTGTGGGAAAGAAACCTGCTCTCTTTCTAAAGGAAAGAAGGTTTGACATCTCAAGAGAAGGAACGAACCCGGAAAAGGACACAAGCTCGACCGAATAGGGAACCCAGTGGCTCTTTTATCGAGAAGACACAAGCTCATCCGAGTTAGGGAACTCAATGGCTCTTTTTCTGAGAAGGAACGAGCTTGTCCGGTTAAGGAACATGATGGCTCTTCTCCCAAAAGACACGAGCTCATCTGAGTTAGGGAACTCGATGGCTCTTTTCCCAAGAAGGCACGAGTTCAGCAGCTCTAAAGGGAGAATAATAGACCCTGGGTATGGAACCCGGTATATCTAAAGAAAAAATAGCTTAATAGCTCTAACGGAACAACCTCGGGTGAGGAACCCGGTATAAAGACATCCTCCAACAAAAGACTCCTAAGAGTCACGTCCTACGCGTACGTATACATGCTACTTAAAGAGCTTAGCTCGGCATACCCAACCCGGTATCCGGCACATCCACAAACACTACCAAAAAGTGTCTTGGGAGTTTTCAGCATCAAATGCCAACTTCACACACATGCACAGGGAGTTCTTACAACATCAACTCCCTTACAAAATACCATCGACTCTTCATTCCAGAACACCATTAAACATCAACACACAGGAACATCATCAAACATCAACACATCACATCTCATTCGTTAGAAGACAGTTTTACTAAGAAAATAGCACACAATAGTGACATGCAGTCATCTTCATAGTCAGACTCCTTGGTCCCCAACTATGGTATCTAAAGCTGTTATTAAACACGATAAACTCCCCTTACCTAACCAGGAGTTCATTCTACAGTCTAGTGGTGCTGGAACTCTATCCTCTGAAGCGTGAACGTGTCCATTCTCTTTGGAACCTGAAGAAAGATGTTTGTCGGCTTCTGCTCCGATCACGAGGTTCCTCTTGACGCGGGGGTTTCTATGGTAGCTACGGTGGTCCTTGGGGGTTGAAGGTGATACAAAAGGGCTGAGGAAGAAAGGTTTCTGGGTGTGGGTAAGCTTAGAGAGAAAAGATAGAAAGGCACAAAGAAGAAAAGAAGTTAGTTTTCGCTGCACACTTTGATGCCTATATACACAGTTGACAAGACATGTCTACTTTATGTGCATGCATAGCAACCGCAGGCTAGCTAAGTTGACTTTAGCCTAACATCCATCAAACACACATACCAATACAAAAAGCACTCAAAACAGTAATTACCAAAATAAATCAAATAATCAATCAACATAACACACATCAAACATCCACTTAGCAACTCAAAATTTCAGGGTTTTACAACACCAATGGGGTCGTAACCCCCATGGAAGGCTGAAGGGTCGTGCTTGCGGAAGGCAATAAGCATCTTCCCTCTAGCCATCGTGTCTTTCTAGGCTTCAACTTGGGGAAACCGGTCTCCTCTACGGTGGCTAGGTCCATCAGAATGATGGCTATTTCCACCTTGGTGGCGACTAGCCTTGCCCTCGAAAGCAGGTGGTGGAGAGGGTGCTCAGTCCTCCCCTCGCAGAGACCTCAGCTCTGCCATCAAAACTTCGTTGGCCTGCATCAAGGCCTCGTTCGCTTGTCGGTTTGCAGCCATCTCCTGCTGCATAGCTGCTAAGGCAGCTGTCACCGGGTCCGGGCGTACGTTGGCGCCCACCATCTCGCTATTGTTCCGGGTTCTCACCATGGTACTTCATATGTCACACAAAAGGGTAAGTTGATCAAGCCCACACTTAGTGACCACACATGCAGTAGTTATAACAGACACCTAAAATAGTTGTGCACCACCTATAATTTACCATACATACTGCTTCCAAGGAAACTGCTCTGATACCATAAAATGTAACACCTCGTATTCATCGAGCTGTTAACATTCAATTATGGTCGTTAAATGCCGCAATTAATTACAATAATTAATTAGGAAGCAACTCCAAGTATGACGTCATAATACGTCCACAAATATCATATGTACATTATGTATGGTGATCGTTCATGGAATTACAACAATATGCGCCAGGTACGTTCTCCCCACAGGGCCAGGGTACAAAACGCATGTAAATATGTACATAACAAAATAATGAGCTAACACGCTCTCAAAATAACACTTAGGTTCATTTAGAACCCCTTCCCGGCTCGGGCTCTTGTCCGGAATCCCTCGGACTATCTCACTACCCGGGCCTCCTGCCTCGGGATCGGTCGTCTTCTCCTGGCTCATCACCTGCAAAACATATAATCCCTAACCAGGGTGAGATATAAATCTCAGTAAACTCTGGGTCCTTGGAGGCTTTTCCTCCCCAATTCATCTTTCACGACGCATAGCATCAAACCCGACATCACATAGTCTGGTTATCCTAGCTCGTCATAAAATCATAACATGTATATAACAATACGGATATAACAAGAGAAGATCATCCACTTAAGGGCACATTCTCCCAGGACTTCCGCAAACACCGCCTGAGGAAGATCATCCACTGAGGGGCACATTCTCTCAGGAGTCTGCTACGTATATGGCTCTTCCAAGAGAGGATCATCCTTATAAGGGCACACTCTCTCAGGGTTTTCATATATACTAATTGACCACTTAGAGTTGTTTCACATGACTTTGGCTCCAAGGGAAGTCCATATTTAGTCCATTCTACTGGCCAGAGAAGCTCGTCAAACACAACATATCATTATATACATGTTTTCAACCAAAAACAGTAACACACAAGTTCAATACCACATGCATCATTACATATCAGGATCATCACTCCTCGGAGTGTGGTGGAACACGGTCAAGGGAAAAATTCCCAAGACCAGAGAGCTTACATGCTCTAAGAGTTACGCTGGTTCTTCCTAGCCTCGAGGTCACGACGGCCTACGTCCCTTGTATCACACTCTGCAAAAGCAGGCAAGAAGACAAAGTGGTTAACACCAGTTGCATGCAAACAGTCCAGGACGGTCACTGATCGTTGCATGCAGGTCGTCCAGCGTAGGCCCACACGGTCTCTAACCTCTCAAAACACAGACTCAAGCTAACCGGGAAGACGTAAGTATCTTACCTTTATAACTTTCGAGAAGGCCAGAGAACAACGTCCAAGCTCGAAAGTCCCAAAAAGCTTTCTTTCCCTCGAAGACGAAGCTCTGTGAGAGTTGTTGGAGAGGACGTTCTCTCCGTTTGAAGGTCTTTGGAGAACTAATGTTGGAACCTAACTACGGGGTGGTTCCTTTCAACTTCTCAGTTGCATGGAGAAGGGTTTTGGTTAAGGGTGAATGGCTATGAAATCTCTCTCACTAGGAAATGGAGAAAATGGAGAGAGGAAGAAGACGATAGTGTTGGCGTCAAAACGTGGAGAAGAGGTTTATATAAAAGGGCTCTGGCGTGTGCTCCACGCGCCAAAAGTGCTAGATGTCAAAAACATAGCTTAGCCAACATACGCACTCGTTGCTGGGTTCAGATCACTCACCAAAAGCCTACCTTGGGCAACACGGTACTAGTAACCCGGACAACCTTGTGCAGGTTCATGGTATCAGCATAAGTGTTAACTGTTTTTAATCGATTACAAACGCTTATGTAATTGATTGCATAGTGCTAAACCCGTCCTCGACACTTTATAAAAGGCTTCACCCTTGTCCGACCTTATTCGACCTTGTTCAGATTCCTACCTTGGCACTTCACAAAGTCCAAGGTTCCGCCCTTCTCCGACCTCGTCCGGCCTTATCCTACCTCGTTCGGATTCCTACCTTGGCACTTCACAAAGTCTAAGGTTACGCCCTTCTCTGACCTCGTCCGGCCTTATCTGACCTCGTTCAGATTCCTACCTTAGCACTTCACAAAGTCCAAGGTTCCGCCCTTCTCTGACCTTGTGCGGCCTTATCCGACCTCATTCGGATTCCTACCTTGGCACTTCACAAAGTCCAAGGTTCTGCCCTTCCTCGACCTCGTCCGACCTTATCCTACCTCATTCAGGTTCCTACTCCATGTCAGAATGAAGTGGCATCCCGGTCATACGAATCCGGATGCCTCATTAGCGCTGACTTAGGAAACGCAAACCCGGATTTTGTATAAGCACAATTACCTCTTAATCATAATATTATTATATTAAAGTGCCAACGTGGACACCCCAAAATGTTACACAAAAAGTATGTTTGTGAGATAAGGGTGCTACAAAAGTCTAGTGGGTTACTAGCAATTGTGAAAATCTCTTTGAGCACTAACTTCCCTTTTTTCCTCTTTAATGAGTTTTTGCATATCAATTACATAATTGATTTTTGAACAAGAGGATTAGACAACATTTTTTTAAGGAACTTGTAACAAATTACTTTCTACCCAAAAATTATTCCGTATAGGGAATGATCCTAGGTCATTTCCCAAAGACACATTTCATTAAACACCTTGTGTGCTAATTCGAAAATAGGGGGAGTTTGTTTTAAATTGCAAAATAACTAATAGAACAAAAAAATAATTTAATTAAACATGTAAACAAATTCAAAACAACAACACAAGGATCCAATGCTTCAATAAATCATCCCAGTTCCAAAATATATAAAACGAAATTCTTAGTGTGCCTTTAATTCGAAATACTGAGATAAAAGTCTCACATTCATTAAACAAAATCAGAGATACAATCACATCCTTCAATTGAACAATCAAGGTCGTCCTCAAAATTTTTTCACACAAAGATAATCTTTCTTGAAAAAAACAATCACTTTTTGTTCTAAAAACAGAGATTTAATGGTACATCCAATTACAATATCAAATACAAACACAACCAATATCAAGAACAACTCAATAACAAGATAAAGGGATAGAGAGAAACAAGACAAGGGTTTATACTGGTTCAGCTCTCAAGAGAACCTATATCCAGTTTTGCTTTAAGAATCCTTAGAACAATCACTACAGAGATATTAGCTTACAAACACTATGCACAAGCAAAGCTCTAAAAATTACCCTTAATCCCTTGAATCCTACAAGAGAAAACAATGAGTTGAACCCTACAAATCAACACCTTCTTGGTAACCCCAGCCAAGATCGCAAAAACTCAGATAAATGAAAATAAGAAAATGGAATGAATACACCTTATTGTGTGGATATGAAAGCTTCAATCTTTAAACCATGATGTTCATCTTTGACCTTGAATACATGATCTTGACAAGATAACTTTCTTTGAAGAAATGCATAAGTAATCCTCTTAGAAACTCTTTCTTAATGTAATATGTAATTTTCTATCACAAAAAAATTACTCAAGGGGAATAACAAGATGGTTGTTTATAATAAAATCAGTTATAACAGCCATAACTGATTATCAAAACCTTGTAAATAGTTATTTCGCTTATATACCCTTTGTTATGCATTTCTAGATCGTGGTAATCAATTATCTCAATCCCAAAGAACAATCTTCTAATTGCAATAAGATATAATTGAATACAATAACCTGGTAATCGATTATCCCACTTACAACTTGTCAAATTTGCCTTCAATGTGCTACTGTAATTGATTACTCTGCTGAGGTAATCAATTAATTTGCACATTAAGAGAAAATTAAGTTCTTAAAATTGTTGTAATTGATTACAAACCCAAGGTAGTCGATTATATGGCACACAATGGCTTCCTTCTCTTGAAAATAAGCTTGGTAATCGATTGTCAATATCATGTAATCGAATATCCCGATAGGAACAACCTTGTTTCAATATAATTCAAGCTTTAGCCAAGGTTTAAACATGTTGTAATTGTAACGCCTCTCTTTGCTCTCTCGTGCTTGATTTATTTTAGATGGAATTTCGTTTCCGCTTTGTGTTTGAATGAATTTAGTTGTAAATTTTTCTCGGAAAATTCTTTTCTTCTTGCTCTGATTTTTCCTTTCGTTTATAACATAGACGATTTTCCCTCACCGCGATTTATACAAATACAATTCATCAATACAAATTAAAATATAAAACAGTCCATGTTATATGTCCATAAATAAACAGTCCCAATACATATCATAAGTCACAAAATAAAAATTACAACATCTTTATTCTATCTTCAATTTAACATCCATACACATCTTCAATTCCACATCCATGCTCAGCTACTACTGTTCATCTGCTCGCCCAAGTAAATTGGGGTCATCACAGGTGTCAACCACAGACACAAACAGGGTAAGTATTTAATAAACATAATTAGATAATTGGTAGAAAATGAAATAGGTATAACAAATATACAGAACCCTGAATAATTCTTCAGAAACATAAATAATTCTTGTAGACAGATATATGATGAGTAATGCATGCTCTCTTTATTAAATGATGCATGACTGAGATCTCAGTGGCCTAATAAAAGGTACCAAAATCAATATAGTTTCACCCACTCCAGTGAAACCAGTCCCACCCACTCCAGTGAGACAGTCCCACCCACTCCAGTGAGACCTCCCTCCACTCCGAGGGGATAAAAAGGTACCATAAAACAGTTCCACCCACTCCAGTGGAACAGTCCCACCCACTCCAGTGAGACCTCCCTCCGCTCTGAGGGGATAAATGCAAATGATGTATGTAATGGCTGGTTTTATTTTTCATTTATCTCTTTTATCATTTGTTTCAATTTTCATATCAACTCATTCCACCCACTCCAGTGGAATTCATATCATATAGTTCCACCCACTCCAGTGGAACCTAAAATAACCAGCAACTCACTTTTAAATCATCTTTATTACAGAATCTCAACAAAGCTCAACATCAAGTGAATATCATACCGCTACTTCAATTTATATAGTTACATCAATATAATACAGCAACTTATTTAAATACAGCAGTCCAATAACATATACAGCACTTATGTGTCCATACAGACAGCAACAATTTCATACAGACAGCAACAATTTCATACAGATAGCAACCTATTATTTAAATACAGCAATTCATTAGTAGTTCCAGCCACAAAATAAATCATCCATCATCCCAATAAAGTTTCTAACATCCTATACAAATTAAATAACAACATACAGCTTTGATTAAATTTGTGGACAGCAACCTATTATTTAACATCTATTATCAAACAATAATTAGCTAAAAATAAATTACAGCATACAGCAATTATTGTTATACAGACAGCAAATAAAAACAGACAGCAACAAATTTTATGCAACAGCACCTTATGAATTAATTCAATGTAAATACAGCAATCTACTATTAATTCCAGCCACCAAATAAATCAACCACCATCTAAATAAAATTTCTAACACCCTTAACAAATTAAATAACAACATACAGATGTACTTAAAATGGTATACAACAATCAAATAAATACAGCTACAATTAAATACAGCAATCAAATAAATACAGCTACAATTAAAGAAAACAGCAATCAACTACAAATTATTTACAGCATACAGCAAGGTTTAAAGCTCATTTACTTACTTTCTTATTCTTCTAAATTAGTTAGTTTTTAGGTTAGATTAAATTATAACTTAGTTAATCAAAGTTACTTGTTAAATTACAACTTAAGTTCTATCTTACTTCATAGTGGCATTTGTACAAACAATTGGTATTCTAACTTTTATTCTTTACCAAAATAAAGAAAGCATCATCTAATTGTAAAGAATTAAAGATTGAATCCTCTAATCAATTATCCAATCTATGTTCATTAAATAACTTCCCATACCTTTGCCTTCCTCTAAAATTGAATGGCTTTGCTCCTTAGCTTTCCTTAACACTTCACGTGAACTTTCTTAAGGTTGGTGGCCTTTATTTTGCTTTGTGTGAAAATGGAATTGGAAAGTAATAAATTGGAAGTGTGTGGGTTTATGGTTTTACACATTAACTTCCTTTGGAATAACCCTTGCTCCTAAGGTTCTTGGCTTCATGTGAACTTTCAAAGTGAAAAGCCTTTGTTTTCTTCAAGTGGAGTTGGAATTTGGAAAGAAATGAATATGGAATGGTTTAGGGATGAAGCTTGCACGGTTTCTTTCCTTTCCTAGGCTGCCCAATTTTCAGTCATTAAACCTTTTTATATGATGGTAAGTGTTGATTTTTATCATAAGTAATGATGGCCACCTTTCCTTGTGTTTTTATTTGATTGGTTAATCACCTTGCTTCTTCCAAGTGGCCTTGTTCTACACTCTTCTCTCTTTCTCTTCTCATTTACGTGGACTGCCAAGGCTTGGAGTGCAATCCTCTTTTGCTTCTCACGGTGGAATGCTAGCTTTTGGTAAAAATCTACAATTATCTTCTTAAGCTATCATTACTTGACTTTCCACTAGTTTCTTTTCTATTGGCTAGTGAATATTGTGCATCCAAGTGTCCAAGTCTTGAAGATTCTTCACTCTTCTCCTTTGTGGCACGTTGGCTTTCCTTGCTTGGAGAGCAATCTACAATTGCTTCTTTGCTTTTACATGAGAATGGCTAGTTTTGCTACAATTTTCTTCTAAAATCCCGTTTTACTAAAATACTTGTTCTGGATTTGTTAACCGTTGGATTTCCTTGAAATTTTAAAGGTATACTCCTATCTCATATATCTAATATTTTGACCGTTGGATCTTTGAAATAATGCTTAGAACTTCCCACGTGTTTTTCCTAAGGAAACAAGATAAAAATCTACTTAAAATTAAATTTTCACTCTACAAGTGGACCAATAGCAAATTTCCAAGCCTCTTAAATGTCCATGTGTCCATTCTTGAATGTTCCTAAAGCTTTCCTCCCTTGATATTATATCATACAGCCAAGGCTTGATCTCAGATAATCTATTCCACAGATTTTCCTTTTATTCCACGTAATAGCAATTTTCTAAGTTCTTATTGGTCCAATTTGTCTTGAATTATTAAAATTACTAAACTAACTTATTTAGGCAACTTATTCTTCCCATAATTAAGAAAAACTTCATAGATTACATCCCTCTTTTTCCTATAGTTTTCTGATACTCGAGATAGTCTAGATTAAGCTCTTTTCAACCTATTTTCCAAAATTCGTAGAAATTCTATTTTAGGGTTTTCCGCCTCCAACCTTGCTGATACTTTGTTATCAAAGAGTATTTTATTCTATACTCAGGTTCCCACAAATTTCTAAAGTCATCTTGGTCAGTTTTGACCTAGGGGCATTTTGGTAATTTTACTCTTCATCCTAAGGGTAAAATTGTCATTTCAAAAAATGTTCAAGATATCTCTGAAATTGTTACCCTGGAGGTATTCTTGGTCGTTTTCAAAACATCCAAGGGTATTTATAAGATTTCTTCCTTAAAATGTCTGGCTAGCCTACCTAGGGGTAATTTAGTCATTTCCCCCAAATCTTTGTACTGCCTCTGATTAACATTTTACCTGAGTAATTTGAATACAGATTATCACTTATTGTAGTTCCACAATTTGGGGTGTTACATAATTGAATACAAAAATCATGTGTCAATGACTTATGTTCATAAAAACATGACAATGTTAAGATTAAAAATCACTTATGATAAAGGGAAAGAGAAATATAATATGTAATGTGAAAAAATGAGAGAAATAAAAAAAAATACAAGGTGCAAGGAGGGCATAAAAATGTAAGTGAAAAATTTACATTACGTGTAACATGCATACATTGCTTGAATAGCGAAATATGGAATAATTAACTTTTGAAGATAGGATTATTCTCCATTAATCATGACTGATTGGAAAGGTTCCCTTTTTATTTCCACAAAAGTGGAGAAGTCCTTGCTCATAGGTTGTTTCCAGGGTTCTCCATCCATTTGCATAAATGCATCTTTCCACTCCCCACCTCTGACCTCCAATCGAATAGCTGTTGCCTAAAATTAGACCTCTACAATCAATTTCTCACATGCCAAAAGATGCTAATGATAACCATCACACACACACATATATTTATAGCGACATAATAGTTACGATTAGAGTTACCAATTAGTACAATATCATAGAAAACTAATTCATGTTAGCAAACGTACGAATAGGTTGGTTGCCATTTGTCATTTTCAAACTAGCTAAATGAAACATTAGGTAGTAAATTCAAAACTTTTGGAATAGATAGATATAGGTCATATTTCCAGTAACCAAGGTTTTTCCTGTGCACGAATAGTGCTTTAATTACTCCATTTAGTAGTCGTGGCCCGAGGGCATATTAAGGATCGTCTAGCTCATGTGAAGAAATAAAAAATTGCAAATTTATGTACACAAACTATATTTCCATATATGGAAAGTGAAGGCAATAAACTAAAATACATCTCTAAAAAAGAATATTTGAATACAATTAGCTGGGAGCAAAGGAGAAGTAGAACAATTTTACTGCTATTTAGAATCCATCCACTCGAAATCATTAAATTTCAAAATTCAACTAAGCATTAAGGAAATTTTGTGTTCATATATTTTCAATTTTGAAGTAAAAAATACAACCCAAATCACAAACAATAAAAGATGTCAAATTAATGTGGTACCTGGGCTATATGCTTTGCAGAAATTAGTTCACTCATGACAAATGTTGCATGCCATCCTTGTTTTAGACCAAATATCTCTAAAAGTCCATCATCAATTTGTGCTTCAATGAAGCCTCTCTGTAAGTACATTAAAAAGAGTCTCACTTATAGATAGTTAAAAATTGACAAAAACAAAAAATCAAATTTATCAAGCAAAATTCACATTCATTTTAAAATTATCATAAATCAATAGGTGAATGGGTAATTGCTGACATGGCCTACAAAAACATATACAAACTAAATTTAAAAAATGCATTATATCAAGATATATGATGGTCATATTTGTTATATGGGCCCAGTCTTTTTAAAAAAAAATGGATAACAATATATTCTATTTTCAATGTATTAGTGCAAAACCTTATTTGTGATGTTTTGGATTCAATTATCACAATAAATCTTTTACAGTTTTGATGTAAATAACAATAGTACCATAAGAGTGATATAAAATCCCAATATAGAATACTACATTTATATCTCACATACCAAACCAAGCTCCCTTCGGTTGTGTATTTTCCCCCTATCATTGTATTATAGAATACTTTCAACCATTAGAGCTCATAGAATTATCAAAGGACAGAGTAGTTCAATACCTTCTCTAAATACTCAGGTGTCAAATTACCCCATGGATTTCTTCCACTTCCATAACTATGAAGATTCAGAGCAACTATTGCTCTTACACTGAAAGCAAATGACATAACCTTATTTAAAAATAGACAAACCCCGAACGAAACCACAAGAACAAATTTTATCACACTAATGTAAGCTATAAGAACTTCTCATAAAACAAAAAAGAAAAGAGTTTGAACTTTGAATATGGAAAAAATACACATCCATTGTTGGAAACTAGAATATGGAAAAAGCCTAAAGGTAATGATGCCAATTTTGAAACACTATTTAGTATACTCGTTAATACATACTTGTGAAATTTATTTGATGAGATATACCTTGTAGGAACTAGAACCTGCTCCCATTCTGAACAATTGAACTTTTTGACATGCATCCGCAAAATATTCTTAAGTCCCCTATTGGAAGATTTTTTTGTTGAATAGTTTAGTCACATAGAACTGAATAAATAGTTATTAGGCCATTTAGCACAAAATTTGTCTTTGTACAAGTAAAAGAAAAAAGTCTCCCAAAATGTTAGAATTTTTGCAGATGATAAATTTTGTAAACTGGTGTTATGGTTCTCTTATAATAATAATAAAAAAATGGGAGGCAAATTTTATGTTGCACAAGTCATATAATATTTGTATTATTAAAGAAAATGTGTTTCACAAGGTGATCTAAAATAAGAAGCAAAAACATAACTGGAACTTCATATTTTTCCTAATTTATTCTAAGGAAGGACTACTTTAGTTGAAATATATCTTACCTTAAACCTGGATCACTAGTGCATGGTGTGAAGAACCATCCTTGAGTACAGGAGTAACCAGAGTATATAATCTACAACCAAAACAAAAAATATATTGGTCACCATCCTATATTTATTGGTAGGATTGAATCTATGACATCACTTTTTTCAAAATACATATATTTGTTTGACCATGTAACATGAACACTTAATAAAATGATATAAGAATAGTGTTGAAAAAAAAAAGACAAATATATAGTTCCCGGAAATGACACCGTGAACTTAAGGAATCTATTGGAAAATAATATAAATCGAGAAACTAAATTTTGTGAGTATCATAATTTGGAAATATAAGACTCTTGTAGTTAGTGCATTAACTCTATATATATAACAAAGCCTCCAATTTACTATTCAAAGACACAAATTTATCTTAGTCAAGGTATCTTCCAATCAACCTAACACCTTAAATTATTTTTCTTTGAAATTTTGCTTCAAAAACTATTTAAACAATAAATATTGTGGAATACGTGTCATTAACTTTTAATTTCTATTTCTAAGTTGGCAAAATATCTCATCAATTTTCTTTTTATAAATAAGATGAAATAAAATAAGTTTGGATACAACCAAAAGTGTAAAAGTAGTGAAACGATTGATATGCATTTACTACATAAAAAATATTTTCAATGAAGATCCCGCCCCTCAAAATACATCAAAATTTCAAAAAGGATCTTCATTGAAAATATAGGATGATGGTTCAGATGAAGGCTCTAAGTCTAGTAGAAGCTTGCGATATTTTTCCTCCTCCTCAGGCGATGACGATTTCCCCGGTCCTCATTGACTTGCACAAGACGTACTAACTTGAATCTCCAACTCAGGACATTACCTCTCGCATCAAACCTCACTGGGGTCACTATGAATTCTTGAGCATCGTGAGGCATTTTGATGCCAAAATTAAAATTGATGTCTTCAAATCACTCCAGTTGCCAATGAGACATAAATCCCCAAGGAATGTAATTGTTTTGAAAGTGATCGATGGTGATGGGCGTGACATCTAGTCTATCAACCGGCACCATGTGCACCAAAGTGTGACACGTGTAAATCGACGTGGTTGTATCTCGACATGGACACACTTTTTCTATCGGCCTACTACGCCAAGCTTCTCCTGAACCTGAGAGTTGTTGGTTGTAGGGGTGAGTCCTTCGCTCCTTAAACGCCACAAACACACAGTAGCCAAGCAAGGACAACATACAATCTAATTAAACACTACATATGGTTTCTCTAAGCAAACAATACTCAAGATCCTATGCATGTTATTAACACACTTATCACCTATTATAAGGCCCAACCTCTGCCACCAATCCTCCTAGGTCTTGATGGTCTTACATAATCATGTGGATGACAATAGGGAGTAATCGCGACATATAGATACATCATACACTAATTCCCAAGTTCCCAACTCAAAAAGCATAGTCCCAAAACCCATTCGGAGTAGCAAAGTGAGGTTTGTAAGTTACCCGTGCCAAATGATTGAACCAAATGTCGAATAGTCACCACTCACTAATACTCTTTGATACTTTGAACCTTTCCACCCACTATACCCCAATGTATATCTGTCCATCATCCACTTTCTCAACGTAATCTCACTTTCTCACAAAAGAAAATAGAACCATTGGTTCCTTACACTCTATCCAATCCTCTTGAATTCTATCACTGGATCGTGTGTAGCCCTTGTGCCACAGCCATCTAAAAATGAGTAAACAAATTAACAAGAAAGAGAGATGAAGTTCAGGCCTGCATACTACTCTCAGGGAACCAATCGTGGCCCCTTAAGTGATAGAAACCACTTGTCACACAAACAAGAAGAACGGATGTTAGTGCTCATTTTCTGAGGGTCAGACACCTTCAGACCCAAACCATAGTGCGTACAAATAAAATAACAATAAATTGATGTGTGTGTGTGTGTGTGTGTATATATACACACACACATACACACACACACACATATATATATATATATAGCAGAATATAAATTTGCACGTCATAGATATAATTTGTCAGAGTTCACACTTTTTCAGTCTTACCATTCACCAATAATAATGATATAATTTTAATTTTACATGCATGCATCTCAGAAATTTTATCAATAGAGAATCATCACAATTTCTAGAACATGCATCAGTCATCAGATCTTGTAGTTTATCTCAGCAATAATATAATAGTTATATCAACAGTTCCCAGAACTAAATAATTCTAAGGTAACTTATCAAGAGGCATGGATTCCAATGTCCAAGGATTGTGAAGTGGGCTAGATAGTACAAAAAAAAGTTAAAGTGAACAACTTGTTTTTTTTCCGACAAAGTTGTTATATATTAAGTGATTTTTTATTTAATGTTAATTAACATATTATTAAAATTTTGAAAATGTACTATGTAAGTATTACTAGTTCAATCACAATTCAACCATTGAATCTTCAACCTACATCTTAATTGTTCAATAACTAGTATGGTTTTAAAAACATTGGTTATGCCTAGGGCCAGAAATGAGTCGAGTTGAGCCAAGCCCAGTTTAGCTCAACTCAGCTCATTAATATTTAACTTAGCTCGAAGCTCAACTCGAACTCGACATGAACCTTTTTCTCAGCTCAAACTCGACTCGATTCAAGCTCGTGAACAACTTGATTCAGCTTGTTAGCTTGAATCACATTAACCAAAAGTCAATATTTTTAAATCCTATACATTTCAAAATTTTAATTTATTAGTATATATAGATGAAATGATTGTTTAATTTTTTAAAAAAGGAAAAACTTAACTTATTCTATTAGCTTTGCAGGGCCACAAGGTATGATAGCAAAATTACAATCGAAGTTTTCATAAATAAAAAAATACTCCTTAACCTTGTCCATAATTTATGTTGTAAGTGTCCACCACTGTTCAAGTCGATTGTCGATTGTCGGGGACTAAGTTCTTGTTGCGACAGACAAAGGCTGATGAAGTCAATGGAGCCGCGTGATTCTCTCAAGTCCATTCTATCCGTGGAATTACAAGAAAAGGAAGAGTCCACCAATAAATCAATGAAGAAGAAAGGTCATTGCGGATTCAAAGAAGGTTGCCGACAATTTAAAAGAAAGGTTGCATTATCGGCGAATTATCCCCATTGCATGAATGTATCATTCCTGAGTCTTCTAAAAGAAGTCACTAACTATATTTGAACAATATTAATGTCACCTATGAGATGTTCAATTCAATTAAAGAATTACCTATGACAACAAAGAAGTGGAAGAAACAGCCATGATTGGAAAATTTGACGGTAAGAATACATGAAAAATAGATCACATGATCGCTTTGTAATATTTTTAAATTGAAACATTATAACCATTGGATTGAATTTTATCAACAATTGAGATCTCGTGTAAGTTTTTAAATTTACACCTGGTGTAAATGGATCCTATCCCCCCCATATATATATATATATAACAAACCGATTCATGAACCAAATGAGTCAAACTATGTGCAACTCAATTTTAGCTCATTTATTTAATGAGCTAAAGTTTTAGCTCAAGTTTAACTCATTTGGTTCATGAATCAAATTCAACAAGTCAATTACCGAATCGAGTTTTGAACTATTTTCGAGTTGGTTCAGTTCATGGCCACCTAGTTATGCCTCACCCACTGTCATCGTATTGAACAAGACTTGGTTCACATTACATTGGATCCCATCCAATCCATCCTCAAAGTCTAACTTGCCTTATTCTTTATTTGATTCTTTTATGTTTGGCATGTCTAACTCATCCTTGCAAAACTAGCCTAAAACTAAGGATTGACATGATTTTATGAAGAATATTTAACAATATGTCTAGTCAATGCATAGAATCTTAATTTTGAACACAACCCCTACACAAGCCTTAAGATCTAAGTTGTGGGAAAATATGGACGAGTGACATTTTTTTGGTTAAACTTGGGGTATCCCTCGACAAGGACCCGAGGACTAATCCCTCACGGCACTAAGATCCATTCAAGGGGTTGACTTCGCCCAATGGATGCTTTCCATATTCATGGACCAAGAATCGAACCCTTGACCACATTGTTAAGCAACAAGGTTATCTTTCAACCATGTCACACCATGTTGGAGATGGGTGGCCCAATAACAACACTTGCTCACAACTAGGAAAAAGAATTTTAGAGCATAAACAAATATGGGTGGCCCAATAATAAATATACGATAAACTCTAATTACTTCTTAAAAGTTTGGGTTAAAATGTAACTCAGCAACACAAAATTGACTTGTAAGGTGAGGATTGTCCACACTTTATAAAAACTACAATGGCCATATCTTTAGTCAATAAGATCTCAAGAATAGGCTAACCATATCTTGTAATTATGGTATTAGGATATTTGTGATTTTGGTATTACATTAATTCTATAAAGGGTATACTATATTTTTAGTGCTTAAACTTTTTAGAATTTTTGTTTTTAGTCCTTGAACTTTTTTTTATCTATTTTTAGTCCTTTAACCTTTTTCTTCCTTACTTTTAGTCTATTAACTTTTTCTCCATCTTTACTTTTGTTGAGACAAAGTCCCTCCAAAGCTAATATTTTAATGATGACAAACCACTATGAAGCAAAACCACAAGTGACTGAACTTAGCAACTAATGGTTGATTCGAATGTTCTTTATTAAGACATGACATATTTAGAAGCATAAACATAGGTGTGTAGAATAGGCCTACAATGCAAGCTTTCCATGGAATAGATTTTGCAATCAAAAGCAGGACTACCAAAAAATAGAGTTATTCAGAAGTTGGAAAGAGAGTTATGTTTTCTAGGTCTAAGTTAGATATTAGAATTTGTGTATGATCAGAAGTATGATGTTATGGATAACTCAAGTCAAAGGGTAGATATCAGAAGCTACATATGGCTCAAGGATCGTAATAAGTTGCATTGGGAGGTTGTTAGTGATGACATGCATCAATGCTTGGACAACTTTGATTTTGAAGTTGTAAGTTCCTAGTGATCTTTGATAAATGTCTAATTCATAAGAACCAAAGAAAGACAATTGTCCTAGTCGAAGAACAACCAACCAAGTAAAAAAATGATTGTTGCATATTGCACTACAGTAATGATGCATCTCAAGAAGACAAGTTGTAGAACCAATCTCCATAAGGCTTCCCATGATTTGAAATTCAAAATCATGTGGAAACCATTAAGATAACAACTAGCACTCAACATATCTATCTAAACAGATCCTTCAATATATATATATATATATATATATATATTCAAGAGTGCAAGATGGATGACAATGGGAAGGGTAGAGATAAAGATGACAAGTCAAATGAGTTGTATGATAAAGGTTGAAGATGTGAAGTACGACTAGCTGTAAGAATTTGAAAGTTGAATTCAACCTCCAACAACCACAATAACAACTTGAGGAAGTGTTGCCAAAAGATAGGGTAAAGGTTAGGTTGATAAACCCTTTTGGAGATTCCTTAGTCATAACACTTTAGGTGGAGTCAGTAATGCCAAATCTGAAAAACATTGAGTGCACCCCCTAGGTTTAGAGGGAAATAACTCAAAAGGGTAGTCAAGGGACTGGTGTTATTTAAAACAATTTTATCATTCTACTCTAAGCAACTAAAGTAAAAACCAGAATTTGTTATTTAACATAATCTGAGATTTTAAGAGTAGATTCTGAAGCATTAAAATACAAGTTTACTTGGAATATTTTAACTTAAAACATTCTATTATCCATATACTTGTGAAGGAAAGGTATTACTCCTGTAAGTCTCTTTTGATTTGCAACCAAGAAGCTTGAGAAGAAGAAAAAATCAGAAGCAAAGTGTGCTTGTGAAATAAGTTAGCTTGATCAATTTTGGTGTCACCATTCAACCCTTTTAAAAAAGGACTAAAAGTAAGGTAAAAAAAATTTAAGGGACTAAAAGATAATTATCCCTTTTATAAATCTTATTGATTTGCTATGCTATTTAAACATATGGATTTCATGGAATGTCTCTTTTTTTCATCTTCTAAAATTAAGCAATTGAGAAGGAACTTTTCCTGTAAAACAAATTCACCATCATGAGTTAATAGTCAATCAATACCTTATTTGCAATTGGACCTTGTGCAAGGTAAGGTTTTTCATTCCGTAAATGATGAAAACCATAAGCCACTTGGGCATCCATTCCTGTAAAATGAAAAATAAAACTACAATTAATGTTCTAATATAAAAATTAGAAATTCATATAAGGTACCTAAAAATAGTATCCATGACATCCTATATCAACACCAAAGCGGAGAATTCATGAGTTTGTTTGCAGGCATTTTGGAATTTTGTTTGTAAAAGATATTTTTCATCTATTATTCACAAATTATTTTTATGATTAGTTTTAATTAAGTGTTGAGTTAGCTAGTTAATTTGGGTTACAACACATAACCAAAAACAATTTAGCATTTTAATCTGTCACTACTATGATAAAATCCTATTGAGGTAGGGACTAGATATATCCCAAGGATTGAAGGGTAAATTAGTATGCAAACTTTGTATGCAATATCCTTACCTAGCTTGCTTCTTAGTTGTTTACACTTGCCTTACTATATGTAGCTTTTGAACTATTTTTTATTTTGAAAACCAAGTATTTCTCAAGGAAAACTAAGTTTTTATTATTGAAATGAATTTTGTTTAAAGTATTTGATTTAATTGGAAATTTTCAAGTCAAGCAAAATTGATTTCATATTTCAAAAGTAGCGTTTAAGTATGTTGTATCAATAAAATCAACTTTTGTTAACCACGAGAAGCAACATTTTTAACAAATAGTTTTGAAAGGCCAACTTCTTAACCCTTAGCCAATTTTTAATAGTGCTTCTTAAGATTATTCAAGTGTGAGAATGATTTTTTCTTAATCCAAATAAATTTCTAACAACCAAGAAGCATCTTGAGCAATCAATATCAAAGAAGACTTAAAAATCAAGGGTAACTATTCAACCCCCTACTAGTAAGTCTCTCATCCAATTCAAATAACATTTTTCATGAGAACAATAAATATAAGCTATAAAACCAAGAATAGATGGACTTCAAGAACCTATGTAATATGTTTGAGCTTCTAAAACCATAATTTTAAACCATTATAGGTCTTAAAGGAAAGGTTTGAACTTCAACATTCAGGTAGCATTTGATAACAATTGAAAAATACATTCTTAAATTACCCTTATATGTGAACATCAAGAAGAGAGAAATCTGGCATTATATTAATGCTACCTAGACATATATTCTCGTACAACATATAAGTCTCGATTATTAATACCAACTATGAAAAGAAGCCACTAACATGTTTTAAAAAACCCATTTTAGGCAACATCACACTATGAACATAAAAGCCAAAAGTACCTATACTGAAGTAATTGTAGAACACGCCTTCGTAACATATAACATTCTCAGACAATTCTCCCTCAACTTCTAAGCCCTTCAATCACAAGAAACTTTATGCATTAGACATAAAAAAATATACTAAGATCAATTTGAATGACAAAAAACCTTATAAAAAAAAAGTAAATGTTGTGCAATAGCCTTATACTTGTATGTCAAGTCATCATAAACAAGTGAGTACAAAGCAATTGTTTAAGAAGGTTCACAAGTGAATTTCACATTAATGAAAAACAAAATTATGTCATTCTCTTTGACCAACAAGGTTATGATTATTTCAATTGCATGAGTTATGTTAAGTGTTCTACTGGAATGGCTAGGGAGTTGCCTAATCAGGCCATCTCTACAATATCTTAAGCCCTTATGCCAGTCCCATAAACCGGATATTCTATTAATTGCTGAGCCTTTTGTAAACTGGATATGCATGTCGTTGTCCTTCAATCTTCCATGCCTACTAGTAAGCTAGAACCAAGATGAGCTATAGGCTCTAATATCATATTAGATTTCAGTTTAAAATCAAATGACAATGAAATTGTCCAACAGATATATAAGTTACACCTCGAAAATTAAGACATTACACCTCGAGAATTGAAACAGACGACGTGAGACTTCCTAACAGTCACAACATATTTTTCTCTCGAATTTATATGGCAACGAATTATATTGCAAGAAGAACTCTATGTGGGAAGAGCTCTTCTATGCTCAAGCTTTCCTGGAATATGATTAATGCTCCTTGGGCAAGTCTTCTGAGGGACAGATTTTTCAGAAATGGCAAGACTATTTCCTACCATGTTCGCTCATCCATTTGACCAGGGGTGAGACCCTAGTTAGACCCGATTAATCAAAATTCTTGCAGGAAATTTGGTGATAGGAAGTCCATAAATTTCTGGACTCATGTATGGCTTGACCAAGCCATCATTGATCTTGCTCAAATTCCTGAAAATGTTAGTTTATTACTGCAAGCCAAAGTTTCGGATTTTATTGAAGATGATGAATGGTGCATCCCCACTAACTTTCAGCTTTATTACCCGCAGATCTCAACCGCTATTCTAGCCACAGTCATCGCCATTATTCCTGAGCCTGATGCATTAATATGGAAGCACTCGACCTCAGGCACCATGACTTTCAAAAACTGCTATTGAATTCTTACAGGAAGATTTTCAACCAGTGTCTTGGCACAAGACTTTATGGCGTCCCTCCATTCCTCCCACGCGTTCATTCTTTTTCTGGCGGCTCCTTGAAAATAAACTCCCCACCGATGATGTCTTAATTAAAAAGGGATCCTCTTTTGTTTCTATTTGTTCTCATTGTGACAGTAGCAACGAAACAGCAAAGCATCTCTTCTTTTTGTCCCTTTGCACAGCAGTATTGCCATTGGTTAAGCTTGATGCTGCAAACTTAGTTGAAGATGGACTCTCCTCTAGCCCTTCTAAATAGTAGCAAAAGTGCTTCCAGCTCTCAAGTCAAGGATGTGATCATTGTGGTAGTAATTCATACATTGGTATCTATGGATCAGTAGAAACCATGCCCGCTTTCAGAAAGGCCCCTTCCAAATGCATCATGTACTTGAAGATATAAAAATTGTTGTTGCTCTCTCGGGTAACTTCTCCACGGGTTTCATGAATAATACAGTCGCAGATTTCTCTATTTTAAAGGCATTTAAAGCCACTGGTCATAAGTCAAGAGCTCCCAAAATTATCTAAGTTAACTAGCATCCTCCTCTTCTAGTTGGTTGGTACAAGTGCAATTCAGATGGGGATGTGCTTGGTGCTCCTAGAATTGCTTCATGTGGGGAAATCTTTCGTGATCACAGAGAAAGTGTTTTAGGATGTTTTACTCATCATCTGGGTATTAAATCATCTTTGGAAGCTGAGATTATGAGAGCTAATCATGCAGTGGAAATAGCGCAATCTAAAGGTTGGTCTAAGTTATGGCTTGAGTGTGACTTGATCTTCACTTGTTGTGTTGGCGTTTAAGGGTCTTTCCATTGTGTTGTGGAACTTGAGGAATCGTTGAATGATTTGTTTATCTTACACAACTTCATTGAATTTTGTGGTGTCTCATGTTTAGAGAGGGAAATAGTTGTGGAGATGGTTTAGCTAATCTGGGTATTCATGAGGTGGGTTTTAATTTGCGAGATAGTTTATCATCTAGTATTAACGAGTTTTTCTTTAGAAAAAAATTTGGTCTCCCTAACTATAGATTTCGTTCTATATGAGTTTGGTTTGGTCCCCTCACAAGTTGCATTCTTGCATTATTTTTTCCATTTTTCTATCAACAAATTTCTAGGTGTGCTTCATCGGATCCTTAAGCTCATTGGTGTCAGCATAGTTGGAATGACTGATCTTAAGGTGATGTAGTTATGTCTAGTTTCATAAAAAAAAAAAAAAGTGTTTTATATTAATTCCTTCACAAAGTATTTTTCACTACTAGAACCAATTCCAAGATAGATCAATTAGCTAGTTTAACTTTTGTAACAATTATCTTAAACATAAATGGCTCTCAAAATAACTTTTCCAATTAAATTATTTCTCAAAGAATTTGTTTTGTGATGGGTACTATCACTAATCATACTAAACTATATTTATTTTTAATTAATATTTCTAATTGCAAATAATATGTATAACTTATATTTTTTTCATTAATTAGACTTGTTATAAAAAAATTTGTTACACATGTTTTTTCATTAGTTTTTATTTTATTTAATAATTGTGTTTTGTATTATTTATGTATAAGAAATAAAGTGCACAAGGGTAAAATTATAGGGGTTTTTTTTTATCTCTCATATATATTGAGAGAGAGAAAGAGAGAAAGGTAGATTTTTACCATTTTAACAAGGAGTCTTAGGTTTGGTTTGGTGATTAAGGGAGAAGGAAAGGAGAAAATTTTTTAGCTCAAATTTCCACTAACAAAAAACTAACAATTAACATTTAGTATTTGTTGATAAAAAAAACATTTTAATCTTAGTTTAATCTCAATTAAACCAAATGCATTGCCAAAATATACTTTTTCTTCTTTTTTGACCCAACATTTTCAAAATCATATGCATTTTCAATGTTGCTACTTACCACAAACAATAATTGGAAAAGAAGCCTACCTAATTAATAATATGACTAGTTAAAATAAATATATGACAAAAAATAGGTCAAAACCTCATCAAGTGTAAACTCTATTGTATGCTTCAACGAATGTGGTGGTTCTATTATTGTGCCTTCTGGCATTGAAAGTGAAAGTCGCCAACTGCATAAAAGAAATTTAACAGCAGAAAAGTTATGCCTAATTGATTTGTGAAATACAATCATCGTTTTAAATTGTAGTTCTTGTTGAGGTCACAATCATAGTTGCTTTTATAATTATAAAATTAATATATATATATAAGCAATTACTAGAAATTTAGTGTTGGTGCAGTAAAAAAAAAAGAAATATAAGTTGATGTTATGAAGACCACCAAAACCATCATATTACAAATATAATTAGGTTGAAACTGTAATATAAAATCAGAATCATAACATTGGGGACATCATCATTGGAGATAAAACATTAATTAAAATATATAAAAAATTATTATGGAAATAAAACATTAATAAAGTCATTTATGTTAACATAAATATGTGTTATGAAATTTTAGTTTGTTGCAATATATCATGCTTACCACACGAAACATGCAAAGCAATAAGTCAAAACACACTTTAAATCAGTGGTACCTTCCACCACTAAAACAAATTACATCAGTTTAGGAGCATATGAACTAGAAATGAAGCATCAAAATTTGGAAAATCTTCCAAAAAATCTAATTTGCTAACATCAAATCCTATTAGCGGCTTGATAGATTTGCAATACGAAACTACTATATGTGTATCTTGTAATCTCTTCTGTCTCTTCCTCTCTATCTATCTATATATATATAATCATATTAAATTAAATAATAAAATTATGAAATACATATTAATCTTTTTATAGAATAAAAAATTCAATTAGCTAAGCATATAAGTATCTCATTCTCTATTTAGTGCGTTCATTCCATTCTTCAAGTACTACATCTAAAACACCAAAATTAGTAGGTTATAAGAAAATATGATGAGTAAATGGTGCATTTAGATCATTGAATTTGTATCTCGTCATTTTAGTTCCTGAAATTAAGAAAAATCCAAATAAATATATCTATAACTTGTTAGGATTTAATTTAAGTCCCTAGAATTAATCTCTTTTGTCAATCTGATCCCTAATTTGGGACTTGAGTAATAATATTAATAATAGAAGTTTAGGGATTAAGATGAGGAAAACAAATTAATTTTAGGAACTTGAATGAAATCCTAAAATCAACATGGAGTGACATGGTTGAAAAATATTTCAGACTCTTAACTATTTGGTCCGAGTTTTGATTCTTAATCTGCATATTTATGAAAAAACATATATTAGGAGAGGTAAAACTCTTAAATACATCTCACTATTTTGATAAATTAATCTTTGATTTTGTGACCAATAAATATTTGAAATTTTTTATAGTTACAAAAATTAAAATAACACTTAGATATAAATTTAAGAACTAAATTGAATATTTATTCAAATATGTAAATGGTAACCAAAGAGGTTAGAAATTATCATCTATGTTACTGTAGTCAAATCACAATTTATAATAGAATAAGAGGATCTCTAGAACAAATCATTATATTATAATTTCTTCGTAGTTGTGCGACAACATTTATATAGTCCTACTCCTTCGCCACTCAACCGAGTAAATTTTAAAATAAAATATTAATTTTTAAATGCCAACTTAAAGAAATCTACCATACTTCAACATGCAAAATTGTAAGACAATATATACCTATCCAAATGACAAATTGGACCAATACTAGCCTTGTAAAGACTTCTCTTGATGGCTGCCTTCCATGAAAAAGGAAATGAACCACCCTGGTAATACCAAATATATTAAAAGTAAATATTATTTGAAATTGTAATTAACATTCATTTAACACACAATTTCCAATTATATGAATTTACCCAACCAAGACTCCTAGACAAGTCATTGCCTGTACCAAGTGGTATGATCCCTACTGGAGGAATAGGTTCTCGTCCTTGTGCGTGAAGTTCTGTGAGACATCCTAATACCCAGCCAACACTACCATCACCTCCGGCTACCTATCAAATCAATACATATATTCATACTCCATGTATGGATAAATGTACTTGGACATAAATTCCTATTCTATACCTAACAAGAACAAAAAAGAGAAAAATATAAATATGGCAGGTAATGTAATATGACAGGAAAAGATAGATAAAAAAAAATATTGATGGGGCGTTTAAAAATATAAATATGGGGTGTCCAAATATCATCGACTCATCATATATGAGATACATATGTTGGGTATGACTCATAGTTTGCCTTCAGAAGATAAGCACGGGGGTTTATCCAATGTTTCTAAGCCTATATATTTCCTTGTAATCTAAGTGCATTGTAACGAGTGTGTGAGGGAAATATAGTGAATAGTTGGACGTAGTCCACATTGGGTGAACCAGGGTAAACACTGTGTGTTATTTTCTTCTTCCCTTTTCTCTCTTTTTGTTATCTTGATTGTTGTGTGATTGCTCGGTACCCAACAATTGGTATAAAGAGTTAAGGCTCTGCGATTGGGGTTTCTCTATTTTAGGGTTTTCTTAACATTAAGAAACCTACGAAATTAATCTGTGAGGGATGTCCATTGGCCAATCACGAATCAAGGTTGAAAAGTTTGGAGGAAAGAGTTTCGAGTTATGGAAACTGAAGATGGAGGCCATGCTTGTTGACAGGGACCTCTGGTACGTGATCGAAGATGCACCACCTGAGTTTGAAAGATCAAATGAGATACAGACTTGGATAAAAAATGATCAAAAGGCGCGAAGCTTGATTTGGTTGTGCCTTGCTGACAACGTTCTAGTGAACGTAACCTCCGATAAGAACACACAGGATCTCTGGACGAAGCTGGGTAGTCTCTATCAGAGCAAGTCACTCATGAATAAGTTGTTCCTGCGAAGGAGGCTGTACCATCTACGGATGTGTGAAGGTGATTCTTTTTCTGCAGTTTAAATGAATTTAACACTGTCTACGCATAACTTACCTCTATAGATGTCCACCTGGATGATGAAGATAAAGCATGCACCTTGTTGTGTTCACTGCCAAACTCTTGGGAGCATATCATTATCTCTATTGGTATTGGTGTTAACACACTGTCCTTAGAGAACGTTGTTGCTGCCCTGTTATCTAAAGCGATGAAAAGGTTAGGTTTTGAGGGTACTGCTAATGAGGCTCTGTTTGCTAGAGGAAGGAACACTGATAAATCAAAATCATGTTTCAAAGGCAAATCTTGGGGAAGGTCAAAGTCTCATGATAAATCCAAAGCAAGGTGCTGGAAGTGCAAGCAAGTTGGGTACATAAGAAACAATTGCAGAAATAAAAGTGTGGGCCATGAGAAACGAGATGAGTTATCATCTTTTGGTACAAATAAGGATGATGATGATAGCATGGGAGATCTGTATGTAGTGTCAAATCCTCATAACGATTACAACAAGTGGATAATTGATACTGGAGAATCGTTCCATATGACACCTCACAGGGAGTGGTTCTACACTTATCAAACATATTCTAGTGGTATAGTGAGAATGGAAGATGACACGACCCTGGAAATTTTGGGACGTGGGAAAGTAAGACTGAAGATGAAAGATGGAACGGTAAAGAATCTACCGAATGTAATGCACATTCCAGGTTTAACTAGAAATCTTATCTTCATTGGAAGTATGGCAGATGCAGGTATGAATTTTAGTAGTGATAAATATTCATGCAAATCGACTCGTGGAGCTATGCTAATTGCTAGAGGAGAGCATCATGGAAAATTGTGGAAACTGTTGGGTCACACAATGTTTAGTAGTGATGGTTGTATATCTAAGCACGCGGAGGAAAACACTACAATGCTATGGCAAAAGAGGCTGGGCCACATTGGTGGGAAAGGTCTGGAGACTGTAACATCAAAGAGGTTGGTAGAAGGGATTCTGAACTGTTCAGTGGGCTTTAGGTTTTGTGAGCACTGTTTACATGGCAAGCAAAATCGAGTGTCTTTTGAGTCCATTGGAGGAAGAGCTGAAGAGATTCTTGACTTGATACACAGCGACGTGTTTGGACCTACACCTGTAGCATCACACGGAATCTAGGTATTATGTTTATTTTACTGATGATTATTCTAGATATGTGTGGTTATATTTCTTACATAGCAAGAATAAGGTGTTCGAGAAATTTTGCGAGTTCAAAGCATTGGTAGAAAATCAATTTGACAGAAAAATCAAAGTGTTGAGAACTGACATGGTGGAGAGTTTTGTTCTACAAAATTTGATCAGCTTTGTGTGACTAGTGGTATTGCAAGGCAAAAGACAATGCCCTATTCACCTCAACAGAATGGGGTGGCAGAGAGGTTGAATTGGTCTCTCATTGAAAAGGCACAAAGCATGCTAAGTGGTGCAGGCTTGGCAGTTGAGTTTTGGGCGGAGGTAGTTGCTACTGCTTGTTATTTGAAGAACAGGTCTCCTACATCAACTTTGAAGGATAAAACTCCTTTTGAAGCATCGATTAAAAGAATGCCAAACATCTCTCATGTAAGAGTATTTGGTTGTGAAGCATATGTACACGTACCCAAGGAGAAAAGAAGCAAGCTTGAAAGTAAGTCTCAAAAGTGCTATTTTATTGGGTACAAGGATGGTGTCAAAGGGTACAAGTTATGGAACCGAGAAACTAAAAGTGTAAGTTACAGCAGAGATGTTGTGTTCAGAGAAGAAAAGCTGAATCAGATTTTTCCAAAAGCTTCTGAAAAGCCACAAACAGTAGAGTTTAGTGTTCATTGCTCACAGGTTGGAGAGGAAAATTTAGATTCTAAAGCTGTTGAATATGACGGGGTGGAAGATACAGTTTCTGATACCGAGGCTAAAGTTGAAGTATAGAGGTTGAGGAGATCCACGAAGGAGAGAAGACCACCTGAGAGGTATGCACCTGACAACTATAATTTTTGTGCCACTGACAATAGTTATAGTTTAAGTATCACAGATGCTGACTCGGGCACTGTAAAGCAAGCTAGGGATTCAGATGCTGCCAAACAGTGAGAGGAAGCCATGAACGAAGAGATGAACTCTCTGATCAAAAATCAAACTTGGAGTTTGGTGAAACTACTTGCAAATCGAAAGGCAATTGGTTGTTTGTGGTTGTTCAAGAAGAAGACCGGTGCTAATGAGGAGATAGAACGATACAAAGCTCTCTTGGTTGCAAAAGGATATTCACAGATAGAAGGGGTTGATTATGGTGAGGTATTTTCACCTGTTGTAAAGTTAAATTTCATAAGACCTGTTTTATCTATGGCAGCTGTGTATGACTTAAAGGTGGAGTAGTTGGATGTGAAGATGACATTCCTTCATGGTGATTTGGAAGAGGTTATTTACATGAACCAGCAAGAGGGGTTCATAGTAACAGGTAAAGAGGACTTTGTGTGCAAGCTTAACAAGTCTCTGTATGGCCTGAAGCAATCCCCAAGGATGTGGTATCAAAAGTTTGACACTTATGTGTTGAAACTTGTGTTTGACTGTTGTGATGTTGATCATCGTGTTTACGTGAAAAAGGTAAAATATAGTTTTGTTATTCTAACGTCGTATGTTGACGACATGTTACTTGTTGGTAACCGTTTGAAGATGATCAGTGTTGTAAAAGGTCTATCGGCAAAGAAATTTGAAATGAAAGATTTAGGCCCTGCAAGTATGATCTTGGACATGCAGATCAAAATGGAGCGTCATAGAGGAAGGTTATGGTTGAGTCGGAGGAAGTACATAGAAAATGTTCTGAAGAAATTCAATATGACTGATTGTAAACCGGTGCAAACTCCCATGTCTAAAGGTTTGAAGTCATCCACTGATCAGTGTCCCCAAGACTGAAGAAGAAAGAAAAGTGATGGCAAGTTCCTTATGCTAGTGCGGTTGGGAGTCTGACGTATGCTATGATTTGTACTCGTCCGGATATTGCCCAAGTAATGGGAGTATTGAGTAGGTTTATGTCCAAGCCAAGAAAAGAGCATTGGATGGCAGTGAAGAGTGTATTTTGTTATCTTCGTGGTACATCTAACCTTGGGTTATGCTATGAAGGCGTGAAAGACTTAAGGGGACAACCACCATTAGAGCTAGAGTGCTTTGTGGATGCTTATTAGGGAGGTGACATTGATAGTAGAAGGTCTACTAGTGGATATGTTGTTTCTTCATTTGGTGGAGCTGTTAGTTGGATGAGCAATAGGCCAAGCACTGTTGTGTTATCAACTACTGAGGCTGAGTACATGGCCTTGGCACATGATGTCAAGGAAGTTATTTGGTTGCTAAGATTGTGTAGAGAGCTTGGCCTTACACAAGGAGATGTGACTGTTGGGTGTGATAGTCAGAGTGCTATATTTCTGGCTAAAAACCCAGGATACAATGCAAGAACCAAGCACATAAGCATCCAATACCATTTCATCAGAGAAAAGATTGAAGACAAGGTAGTAATGCTGAAGAAGGTTGACACAAAGGAGAATGGTGCTGATTTTCTAACCAAGGCAATGGTTTTAAAGAAGTTTGAATGGTGTACAGTTGCACTTGGATTGAAGAAGCATCCAAAGCATTCGCCAAGTGGGATAATGTTGGGTATGACTCATAGTTTGCCTTCAGAAGATAAGCACAGGGGCCCAGGGGAATCACCCTAGTGGGGGGTAGGGGGCAGCGCCTCCGGAACTTTTTTCGAGGCCTAGTACTGTTGTTGGCCTTGTGTTTTATTATTTGTAATTTGGGTTCGGGCCCATGAATAGCTAAGATGCTTAGGATTTCAAAGCCTATGTATTTCCTTGTAATCTGAGTGCATTGTAACGAGTGTGTGAAGGAAATATAGTGAATAGTTGGACGTAGTCCACATTGGGCGAATCAAGGTAAACACTATGTGTTATTTTCTTCTTCCCTTTCCTCTCTTTCTGCTATCTTGATTGTGGTGTGATTGCTCGGTACCCAACAGCATACACACATACCTATAAATATAAATTAGTATTAACTTATTTGTACTCAATTGTCTATCACTTTTGTTTATTTTTAACTTTATGTCAGAGGAAAAAAAAGTAAAGTCCGAAATTCATCTATAATAAATTTGCTGATAAACACATCTCTTTGTGGGATTTAAAAACGCCTATCCTTATCTAAAAAGAACCTGTGATGTTTGTCTTAATAGTTCTCACACATGTACCTTGTTGGATAGCCTTTGTAATTTGGAGAGATCAAATTTAGATTTTATTCTTAGTGATGTGTGTCTGTGAACAAAGTTTTCTATAGATTAATTTGAATCTACCCACTAAGAAAAAAAGAATGCACTAACTAAACTTTAACTTTGTATTAGAAGTATGTATGCATTGTGAGGGAAGACCAAACTATGAGATTTTATATTATAAGTGTGAGGTTCAGTAATCCCAAAATTTGTGCATTTAATGTGAAAAAGAACCATATTGAAGCACACTTCTAAATAGAACATACCATAACCCTTATTCTTTCACGAGTTTCTTTGGCACAAGAATCTCCAAGATTGGCCAACATCTCCAGACAACCTAACCCATATCGGAAAAACTCATGAGGCTTCACATCTAACATGTCTAAAACCTGCGGTGAACTTCACATCAACCATAAGAACATCAATGCATAAAAAAAAAAAGCAGCAATCACAGATTGTGATCACGCATTTAGCTAGTAACTTGCAATAATAAGAAAAATCAAAATTGTAAACAAATTGTAAAGCGCATTCACTTTGTCAAATTCTAAATTAAAGTCCCAAGCAAAAAATAATTAAGAGAAAATGAGTAAACCAACATATTTTTGGTTCGGGTGGATCTAAGTTGTATTAAATTCAATTTTTCTACATAAAACATGTGATTGAAATAAGATATCTCATTTAGTCAACTAAAATTTTCGGGAGAACGACAAAACCAATAGATATGTTAACCAAATAATATAATACAAAAACTAGAAAGAAAAGGAGTAAACTAGAAACTTGGTTCTTGGATGTGAGTTGAATTGACAAACATTTGGTTTTTTAAACTGTTAATTAATTACATACATAGTTATTATTTAAAAATGAACAAACTTATAATAAGTGCTTATATAGAAAATAACTACACATATTTTGTAAGCTAAAATCAACTTATTCTACACTTTCATTAAAATTCTCCTTTAACTATTTTAAAAGTTCAAATACATAAATTGATTTTGTTTATAAAAGAATCTTACTTTCAATTTATTTTCTGGTTTGTTTTATTTCATTAGTATTTATGTAAAAAATCTTTCAAATAAAGTGGACTATGATAAGTGATAGTATAAAAAATTTGTAAATATCATTTATTTATTTATTGATATTATTAATTTCAAACATGGAATGATAAAAAATGGAAGAGGTGAATGTTGAGTTAAAATTATAATTTCAGAACGAAAACAACAAAACATTGTAATCATGCATGTGTTCCATTATTATGCAAAGAAAGATAGAGATAACGACCTGCTCTTCACTCATGAGATGTTGGAGCCTCTCCTTGAGGAAGGGGCCGTGGCGACCGCCACTGCGAGGGTTGATGAAAACAACCATAGGCGTGGATGGTGCCACCGCGTTGTGGTCGTCTTTGCTATGAATGCAGCAGTTCTCACCAGCGGCTGGGTCCTTAAACCTGATAGAATCGCGCATAGCAAAGCGAAGGTATTTTGGCATTGTTAGCTTTTTCCTCAGCTCCTCCTTATCCACATGAGGGCCACCTGAAATGCCGCATCCCCACAACGACTCCACGATCGATGACGACGATGACTTTATCGGTACCATTGTTGATGATGACGGTGGGTCCATTGTTTTTGCGCTGATCCAAATCAGGGAAAAAAATTGTTGGATCTAAAATGCTAATTTTTTTCCTTTTTTAAAGGAAAATCAAGAACTCTTTATTAAAAGGACAAGAAATGTGACCCTGTAAAAGAAAAAAATACAAAGAAGTTAACGTCAACATAATCTAACAACTGATCCGCTAATTTATTTGATGCATTCGTTGAATGAGATGCTTCTGTATGATAGGGGAGAGGATGGAGAAGGATGGTTTAATTTTATTGTTGTTTGTTTGTTTTTGCGGTTTATCGACACAACGGTGGCGATTGGCCTGGCCTTTGGCCAAGAACAACGTCAAATGGAGATTTCCATGTAAAAACTGTTTTGTTCTTTTTATGTCTTTGCGGTTCTTCAAATGTATGTCTTTACTCGTGGCCCATAGTAAATTTCCTCCAGCATGCTCCCTAATTACATAATGCTTCTTATGCTATCATCAAATTTCATGTTCTTTTCCTTTAAACTAGTCCGTTACTACGAGTGTTCACGCACATGAAAAGATTAATATATACATGATTATATTCATCCAATACAGTAGACTTATATATATTCATATATATTAACCTTATCTTAATATTGATATCAATTAAGAATTATATCTAATAATTAATTTATCATTTGAATCTTGGATTCTATTGTACAACAAAAATAAGAGAAACAAAGATAATATCAATGAAATACAAAACCAATTAAATTTATAAATAGTTTAAGAAATTATTGATTTCTGTGTAGTTGGACTAAATCCATGATTCAACCAAATCAAAATTATATACAATTTTTTTTATGCCTAAAATTGTCTTTCAAAAGCGACTTACCCATTTTAATAATTTTTTAAAAGTCTACCCATTTGATAATTAATAAAAATTACACCATTTTGATAAATAAATAAAAAAAGAAGAGAAGATAGAAAGTACTATTTCTAAATTTTTTTGGTTGAGTTTGTGTAAAAAAATTTGTGAAATTCAACCAAACCAAACTTTTCACAAACAAATTGATTTTGGATGGACTAATCGACTTTTGAATATTTAAAATTATTTTAAAATTTCTAAACCAGTGGTGAAAATAAGGGGAAAAAAACCAAATCATGAAATTACCTTGAAACTAAAAGTTTTCAGGTTGATGTAATTTTCCCACTATTTATAAAATCACTAATGTTTGATTTATATATATATATATATATATATATATATATATATATATATATAATTTCAATAACATGTGATATCGTTAATAGATTGGGTTCATGATTAAAAAAAATGTGACACAACTCCTAAATCAATGGATTTGAACTAAAAAATTCAATTCACATTTAATCGATTTGGATCAAATCAAGTTCGCGGATTATTTGTACCTGCGAAACACCATATATATATATATATATATATATATATATATATATATATATATATAACTATATTTTTATTTTCATATCTATAGTAATTAATTATTACGGATATTATTTTTAAACATTTAAACTAATTAAAAGATTTAATGGCATTACATATTATATCTTGTTCCAAACATAATCGTCATGATATACATAAATTACTACTATTATTTTATTAAAGCATTTTTATTAACCATTGAAAAGATAATAAAATAAAATATATTTTTAGAGAAAAAAATGAATGTGATAATGATTCGTATATAACATGAAAATTAATAAACAACAATTTTATAATAGATAATAAATTATTATTGATTCTATTGTTATTATTATTATATTATTTAATTTTATTATAATACAGAATTAATTACAATATGAATATAATAGAAGATTTATGTATAGCCCTTTTCCCATGCTCTTTTGTTGACTAGGGAGCTTAATCTACAAAATGCCATAGTTGAGCTAGATTGCAAGCAGGTGATTGATATGATTACCAGCATGCATGTTAACTGTGAAAATTGTAAATAGTTTTTGAAAAGATTTTCATTCTAGAATCTATTTATGAATAAATATTTAAGTGTGACAAGTAGAATCAATCTTTCAATTGGAAGCCCTTTTTTCGTCAAACAAGCAACTATAGTTTTCAACTTAAAAGAATTGTCTAAGTAATAACAATTTCAATACTAATATCCATTGTAATAGTTTTTCATATACAAAATTTATGTAGTATTTTAATAATAATAGAAATTTCAGTAATTATAATTCCGATAATAATGATTTCAATGATAAGTTTAATGGTCCATTTGAGACAGTGCTAATAGTAATTTTGATAGTAGTAAACAATGGAGATTTGATAAAGTATGCCTAGAGAAGAAATCGAGATTGGAAGGAGATAAAGATTCATAGAAATGCATAAAAGTAAACGAAAGCAAATTTCATTAAAAGTGGGACAAATACATACATTGTGACCTTCATACCGATGAAGTGTCAGAAGGAATACTATCAAAAAGTACTGAATGGTTTTGGGATGGCATCCACAAAGCAAGTATGTACTCCCCTCACAACGTCCACTCATCGATCTGAACTCAATTCTACTCAATCAGAATCAAAGAAGGAATACATGTTTGTGTTCCTTGTCCAAGTGTTGTCGGTAGTCTAATGTATGTTATGGTATGCATTGGATTGGACCTAGCACAAGCAGTCAGTGTTGTGAGTAGGTATATGGGCAATCCTGGGTAAGAACATTGGCAAGTTGTGGAACATATATTCAAGTATCTTAAGGGTACAACTAATATTGGACTCATCTACCATGGAGACACGTGCAATGCTCTTGCTGGTTAATCAGATTTTGACTATGTTATAGATTTTAATGCAAGGACTTAGACTGACTAGGTACGCATTTTGAGCAAGAGGACTTAGAAGTTGTTGATGAAATCAAAGCTAGCTTAAGAGAGCTAAGTCAGTAAGCAAACTTAGAGCCACTTGAGGTCCTTACTTAAGCCTAAGCCTCAAGGCGCTTAAGCAAGGGAAGCAACGCCAATAAATATATAAAGACCTCGCTTAAGCGTGATATTCTGGGCATTTAAGCGAGGAGGTACAGTAGCTGAGACATTCCAATTCATGAGACCTTGCTTAATCACGACGATCTGGGCACTTAAGCGAGGACAAACAGTAGCCAGGAAATTCAGGATCAGAAAGCCTTGGTTAAGCGAGGCAATACCCACGCTTAAGCAAGGGATTCACATCAAGCCCATTGCAGTTAATAAACACCTGGTGTGCAAATGAAGAATTATCTTGGCATAAATTGAAGCAGTAGTTCTATGTGTGTGTGTGAGTGAGAGAGAAAGTATCATTCCTAGGCTTTTAGATTGATTTCATTGTATGATTTCTAAGATCCATTGTACTCACATTATGAGCAGCTAATCTCCTAATCTGTCAGGGTTGGAATGACTGAACCTAATTTCATGTAATTCTTCTTTTAATAGAATAGTTCATGTTTTTATTATTATTCTTCTACTCTTAATACTTATTCTAGACTGATCACTTATTGCTTGATCATAGGAACTATTAGTATAGTAGACAAACACTTTTTTGGTTCTTGAACTAAGAATAGTACCTAATTGGGATTGTCGCTAGACATAGGTTAATAACAATTAGGCTTTGTTAATTCTTAAACATTAATGATGATTATTTAGATTAATTGCCAATACAATGGGAATTAATCTAAATAATTTAGGATCTTTCACCTATGACATTAAGGTTAGAATATATTTGTGAATTGGGGATAAGTTGCATGAATAATTACATTAATTGCATTTATTATATTGAAAGATGGGAAACCGTGGCTATTCAAACATCTCATCTCTCACAACAAATATTACAATCATTCTCTTGCTACTCTATTTTACATTACTCTTATTCTCGCATTAGTTATTTATTTACTTATTTTACTGTTCATTGTTCTTTAATAGTTCAATTTTGAGAAAATACATTTATAAAACCATAGTTATTTTTTATTAGAATTACCTGAATAAACACTAGTCCTTTGGGAGACGACTTAGACGCAAGTTCTAATACTATATCGAAGCTTGTGGTTTCACTTTACCATATAGAATTTCCCTAACAGGCTAAAGGTTATGGTTAGAAGGAAGGAGTGGACTACAATGAGTTATTCTCTCAAGTAGTTTAACACACCTCCATACGTGTTTTGTTGCCCCTATTGTAACTCTGGACATGGAGTTAGAACAACTCGATGTCAAAACTATCTTTCTGCATGGAAGATTGGAGGAAGACATTCTCATGCAACAACCTAAAGGTTTTGAGGTGGAAGGAAATAAAAACTTTGTCTATTGATTGAAAAGGCCCCTTTAAGGAATGAAGCAATCACCAAGGCAATGGTACAAGAGATTCGATGAGTTCCTTGTCTTTCATGTGTACATCATAAGTCCCTATGACTCATGTGTTTATCACAAAACGGTGGAGGATGGTTCCCACATCTATCTTTTGCTATATGTGGATGACATGCTAATAGCATCTCAAAATTTGATGGATATTCAGAACTTGAAACCACTACTCAATAGTGAATTTGAGATTAAGGACATAGGAGCTACTGAAAAGATTATAGGCATGGAGATCAAGAGAGATCAAATCTAGAATAAGTTTTTTTTTGTGTCAAAAGGAATACATTCATAAAGTGTTGAATCATTTTGGGATGACATCCACAAAACCAATATGTACTACGCTAATAACGTCTATTTGTCTATCTGAACTCAATACTATTAAGTCAGAATCAGAGAAGGAGTAAGTGTCTCCTGTTCCTTATGCAAGTTTTATAGGTAGTCTCATGTATGTTATGGTATGCACTTGACCAGACTTAGCACAAGCAGTCATTGTTGTGAGTGGGTATATAGGTAATGCAAGGAATGAACATTGGCAAGTTGTGAAACATATATTTAGGTACTTTAAGGGTACAATTTATATTGGAATCTTCTTCCATGGAGACATGTGTTGTGCTCTCATTGGTTACCCATATTTTGACTATGTTGTAGATTGGATGGAAGGAGATTTGTGACTGGGTAAGTGTTCACGATTGGAAACTCCTTTGTTAGTTGGAAGGCAACATTTCAGCCCACAGTGGCTTTTTCCACAACAAAGGTAGGGTAGATGACTCTAGTAAAAGCAACAAAGGAAGGGATCTAGTTGAAGGGTTTGATTAGCAATCTTGGGTTTCCATAGGAATACACTATCATTTTCTGCCACAGTCTAAGCACAATATGCTTAGCTAAAGATTAAGTCCATCATAAGAGGACTAAGCACATTGACATTAGATACCACTTCATCCGTTCTGAGAAGAGAATCAAACTTTAGAAAATGGATACAATGGAGAATCCAGTTGATATGTTCACTAAGTCTATTCCAAGAAGCAAGTTCATGCACTATTTAAATCTACTTAATGTAGATTACTGGAGATGAACTTAGTTCTAATTCAGAAGTGTTATTGAACCAAATGTGAAGATTGTTGATTATTAAATGATGGATGATAGAGATAGGATGGAACACATACTGATCATCTGATCCAACACTTTTGTCTTCTCTATTGGTCATCTAGTTTTCAGTGATCTAGTGGAGTGTCCAGTCTAGGTGGTTCATTAAATTGGGTTGTGTTGTGACTGACTTTGTTTTCTATTATTTTGTTATAATTGTTTTCGATTAGGTTGTTAGTTGTTTGTATCCTTTATAAGGAGCTTTGTATCTATGGGTTTTATGAGCTTGATAGTGCTTTGAACCTTCATTGTAATTCTGATAATCGTATGTGTAACACCCTAAAATTTCAATAACTTAAAATATATGTGTGATGTATTCCTTGTATAATTTGATTAATTTTATTAATTAGGATTAGTTGAAATGTTATTTGAATTATCCATGTGCAATTGCTTGGTTTAGATGTCAAGTTATGTGGAGATTGGTTGAGATGCGTTGCAATTGAGTTATTCGGAGTTTGACCCGAAACCTGTTGTAGTAAAATCACCATTATGGATTGGTTAACCGTTGGATCGCCTTTAAATTTTATAGGTAGGTTCCTAACCCAAATATGTAACGTTTGACTGTTGGGATTGTCAAAATAATGTCTAGAAAATGATAAATTAATTTTCTCACAGAAGCAGAAATTTTAAAATTTGGTCAGCTCGCCCAGGCGAATTTTGCAAGCATTTTTGCTTGCCTGGGCGAGTCAAGGCGATGATAAATACGTCCAGCAGCATCAAGACCATGAAATGGGTCTTCTTGCTCCCTGAACCAGCACCTAAGCCTCCCACCACCCTCCTCCACCACCCAAGACCATCGGTGACCACCACGGGCCACCATTGCTTGCCACGAGACCCCAGCACAGAGAAGAACTACTTAATCAAAGCGGAATATTTGAAAATCTTCTCGAAGTTTCGGTAGAGAACGAAACCTCTAATCCTCCTTTCTTGGTTTCCTTGAGGTAATCTTAGTTTTCTTTGTCTTCTTCTAGCTAGTTTAAGCTTTTCTTAGTGTCTCTTGTGTTTTGGGTACCGTTGTTGGGAGTTTTACACTTCCTTTGAAAAACCCTTTGAAAATGAGATGTTGTAAAAGTCTCATTTTTATGAAATTGATGTCATTTTTGTGATCCTTGTTGAACCCCAATCACATTTGTAACTGTAACGCCTCTCTTTTACTCTCTCGTGCTTGGTTTATTTTAGATAAAATATTAGGTCCATTTTTAAATTAGTTATAAATTTTTTTTTTTTTTTACGAAATTCTTTTCGCTTTGCTTGCTAAATTTACGATAACTGATTTTCCTCACCACAGTTCATGCAAATAAAATTTAGTAATACACATTGAATTGTTAACAGTCCAAGTACAGTCCAAATAGTTTTATACAGACAGCTTAACATAGCGTGGCACCAAAGAGAAAGTCACAAACACAACATAAAGGACATCCAGCTTCTTCATTAATTCTTCCTCCAGTTTCCATAGCTTACTGATCCTCTGCTCGCCCAAATAAGTTGGGGTCATCACAGGTGTCAAACCACAGACACAACTCAGGTAAGTATATGATAATCAAGGTTTGAATAGAACATACGTAATAAAACACATACGCACTGAATAACATTTATAAAATAACCACACAGAAGTTTCACTCACAGATTAAATTAGCACACAAATTAAGTCATATCACCCACACAACCTCTCATCAACAGGTAACCACACTTTTATGATGTATAGAATGCATGCTTATCTTTTTATATGATGCATGTCTGAGATCTCAGCTTCATAAAATCAACATCAGTGGCCACAGTCAGATAGCCCCAATCACTGGTCCAGAACTTGCATGATCAGTCAGGGTGTCACAGTGGTGCACAGGAAAGTCACCCACACTACATGTGATCATCATGGGTGGCGTGAGTTCCCCACTGCCGAAACACCCCCCCAGCTCAGACTCCTCATTGTCTGAACGCTCATACTCAGTTCCTCTAACTATCTGACAACAACAACAACAACAACACGGTCTAGCCCCCGCCAGGCATATGCATATGAAAGTGCATGAATGTTTTATTTTATCATATCTTTTCTCATTAATCCTTACTCTTCTTCTTCAAAGTTCAACATCTTTAACAACTTATGGCATATGCTTTTAAAATAATACGTAAAGCTTCTTTCAAACATCACAGAAAGCTTTACTCCACAGTCCAAGCATACAACCATATCTCAACAAAACTCTTGGAATCCATAAATAATCACAACATATTTAACAACACAAGGATTCCAATACCTCATTCATCTTTGTTTCTTTAGAACATTTCATCAAACATATGATGGCTTTCACAGAAACACTCAGCAACACATACATAATTTTTATGAAAGCAACCAATCACACAAATATAATTCAAATTCAACAACAAGGATTCAAGCCAACAACACTTAAACATATTTCATTCATTATGACAATTTATCGAACACATGATATGCAACTTGAAATCATAGAATTCTTCCAATAAATCTACTTAACTCTAATCAAATTTAGCATACTTTTAAGAATAAATAAACATATTTTTTAACTAACTTCTATTCATCAAATCCAACATAGAAACATGGAAGAATTCTAATCCTCATCAAATAATAACAACATATTCTAGTAAATACACAACTTTTTTTCTTAAAGTCAACTATACTACCTCTACCTTTTGATTTCTTTTAACTTTCCTTTACTAAATTAGATTCAAATTTATTATCCAATATCCCTTCCTTGATTTAAACCAAGTTACTTAAACAAATAGTCATTCAAGCTCTTGAAGACAAATCATCAAACACCTAGAGTACCAAGCTTAATTCTTCATGAAATCATCTAAGAATCTTAACATAAAACCTATTCAAACTTTGATTATCATAAACTTCCCATACCTTTTTGATTTCTTTCTTTGGACAGCTCCTATTCCTTTTCCTTGATTTTCACGTGAGCTCCCTAGAGTTAATAGTTTTGATTCTCCTTTTAGGTAGAAGGTATTCTTTGAGAAGAATAGAAAGGTTAAAATGGAAGGGATGCACAAAGAGTGATGGGATACACGGCTACTTCTTGAATTCGGTTTAAAAGTGTTTTAATTTTTTTTCGTTTTGAAAGGAAAAACTTGGAGCTGCACGTTCTACTCTCCTTTCCCCCCTTAAGTGCACGGTCCCTTGGCTTTTTATAAAATGAAAGACTTACTTTGTGTAAAAATCTCCAAATAGTAATTATGACTTGTTTTACAAATGGTTTAGTTTTATTGGCTAACTAATTATGTTTTTCCAAGTGGCTTTCCTCATGAAACTTCCACCGCCTACCTACTCTTTGTCCTAGCTTATTTCACACGTTCACTTCCTCCTTGCCAAGCTTAGTTTCGGTTCTTACTTCTTTGTTAGTGTAAATATCTCTCCTTATTTTCTACTTGCTTATTTTCTATTGGTTAATGCTTCTTTTGACTTTTCCACACTTCCTTTGGCTTGCTTCACACATTTCTTCCTCTTCCTTATTATTTTAATTTTGTAGCACACTCTTTTTGACCTTACCACCGTGGAAAACTTAAGCATTTGGTAAAGATTCCTTTTGTCCCTAAAATCTTACTAGCTTAATTTCCATTGGCTTATGCTTTGACTTTCTACCATTCTTTGTCTCCTTGTCTTATTCTATCCGTGCTATTTTCTATATGAAGAATTCCAAATTGCTTTTCTTCTTTACTCACACAATCAAGGCTTATTCTTATAGCCAAATTTACAAAATTTTCCTTTAATGGCAATATTCTATTTTCTTATTGGTTTTTATTGATTTTAATTATTAAAATCACTAAACTAACTTATTTAGGCAACCTATTCCTCCCATAATTAAGAGAAAACTTCATAGATTATATTTACACTTTTCTTATAATTTTCCGATGTCTGAGTTAGTATAGATTAAGCTCTTTTTAACTTATCTTTCAAAATTCATAAAAATTCTATCTTGGGGTTCTCTTCCCTCAACCTTGCTAATAATTGGTTAACTAAAAGTGTTTTATACTATGCTCAGGTTCCCACTAATTTTTGAGGTCATCTTGGTCAGTTTTTAACCTAGGGGTATTTTGGTCATTTCCAAAATGTCCAGGGGCATTTCCGTCATTTTCCTAAATTCTTCGGTACTGCCTCCAATTAACATTTTACCCCTGTAGTTAACTGTGATTCCTAAATTTCGGGGTGTTACAGTAACAACCCGCCTCGTCGCTACTATATCATTAACTCTTACCGTACAAAATTTAACTTTTAATTAAAACTTCATTAATTTGATTATAAAAATGATGGTAAATTTTTTCGTGATAATACAATTATCATACACATATTACAATTACCTAATTAAACACATATGTACATATATATTAAATCAATACATGTCATCCACATGTTAGAACTTCCTTTAGTTATACATGTATATACACCTGAAATTACATATCAAACAAAAAGGCAAAGACTAACTAAGAAAGAATTGATTAACAAAAGACAACTATTTCTCCAAGAAGAAATCCAACGTCATCATGTCAGCTTGGCGGCTCCAACCAAAAAGAAGATCTCCCTCCAAGGTCACCTACTGCTGCTCATCTGCTCACACGAACAAAAGTTGACAATCATCACAGGTACCAACCACATGGTACAACAAATGCAAGGGTGAGTTTATTATATAAAACCAACAAGCATCAGATAACAACAATTGGAAAGGAAACAACATTAATAATCACTATCATTACCAAAAGTCCATCAGTCCAATACACACTCGACAAACTCATCATTCCATTACACATTCAACAAAACAATCATCCAATGCATTCCACAACTCAAATAATCATGTTCAGAATGATGTATGTATCTAATTCATCACTCAACATGCAATGTGGTACCATCTTCATGGAAATAGTCTCTCTCAGGAAAATGATGCAGTAGCTCGTCGAGGTCACCCTGTCGTGCACTGGCCGCTCCCCCAATGGTGATCAGCCCTAAGTCACAAGGGAGTTCCAAACAAAGTGATATGCCCCCTAGTTCCTGCGTTTCAGCCCTTAGAAACTCACAAGTACTTACTGCCACCATTCTATTTCCATAAATGCAAATATGAAGTATGAAACATGGGCATCATCAATGCATGACCTAGCTAGGAACAAATCCTTCCTCGCAAGGGTAACCCGTCATGCACCCCCCCATATACATACATAACACACCAATATGGGCTCACCGATACACTGACCATGGATAGATAGGGATCGAATTTTAAACAATCCTTTTCTATCTAGGATGCTTAAAATTTGTAAACCCACCCTTGGAAGGTTATCCGATTGGTCAATGTACCCCACGTGGACATACATAATATACAACCATAGGCACCATCAATGCACTAACTATGATAACTAGGGACCAGAATTTTAAACAATCCCTTTCTCTCTAGGATGCTTAAAATTCATAAACCCCAATGGTATTCATGTGTATCCACATCACACATTTCAATATCATCATCATACATAATAAACTTAGCTCATTTCAACATTAAAAACCAATTCATCATCATCTCATTTAAGCATCACAAACCACATAAACATCATCTCATTTCATTCACAATCCATATTACCACAATACTAGTATTTTAGGAAAATTCTAAATTAAAGAGGATGACTACAATATAGAAAACACACTCTTATGTCCATTTAAAAATTTAATAAAGAATTAAATAAGAAAACATATTATAAAATTTTGGGTACAGTCTCCTCTGTAATTAAGACTTTTCCCAAAAATCCAATCATTTCAACAACAATATCATTCACAATTTTATCCATCAACCAACCAATTCATCGCATCCCATTAGTTAAATACACAATTTTTCTTAAAAACGAGCACACACGGGAACAAACACCCATCAATCATAAATACATCGCATCCCATTAGTTAAAAACTTAGTTTTTCTTGAAAACCAGCACACAGCAGGGACAGGTAGTTATCTTCATAGTTGGACTCCCTGACCCCTAACTATGATATCTAAACTATCGCTAAAATAATAAACTTCCCTTACCTAACCAGGAGTTCTCCCTATTACAGTCTAGCGGTGTGGTTTCACGATCCTTCAATTACGCGTGCTTGTCTGAACACAAAGTTCTACATACCAAATTGAAGACAATTTAGTATAGATTTCAAAGACGATGTTAAAATTAACATTTAGGGTCAAATTCCCATTCAAATAAAAAAGGGGCTAAGGTGTTTGGGGAGTTCACATCAAAAGACATCATTTGGAAATTCCAATCACACCAATGTGATCGGGGTTCAACAAGGATCACATAAATGACATCTATTTCATAAAAAGGAGACTTTACAACATCTCATTTTCAAAGGAAGTGTAAAACTCTCAACAACGGTACCCAAAACACAAGAGACACTAAGAGAAGCTTAAACTAGCTAGGAGAAGACAAAAGAAACTAAGATTACCTCAAGGAAACCAAGAAAGAAAGATTTGGAAGCTCCATTCTCTACCGAAACTTCGAGAAGAGTTTTGAAGATTCCGCTCCGATTAAGTGGTTCTTCTCCGTCCCGGGTCTCATGGCAAGCAACGGCGGCCCGTGATGGCTGATGGTGGTTGTGGGTGGTGGAGGGTGATACGAATCTTAGGGGCTATTTGAGAGAGGTAGAATACCAATTGTCGTGGTCTGGACACTGCTGGATGTATTTAATGCCGACTTTACTCGCCCAGGTGAGCAAAAATGTCTACAAAATTCGTCTGGACGAGCTGACAAAATTTTAAAATTTCTGCTTCTGTGAACAAACTATTTTATCATGTTACATACATTATTTTGACAATCCCAACTTAAAATTTGAAGGCGATCTAACGGTTAACCAATCAAGAATTATGATTTTACTAAAACAGGGTTTCGGGTCAAACTCAAAATTAGACAATTCAACGCAGCTCAAACAAACTCCACATAACTTGACATCTACATCAAGCAATAACACAAGGATAATTTACACAACAATCATTCAACTAATCCAAACTTATCAAACAATCAAATAACACAACAATCACATCAAACATCTATTTTCAATTATCGAAATTTTAGGGCGTTACAACATTGGTGTGATTGGAATTTCAAAATGATGTCTTTCGATGTGAACTCCCAAAACACCAGTTTAGCCCCTTTGAGTGGGTATTTGACCTTAAATGTTAGTATTGATCTTATCTTGAAAATCTATACTAAATTGTTTTCAATTTGGTATATAGAGCTCTGTGTTTGGGCCAAAGCACGTAAACTTGAGAGATCCCAAAACTACGTTTCAAGGAGATAACAAAGGGATATAGATAGGTAAGAGGAGTTTATTATTTATTTATAATTTTGATACCATAGTTGGGGGTCAGGGAGTCCAACTATGAGGGTATCTGTCTGTCCCTGTTGTGTGCTAGTTTTCAAGAAAAGTTATGTTTTAAACTAATGGGATGCGATACATTTATTATTGATGTATGTTTGTTCCTGCTGTGTTCTCACTTTCAAGAAAAATTGTGTTTTTAACTAATGGGATGCGATGAATTTGTTATTGATGGATAAAACTTTGAATGATATTGTTGCTGTAATGATTAGATTTTTGGGAAAAGTCTTAATTATAGAGGAGACTCTATCCAAAATATTATAAATTGTTTTCCTATTTAATTATTTATTGAATTTTTAAATGGGAATAAGAGTGTGTTTTATATATTGCAGTCCTCCTCTTTAATTTAGAATTTTCCTAAAAATATCAGTCTTGTGATATGATGAATTGTGAATGTATGAAATTTGGGTTGTCTGAAGACCTGGGGAATGTGAATCTTAGGCATATGTATTATGTATAGATATGAAATGTGATTGCTTGTGATGTTTTATGATATTGAAATTGAGATGCCATTGATGTAGTTGATGATGTTTAAATGAGATAATGTTGATGTAGTTGATGATGTTTAAATGAGATAATGTTGACGTGGTTGATGATGTTGAAATGAGATGATATTGATATGCACTATGATGATATTGAGATGATATGATGTTGAGGTTGATAATGACATTGATGAGAGATAATGTTGATGTGGACAATGTCATTGTGTGTGGATATACATGGATACCCATGGGGGGTGTATGACAGGTTACCCTTGTGAGGAAGGATTTGTTCCGAGCCAGGTCATACATTGATGGTGCCCATGGTTGTAGGCTGTGTATGTACATGTGAGATGCAATGACCGGTTGGTTACCCTTATGAGGATGGATTTGTTCCTAGCCACGGTCAGTGCATCGGTGAGCGTACATTGGTGTTACGTATGTACATGGGCGATGCATGGCGGGTTACCCTTGCGAGGAAGGATTTGTTCCTAACCGGGTCATACATTGATGATGCCTATGTTTCATACTTCATGTTCATGGATGGAAATAGAATGAAGGCATGCACGTACTGATAACCGATGTCGTATCGCTTCAGAATAATTAAACTATGCTAATTCTGTAGAACAAGATTAACCTAGGTCGACACAGAGACACAATCAATATGGTTCCAACTTCAATTCACTAGTAAATAATGGGGGGATTTTTATCAAACAATTTGCATGCATGAATAAAAATTGCAGAAAAATGTAACAAAATAGAACCTAATGGAATTGATAAAAGATATTCTAAAATAGATTAAAAAGCATCAATCCAATTCACCAAACCAAGCAATACGAATTATCATAGTTCTCAGATAATGATTATGTTATGAAAGTTCATTCAATTTCATTAGAAGCAGTTCAATCGAATTAACCCCTAAATTAATTGAAACCACAAACCTAATTGAAATATCATCCAAATAATCTATGATTAAAATTTGAAATTAAGAAATGAATTCATAACCTAATCTGCTTTCAATCCTAAACACATTCATAATCATGAAAATCGAATAGAGGATTGAAGAAGAAAGTGAACATTCACACAAAATTTGAAATACCAAACCAGAACTCAAATTCTCCTTGCTTGGGCTTGGATCCTTAGATTGATTAATTGTTTAGCCTTCTATGATCATCATGAATGAAAGCCCCATGAAATGAGTGCAAGAAAATGGAAGAACATAAATGAAAATGAAGAACAATGAAGAACAGTTGAGAGAAAATAAGAGAAAGGGTTTTAATTCTAAAAACTTTTAAAAGTCACTACAAAATGTGTTTGTGCTAAAATGAAGTGTGTCCATCCAAATAACCAAAATCACTTAAATATAGTGACTGAGTCAGTAGGAAAGGATGGGCCACAATGAAGTCTAACTAATCTAGCTAATTACTAATTACACCAATTTCGCAGCCCAAAATTCAAGTGCGGTGATTCTGACTTCCAAGCCTAAAATGACCCTCAAAATGATAGAATTGGCCTTGGCTTATCTCTGACAAACTTGTATATCATTTCCTTATCTTTCTAAGACTAATCATATGCACCATTTGGAGTTATGTAGAACTCTATAGGTCCTGCACAAGGAAGATAGGTCAAGTAAGCAAAAACTCCGAAAATAAGCAACAATTATCAATTAAGTCCACTTGTTTGCCTAAGGCAAAAACTGAATTAGAATGGAGAAATAAAATTCCAAGAGAAGTAAAATAAGTTAAGAAGAATAAAAAAATATTAAACTAAAATACTCAATCAAAATACCCCACACTTAAACTTTTGCACTCCTGGGCAAAACTAAAAGAAAGACTAAGAGAAAAATTCAAACTAAAGTAAACCACAAATTAAAAGAAAGGTAAGAACAAGGCACAAACATTTTTCAATGGATCCTAACAATGCACAAAAGTGAGAAAGACGAAAAATGGAAGAATAATTAAGGTTTCAAACAATCCACGAACACATAATCACAAGTGCAAAGTGAAAAAGTAGTTAAGTGAAAATTAAGAATGAACCAAGGTGATAGAAATCAAAGAGCAACACTCAACCTCTTCTAATGTGTATGGATTTATGTTTACACTCAAACACCACATGTAACTAGCACATCCAAATTTTGACAAGACTCTACTTCATTCAACTTGAAATACACATGCATCAAAAGATCAAACGGACTTTATAGGCTTGTAATGTATGGCTTGGGTAAAGGGTGGATAAAAAAATGATATTTAGGCTAAAACTAAGAGAAAAGAGGGGCAATGGAGAGTAAGCCAACAAGTATAAAGAGGGGTAGAAACAAAGAACTTATAAGGATGAAAATGAATCACAACAACTTTTGTTGCGTTTTCTTTTCCTTTTTCTTTTTCTTTTTCTTTTTGCTTTTTGCTTTTCTTTTTCCTTGTTTATGCATTTTTTTCTCTAAACTTTTGCTTTGTAAACTCTTTCTTTTCTTTTCTTTTCTTTCCAAATCAAAACAAGATAAAGATACCCCACACTTGTTTGAAACCCACTCCCAAAACAATTCCAAGGCCCTTTTTCTCCCTAAAGTTAGGATAACTTGGTTTTCCATTTTTTTTTCCTTTTTTTATAATAAGGTACACAAGAAAGAAAAGGTTAGCAATGGATATCAATGTAAGGATAGTTTATTTGGCTAGTGGATAAAAGAAAGAATGCCTAAATCATCTCAGTCAAAGCATGTGCAACAAGGAATGTCAAAAGAGGCAAGACAAAACATAGAGTAATCTAGCATAAGGGTGAAATCACACATGAAAGAACGTGAATGAAATAATGTGATTCATCCACAAAGGCCCAAAAACTCACAAGGCATAGTTCCATCACATATGATCCATCTTAAATTCTATTTCTCAAGCCTACTTATTGTCACAATGATTCACATCAAGCATGAAACCTTTCATTCCAATAAAAATTAGTACATTTCTCACAAATTACACAAGTTAGAAATCCTATGAAAAACATGAAAAAGTGCCTAAATTCTAGATTTTATTTTCTAAATGTAAAAACAGACTAACAACCAAACCAAACAAAACAAATACAGCAGCAAAAACAGACAAAAACAAAACAAACAGAAAAAGAAAACATACAGATAAAATGGAAAACAGACTCAAAAATTAAAACAGACAGAATGTAAAAATAGAAACAAAAAATAAACAGAAAACAGATTTAGTAATCTTTTACCCCACACTTGAAATGCACATTGTCCTTAATGTAAGCATGCAATAAGATGCAAACAAAGAGACAACAAATAAAAGAATGGAAAAGGAAACTCCCCAAATGGCATTCAAGGCACATCATCACATAGAATTGGTAATACCAAAGAGATGTCCGCCACAAGCTCCTCCTCCACTTAAGGGCTCTCATGAAATAACTTGAGTTGGTGACCATTCACTTTGAAGACCTTGCCAGTAACTTCATTTTTAATCTCAACTGCACCATGGGGAAAAACATTAGTAATAACAAAAGGTCCATCCCATCTAGATCGAAGTTTATCGGAAATAAGCTTGAGGCGAGAGTTAAACAATAACACTTTTTGGCCAATATGGAACTCCTTCCTAAGATCCTAGAGTCATGAAATCTCTTCACTTTCTCCTTGTAAATCTTGGAGTTCTCATAGGCTTCTAAGCGAATATCTTCAAGTTCTTGCAATTGAAGCTTCCTTTTCATACCTACTTTATCAAATGCCATGTTACAACTCTTCACCGCCCAATAAGCACGGTGCTCAATCTCCATCGGAAGGTGGCATGACTTACCAAAAACCACCCTATAGGGAGACATCCCCAAAGGTGTTCGGTAAGCGATCCTGTAAGCCCATAAAACATCTTGAAGTAGCTTGCTCCAATCCTTCCTGTTGGGTTGCATTACCTTCTGTAACACTTGCTTGATCTCTATGTTAAAAACCTCTGCTTGCCCATTAGTTTGGGGATGGTAAGCTGTAGCAACTCTATGCACAACCCCATACGTCTGAAGCAAGCATGTCAATGACCTGTTACAAAATCCACCTGATTAATCTAGGTTTAGCATCAGGCTTCTTCAATAGGTACTTCAAAGCTGCATGGTCAGTAAAGACAATGATATGGGAGCAAAGAAAATAAGATCGAAATTTATCTAAAGCAAAAACAATAGCTAAAAGCTCATTCTCCATGGTGGTGTAATTAACTTGGGTTGCATCTAAAGTGCGTGAAGCATAAGCAATGACATGGGATCTTTTATCAACTCTCTGTGACAACACAGCCCCAAGTGCATAGTTAGAGGCATCACACATGAGCTCAAAGGGAAGTTCCCAATTTGGTGGCTGCATGATGGGAGAGGTCGTAAGCTTCTTCCTCAATTCCTCAAATGCCTCTTTGCAAGGCTGATCAATCATAAAGTCTATGTCCTTTTGGAGAAGCTTGGACAATGGCAGTGCAATCTTGCTAAAATCCTGGATGAATCTCCTATAAAAACCTGCATGTCCAAGAAAAGAATGCACTTCCTGCACAGAAGCGGGGTAAGGTAAAGAAGTAATAACATCAATCTTAGTTTTATCGACCTCAAGACCTCTACTAGAGACTAAATGCCCTAAGACTATACCTTCATGTACCATAAAATGACATTTCTCAAAGTTAAGAACAAGGTTAGTCCCAATACATCGATCAAGAATTCTAGAGAGACTATCCAAACATGCATCAAAAGAGGAACTATAAACAGTGAAATCATCCATAAACACCTCCATGCAACTCTCTAATAAATCAGAAAAGATATTCACCATGCACCTTTGGAAGGTAGTAGGTGTGTTGCATAGGCCAAAAGGCATCCTAGTGTAAGCAAATGTGCCAAATGGACAGGTGAATGTGGTCTTGTGTTGGTCCTCTGGTGCAATATGAATTTGCATGTAACCAGAAAAACCATCAAGAAAGCAATAATGTGATTTACCTGCCAACCTGTCCAGAACCTGGTCAATGAAGGGGAGAGGGAAATGGTCCTTGCGAGTTGCTTGGTTAAGTCTCCCATCAAGAGATCCCCTTCTTCGGCCTCTACTAGTGTGAGTTCTTTTTCTTCTTCACTTGAAGCACTAGTTAAGTCACTTGAAGACTCACTTCTTATGCCTCCATCCTCAAGCAAAATCATAGTCCTCTTGTTAGGACATTGAGAAGTAATGTGGCCCTTTCCAAGACACTTAAAACACTTGATATTGCTTGATCTTTTTGGAGCTGGCTCCACAATTTTTTTTTGGGCTCTCCACCTTTACTTCTTTATTTTTCTTAGGAGAAACCTCCCTTTTAGGCTTGTCCCTCCAGCTAGAAGTTGCAGCCCCCTTGGAGAATTTGGAAGCTTTTCTCCTCTTTAGTTATTGCTCTACCCTTTGAGCTTTGTGGACTAGCTCCTCAATTGTTGCATATGAATGTAGCTCTATCACATATTGAATTTCTCTATTCAAGCCATGAAGGAACCTAGCCATTGTTGCTTCTTAAACCTCCACAATTTCAGCCCTTATCATCATCAACTCCATTTCCTTATAGTATTCATCAACACTTTTGGCACCTTGGAAATGTCTTTGAAGCTTGTTATGGACTTTCCTTGCATAATAAGCTGGAACAAATCTTCCTCTCAAGCATGCCTTCAAGTCATCCCAAGAATTTACTCTTTGTCTCCTTATCCTCCCTATATCCACTTGAATTTGGTTCCACCATGTCAAAGCATAACCACCAAACTCCAAAGTTGCTAGAGTAACTTTTCTTTCTTCCTCAAAATGTTGGCATGAGAAAATTTGTTCTACTTTCATCTCCCACTCAAAATATTCTTCTGGATCATTATTGCCAAGGAATTTTGGAATTTTTATTTTTACTCCATTCAATCCTCCATTCCTCTTATCTCTCTCTTCCCTTCTCACCCTCTCCTCTTCATCATCTCTATTTTGCCTCCTAGGATTATGTCTCCTATGATTTTCTCTTCTATTTTCCCTCTCACTCATCTCATCATAATAATTTCCTCCATAAGAAGAAGCATACTCACTCAACCTCCTACCATTATGAGCCTCTCCATCCACACTCTCCATTGGTTGACTCCTCCTTTGTCTCCCATCAATTTTGGCCTCCAATTCGGTTTTCAGGTCTTTCATTTGTTTTGTCATAACTTTCATCAACCTAGAGGTCCTAGGTGACAAAGATTCTCCTCCACTTGAACTCATCCTTCAAAAAAATGGTTAGCAAAAACACAAGTATATAAAGAAATTATCACCACTCTCTAAGTGTTTGCCACTCTTATTAATCTAGGCTCTTTCTATAATGTTCTCTCTTGCCTTTTTCCACTCTTATTCCTCTCTATAGTTCTTAAGCAAAAACTTCTAATCAAATCAAGCCTCTTTACTATAGTGAAATAGGAAATGATTCTAGGCTAGACTCAAGAGTCCAAAGAACAAGAAAACTCTAAGACAAAACCTTGGAAATTTTAAGAGACAAGCAACAAAGCAAAATTTAGAAAAGCACAACTCAAATTGGAATTTAATGAGACAACTCAAGGAATACTATGGTTGTACCAAACTGCACAAAGGAGAATATGCCAATCAAATTCAATTGCTAGAAGCCAAATTTCATCAAATTTGCATGTTATACAAGTTCACTTGATTTTGTTGTTCAAAGGAAATTTTTGGAACTTGAAATTTTGTAATTTTGCTTCTAAATTTTGTTTTTCTTTCACTCTTTTTTTTTTCAGCCACTAATCAATAATGTCTTTGGCTGTACACTTAATGTATTTTTCTTTTGCTTTTGGATTGTTTCTTTCACAAACTTTTTTCAGCTTTTGTTTTTCTTTTGAACAAGTTCAAAAAAAATCCTTAAAGAAATTCAATGAATCACTAAAATATGATGCATAACAACTATAAAATTTTCTTCTAACAACTCAATTAAGTTTAGGCATGAGAGTAGAATCAAAACAAGTGGTTACACAACACAAAAACACTACAAACAAAAGTTGACAAGAATCAAAGCTAGAAAATCAGAAAAATATCAAGAACACATGAAGAACATGAAGAACATAAGAACAAGAATTCACATAGAACTTGAAGAAAGCACTAAGGTTTTGTGGCTGAACACACAACAAGCCCAAACCACCAAGAATCAAAGGAAAACAACAAGAAACAAGGAATTGAAATGGATTTTCGTTTTTGGGAATTATGCAGAATTTTACCTTTGAAGAAAACCTAAAACTGAAATTGAAGAAGAATTCCACAAGGATTAAGCTCTAGATACCAAATGACGTGCTATTGACCTGAATATTAGCACCTTTTGTCCTGATCTTCCTTGCAATGGAAGTCACTCTTCAATTGAACTTCAAACAGAGCATTCAGCTCTTATCTTGAGTGAGGCTGTTTATGTTTTCTAATTTTCAGAAATGGATTATGGAAGAAGAATAGGAATGAATTGGAAATGACATCATGGAATAGGAATTCCAATAAGTATTGCAAGAATCACCACAATAGCTGGGAGGCCATTGAAAAGAAACAAGAAGTTCTTGAAGAAGAACAAGAGAGAAAACTCTCACCACAATTCAGAAATTGTATTAATAATCCAAAGATCCCTTACAATTAGTTTGTGAGTGGTTTATATAGACCATGAATTATTAAGCTAAATGACACTAAATGAAAGGTAAATGCAAACTAAAATGAAGCCCAAACGTATCTTGTAAGACAAGCTTTAGCTAAGTGACCTTTAGCTTTCAAAAAATGTGCAGTGGCCATCTCAGACTGGTATAATCGATTAATTCGCTATTGTAATCAATTAAATAAGTCAGAAACAGAAATAATCGATTACACTAACCAAATAATCGATTAAAGCAGTAAGGTCATGATTCCTGCTTACAACTAACATTCTTGTAATCGATTATTTGTAATCGATTATTTCGACGAAATAATCGATTAAAGCAGTAAAGGCTTATTTCTGATTGCTTCTAAACATCCTATAATCGATTAAACTAGCAAAATATTCGATTAAAGCAGTAGCAACTTATTTACAAATGTTTTATTGAATTCTTCTAATAAGTGCTGGAATTTATTGAATTAAATTGGATTTTGGACATCAAAATCCAGCTCTTGTCATCCTTGATATGGTGTGCAACTTCATGCTTGACCAATTTGGCTTGAATATGGTCTTGAAGTGCTGGAGTCCTAGCTCTTTTCATTGGTCCCTTAAAGCTCACCAAAGGAAGTGTTTCAAGCTCCCTTTCTAGACCTTTGGCTTGTCTTGGACCTCCATCACCAATGGAAGTGTTTCAAGTTCTCCCTCTTGACCTTGAGCTTGCAATGGTCCTCCATCATCCCCTCCTTCTTGAAAAGAACTTGACCTCAAGTTTGCTTCCTCACTTGTACCTACATCACACAAAGAAATATCACAGACATTGAAAGTAGTGCTTACACCATACTTACTTGGCAACTCAACATTCTCTTGAGGGAATATATCCTTCCACTTGTGCTTGTTTCTCTTTTTCCTCCATGGTAAAGTCTTATATGCTAGCCTATTTGCAAGTGAAAAACCTGAAATCAAATCAATTTGGTACTCTGTGTCTCTTAAAGGAGGCAAGCCATTAGATACTTCTTTTGGAAAAACATCTTCATATTCCTCCAAAAGAGCTTGCATAGCTTTGCGCAATTTTTCTCCTTCCTTTTCAACATGTAAACAAAGAGAGTTAGGAATCATATAATAAAGAGTTGTTTGGCCAATAACACTCTCTTAATTTCCTTTTCACTCAAGAACAAGCTCTCTTTAGTCTCATGAATTTTTTTGCTCTCATTCTCATTCTCTTTTCTTTTCTTCTTACTAGTTTTTCTCTTTGGTAGCTCACTATTCTTTTCTTTTTTGGGTGCAGTATTTTTTCACCAATTTCATTCTCTTTTCTTTCATCCTCACTTGATCTTGACATACTTGTCTAGGAGTCAAAGGCCTCAAAATAATTTTATTACCTAAGTGCTCAAACTCAAAAATGTTCTCCACGCCATTGTGTATCACTTTCCAATCATATTGCCAAGGCCTTCCAAGAAGAATATGTTCAGCCTTCATAGGTACAATATCACAAAGAACTTTATCATTATAAGCATTAATAGAAAAAGGAATGAGCACTTGAGAATTTACCACTACTTCTCCACTTTCACTAAGCCATTGGAGCTTGTATGGCTTTGGATGCTTTATGGTTGGCAAGTGTAACTTCTCAACAAGCCTTGTACTAGCCACATTGGTGCAGCTGCCTCCATCAATGATAAGTGAGCATACCTTGTCTTCAAACAAGCACCTTGTGTGAAAAATATTTTCTCTTTGGGTCTCCTCTTTTTCTAGGCAAAAATTGCTCAACATTCTCCTTACCATCAAAAGCTCACCCTCCTCGGCCTCTACAAGTGTAACTTCTTCTTCTTCTTCACTTGAAGAACTTTTTGAGTCACTTGAAGACTCACTCTTTATGTCTCCATCCTCAAGCAAAATCGTAGTCCTCTTGTTAGGACATTGGGAAGCAATGTAACCCTTACCAAGGCACTTGAAACATTTGATATTGTTTGATCTTGTTGGAGTTGGTTCCATAATTTTTTGCTTGAGCTCTCCACCTTTTCTTCTTTATTTTTCACTTGAGAAACCTCCCTTTTAGACTTGTCTTTCCAGCTGGAAGTTGCAACCCCATTGGTCTTGGAAGCATTTCTCCTTTTTAGTTGTTGCTCCACCCTTTGAGCTTTGTGGACTAGCTCCTCAATTGTTGTATAAGAATGTAGCTTTATCACATCTTGAATTTCTCTATTCAAGCCATGAAGGAACCTAGCCATGGTTGCTTCTTGGACCTCCACAATTTCAGCCCTCATCATTGTTGATTTTAAGGGAAGCTACAAGAAGATTGAAGCAAGGTTGAAGGCTTAATGATGTTTTAGCTTTTTACATGCCCAATCATTTGAAGGCATTTGTAATTTGTCTAAGTAATTCAAGTAAATTGCCTTGTGATATTTCATTAGCATGTGCATTCTCTTGATCATGCATACATGGTTTTCAGTCTCAAAGAAATCAAATGGTTTATAAGAAATTAAGTTCTCAATGGCTAAGTCTTTTAAAAAGCAAAACTTACTGCTTTAATCGATTACACAAGCAGTTTAATCAATTAAAGACATTCATACTATCCTGGAAAAGCCTTGAAGAACAGTTTAATCGATTACAGGCTTCTTGTAATTGATTACACAGTGTTTTATGAAAAACCATGCATCACTGGAATAATCGATTATCTCATTATGTAATCGATTATCTTAATTCGTTTGTCTTGATGCTATTCTGGTTTAATCGATTATAGTACGATTTAATCGGTTATTTTGTTCATGAAACCATTTCCAGAAAGCTTATGAACATATTAATCAATTATTTAGTTACTTTAATCGATTACATATTGCAATTTAATCAATTACATCAGCGGATTAATCGATTACTGTCAGTTAATTCTATTTTTTTATAAAGCTTTGTGAGTCTATTCTCTATATTTACATATTGAGCAAATTGTTCTGAATATATGAGTGATTTACCAAAAAGACTAAAAGCTTTCTAAGAGTTTCAAAGACTGATTTCTGAGTGAAAAATGTTTCTAGTAAGAATCAAGAATTTTGAGTTTTTTTAGTAGATGTGTTAAAGAAAAGAAGGTTTTCAAGATAGAGCTTCTAAGCTATTATGTTTTCAACCTGGAGAGTGTGGTAATCTCATTTCATTCATTCATACATGAAAGATCACAGGTTATGTTTATCTTGAACCTATATTTTTAGATGTTCTAACATTTTCTGTTGTATTGTGATATATCAATTTGTTTCTTTTCAAGCATACTAGAGTAGGGTTATCTAGGTTTGGGGTTCTGAGTAGAGTTCTTAGTATCTTGGTGATTTGTATTCTAATAGGGTTTAGAATCAGCATCTTTGTCTAGTGTTGATAAAGAAAGTCACTTTTGGATTGCTTGTAAAAGATTCTTTGATATAGTAATTACTCTAACCTAGTGTAGGTTGGAAGCAACTAGATGTAGCCTCCAAGGTTGAGAGGTGAATCAGTATAATTGCATTGTCTCTTGGTTAAAATTCTGTATGTTTCATTGCATGTCTTTGTGAAATCAAATATTATTATCAAAGAAACATTTTTTTGTCATTGCATTTATATCAAAGGTTGATCTTGGGTGAAGAAAGATTTTTGTATTTGAAAAGGATGAACTAGTGATACGATCCAAAGTTTTTAATTCGGCAATTTGTTTCAGAAAATTTTTAATATTAGGTTTGAACCAATTCACCCCCCCTCTTGGTTCATTTGCAGTGTATTCATTGTATTTTCAATCATCATTAATTCCATTTCCTTATAGTATTCATCAACACTCTTGTAGCCTTAGAAATGTCTTTGGAGCTTGTTGTGAACTTCTCTTGCATAATAAGTTTGAACAAATCTTTTTCTCAAGCATCTTTTCAAGTCATTACAGCAATGTATTCTTTCTCTCCTCAACCTCCCTATGTCCATTTTAATTTGGTTCCACCACACCAAAGCATAGCCACCAAATTCTAGAGTTGCTAGAATCACTTTCTTTTCTTCTTCAAATTGTTGGCATGAGAAAATTTGTTCTACTTTCATCTCCCACTCAAAGTACTTTTCGGGATCATAATCACCATAGAATTTTGGAATTTTTATTTTCACTCCACTCAATCCTCCATTCCTCCCATCTATCTTGGAATTTTAAAGAGACAAGCAACAAAAGCAAAAATTTAGAAAAGCACAACTCAAATTGGAATTTAATGAGACAACTCAAGGAATACTATGGGTTGTAACAAACTGCACAAGGAGGATATACCACTCAAATTCAATTGTTAGAAGCCAATTTCACAAAGTTTGCATGTCATACAAGTTCACTTAGTTTTGTGGTTCAAAAGGATTTTTAAACTTGTAACCTTTGTAACTTTTCTTTGCTTCTAAATTCTGTTTTTACTTTGAATTTTCCAGCCACCAATTCAATAATTTCTTGGCTGCTCTTTGATTGTTTTTCTAGCCACAATTCACAAACTTTTTTGGGCTGCACTTTGATTATTTTTCTAGCCACAATTTCACAAACATTTGGGCTACACTTCTTTGTTTTTCTTTTGTACAAGTTCAATAATTCTCTAAGAAATTGAATGATTCACGAAAATATAATGTATAAAAATTGTAAAATTTTCTTCTAACAACTCAATTCAGTTTAGGCATGAGATTATAATCAAAACAAGCGGTCATACAACACAAAAACACTAACACTAGATTACAAGAATCAAGACTAGAAAATTAGAAAAATATAAAGAACACATGAAGAACATGAAGAACATGAACACATGGAATCACATGAAACTTGAACAAAGACACAACGGTTATATGGCGGATCACTACACAAGACTAACCCACCAAGGATTTTTCCAAAAAACACAAGAACACTAGGAAAAGAAAGGATTTCATATTTTTGAAAAGTTGCAGAATTTTATAGCTTTGAAAAACTTTTAAGAAATGAACTTGAAGAAGAATCCCACAAGGATTAGGCTCTATATACCACTTGATGTATGTCTAAACCCATTATACAAGAATTTCCCAAATCTACCTTACATTAAAACCCAAACTTCAAGCTTTTCTCAAGAACACAAATCTGTCCAACTTTCACGTGGAACATGGACTGTTTGTAAGCTTTTTAATTGCAGCAATGGAAGATGGAAAAGGTAAGGGATGAAGGTGGATGACACCATGAAAAAGCTTTCCAATAAGCCTAGGAAGAATCACCACAATAGCATGAAGGTATTGATAAGAAACAAGAGGTTCTTACACAATAACAAGAGAAAAACTCTCTACACAATTTTCAGATTGCATAAAATGACATCAAAAGTTGTTTACAACAATTTTTGGGAAGCCATATATAGGCCACGAAATTACTAGCAAATGTAAGGAAAGTGCAAATTAAAATGAAGCTTTGAAATGCAACTAATGGAGCCTAAATGCAAGCTTCCCTAAGGTGACCTTGGCTGTCCAATTTTTTTGAAATGGTGCAGTATTTTAAGGCTTAAGGTGCAGTTTTCAACCTCTAAGTGTAGCCCACAATTCACACACAAGTGCACCTACAAAGCTTTACACAATTGCACTAAAAGCCTTTTAATTTGTCACTACTTTTGTTTTTAACGAGTGCTGGAATTTATGGAATTAAATTGAACTTGAGATATCAAAATCCAAGTTAGCTTCTTCATGCTTGTCCAAGTTAGCTTGGATGTGGTCTTAAAGGGCTTGAGTTCTAGCTCTTGTCATGGGTCCTCTAAAGCTCACCAATGGAAGTGCTTCAAGTTCTCCCTCTTGACCTTGAGCTTGCAATGGTCCACCATCAAGTAGTTTTGATGGTTTAGATATTGAAGAGGAAAGAGGCAATAAGGAAAGAATTCCTAAGTTTAAGAAACAAGAACTAGGAATTAAATTCAAATTTCATTTGGAATGGAGTTTAACACATTAGCTTAAATTAAGGATGCAACGAGGGAGTATTTGATTCTTATTGGAAGGGAAGTTAGTTTCCCTAAAAATGACAAAACCAGAGTTAGAGTGTTGTGTAAGTCAAAAGGTTGACCATTTAAAGCGTTGGTCAACCATGTGGAGGATTCCACCACATTTAGAATGAAGACATTTAATAGGAAGCACACATGTGGGAGGGTCTTCAATAACAAGATTGCACATTCAAAGTGGATGGCTAAGAAGGTTGTTGGAAAGTTGTTAACAACTAAAAAAGTAAGGCTGAATGGCATTGTTAATGAAATGAAAAGGACCTACTCTACCAGAGTGACTGTATCTCGAGCATGGAGAACAAAGAAAATGGTTGAAGATGAGGTTGAAGGAGATGCAACAAAACAACATAGCTTGTTGTGGAGGTACAACGAGGAGTTGACATTAGAATTAAATCAAAATGCATGCAAGGTCCATGTGGAGCACATATCCCCTATATTGCTCCCAAGGTTTTAGAGTTTGTATATATGTTTAGATGGATGTAAGAAGGGTTTTGGAGGGGGTTGTTGACCATTTATTGGTGAGGATGGTTGCCATTTGAAGATATGGAGGTATATTGTTGATTGTTGTTGGAAGGGACCCTAATGACCAAATTGTCCAATTGTCTTTGATCTGGTTGAGACTCAGACCAACGACTCTTGCAAATGGTTTCTTACATGCTTGCTGGATGAAATTGGAGTGGAAAAAATTGGGTCTTAATAAGTGACCAACAAAAGTTGAGTTTCTAATTTAGTGAGTTTGATCTTTATTGTTTTATGTAAAGGCAGTGTTGAGTCTAGGTATTTAGGGGCTAAGGCCAATTTTTTATTATAAAAATTTAAAAAATATTAATTATCAATTTTTTTTATTAATTTTCTAGATTTCTAGGTACAAAATAATTTATTAATATTTTATAATCAAATTATTTTAAAATGTGCATATGTTCTAAAACAACATCAATCACAACAAATTATGCTTTCTTGTCTCTTTCCCATTTTTTTTCAAATGCATGTCCATCATCAATTGTGAAGATGTTCCATAAACATTATGCTTTGTTCTCTCCTATTTTCTTCATTACCAAACACAATTATTTTTCCCAGTTGATCATCCCATAAAAAACACTTGCAACTTTTACTATCCTGAAATATTACAAAATCAGAACAAATTAGCATACTAAAATCAAAAGACAAGCAATTGTTCGAAAATATGACAATTAAAAAAGCTTGCAACATTTAGACATTAAAAAAAACTGATTTCAAGCACATAAAGAAGAAACATGAGAAGATGAAAAATAATAGACATTAAAAAATGGTTTTCAAGCACATAAACAAGAAACAACATGAGAACATGAAATCAGTTGACCCTACAAACCCACTTTCCAATTTACACACTTCCAAAATCTCTTATTTCAATTATCATTCGTGCTTGCAATGTAGAGGCACATTGGGTCTTCACAACCACAAAGTAGGTGTCTTTTTTCGCTAGAGGGGGTAGCAAAATAGGTGCGAATGTGACACGTGTCAGATGGCCCCTATTTTGCTATGCAGGCCAGCAAAATAGGTACCCTATTTTGCTTTGCAGGGCAGCAAAATAGGTATCCTATTTTGCTTTTCAGCCCAGCGAATTACAACTCCCACCCCCCTATTTAAGGACACCCCCTTCCTCAGAACGTTGTGTGAAATCATTTTTGATTGGCATAGGCTCTTAAATTTTTTTGAATCTATACAATGAGTGGTAATGGAAATGGTTTAATCACCATTGTATATTATAATGGGAGGAGGTATGTTGGACCGAATGGTCAAGTGTTCGAAGGAGAAAGCAAAATGTTTCGTATGCCTCCAGGATGCAGGTATCATGATTTGATGAAAATCATATACAAGAAGTTGAGATTACAACGGGGTCAATCAGTGTCTCGATTGAGTGCTAAATGTGGATCCGGCAATCCGGTGCAGTGGGTTGGTGTGGATATTGTAGATGACGACGATGTAACCTTAGTTACAGACTCATGCACATCCGATGGAGGAAACCCCAGATTTATAGAATTGTATGCGGAAGTATGTTGTGATGGACAGTCAAGTAGTCAACAATTTGTTGCAAACATTGGGTCCATTGACCTTAACTTTGAGCCGATGGTGAATTTAGAAGATAGATATATATCCCCATCACCACAACCACCACGACCAACACAGCCAACCCAGGAAATTGATTCTGAAGATACTGAAATGGCCCCGGCCTATGACCCAGCTTGGCCCATGGACAGTTCTGAGGAAGAGGTTGATGAAGGTGTTGTTCCAGATAGTGACTCATCGGATACAGACGTAGATGGTGATTTCGATCATGCTTTTGCGATGCCTTCTCCAGGGATTGTCGGAATGCAAAATCAAGCTCCGCTTCCAGGTATGAATGCATAACTGTGTGTTAGTCATTAGTGTTAAAATATTATGGGTTAAACATAACAATGTGTGCAATGTCTCATTATATAGGAGAGGGAAATGTACCCTTTTGGTCTAACATAAGTCATTACACGAATATTAATTGGGCACACCCAGATGAGGAGCCAGATGACATGGAAGGAGTGCAAGTAGCTAACTGGGAGATGGGTTAAGCGCTATATAAGGGCAAGTGTTTGGGAGCAAGTTCGATGTGCAAATGGCAATAAAGCAATATTGTATGGCCGAGCATCGCACAACCGTCGTTGCAAAAAGTGATACGAAAAGACTTATCATGATTTGTGAAAATCATAATGACAGTTGTCCATGGAGGATGAGGGCATACCAAAAGAAGACTTCCACTGAATGGGTTGTAGGCATATGGAACAACCAACACACCTGCGTTAGTCTGAATCTCTCTCAGGATCACAAGCAGCTGGACTCAAATTTCATATGTTCGTTGATCCTAGGTACGTAAATTACGTTATACAATAATCTGTATAATTAGCGTGGTAAAATTTAGTCACATGTTATTGTCTAATAAATTGCAGAAATGATTAGGGAGGACCCTAGTGTTAAAATTGGGTTAATTCAGGAAAGGATTTCAACAACGCTAGGATTTCATATATCATACAGGAAGGCATGGAAGGCAAAGCAAAAGGCTATTGTTAAGGTGTTTGGGGATTGGGATGAATCGTATGCATTCCTGCCAAGGTGGTTGAGTTATATGTTAAATTTTGCTCATGGGTCTGCTTATAAGCTGGAAACGATGGACCATATTGTTGATGGCCAACTGGACGGAAGTGGTAGGGTATTCAACAGGGTGTTTTGGACATTTAAGCAGTGTTGTGATGCTTTTCATTACTGCAAGCCCGTTATTAGCATCGACGGTACCCACTTGTATGGGAAATATCGGGGAACATTGCTTATTGCAACAACAATTGATGGCAACAATTATGTCCTTCCACTTGCATTTGCTGTTGTCTCCGGCGAGAATATTGAAAACTGGTCGTGGTTTTTGGCACTTATCCGTATTCATGTTACGCAAAAAGATGGAATATGTCTTATTTCAGATCGGCATGCGAGCATAATGGCGGCGGTTAATAATGTCGAGCTGGGATGGCATCCACCAAGGGCATACCATGTTTTTTGCATTCGGCATATGGCGAGCAATTTTAATCACAAATTCAAGAATGTCATGTTGAAGAAACAATTGAAAATGTTAGGTAAGCAAAAATATATGCCATTGTGGTCACATGTATATGATCCACAATTATGTATGTCAGTAGCTTAACGTCTTGTTTGTATATGCAGGTTATACAACCTCGCGTTTAGATTTTGATGTCGGATTGGAAAAATTTAGAGAAGCAAGCCCTCAGATAGCCTCATGGATTGATCGAATCCCGAAGGAGAAGTGGAGTGTAGCTTACGATGTAGATGGATGAAGATTTGGTCACATGACAACCAATATCTCTGAGGTTTTTAACAAAGTACTTAAAGGCGCAAGAAATCTTCCTATTACTTCACTTGTGCGGTTCACATACGCTCGACTAGTGACATACTTTTTGCAACATGGTGGTGAGGCCCGTGACGAGATGGCGAGAGGTAATTGTTTTGCCAAATTAGCGTGGCAAAAATATTTAAAGACCGTTCATAAATCCGCAACACACTGTGTTACTGCTTACGACACACAGAACACAAGATTTGAGGTGCAAGAGTCGTATAACATACGTACGCATCGGGGCGGAAAGAAATGGTCAGTGTCGTTATCTGAAAGAAATTGTCAGTGTGGTGAGTTCACTGCATTCAAGTTCCCTTGTAGTCATGTGGTTGCAGCTTGCCGGTCCATGCACGTCGATCCCACTGAATATATAGACCCCGTGTATAGTGTTGCTTATCAATGTCAACTGTATTCGACACAGTGGTTTCCAATTGGGAACGAAGACTTCATACCACCATCGGGACAACCCACTGTCTTGCCAGATGTGTCGCTTAGACGTAGCAGAGGAAGACCTAAGACTACACACATACGCAATGAAATGGATTTGCGGGAAGGATTAGCGATTCGTACAAGATGCGGTTATTGTAAGGTGGTAGGTCACAATAGACGCAATTATCCTTCACGATTGCAGCATCAATGATGTTTACTTGTGAATTGTATGTCAAATGATGATGTAATGTCAATTACCATGTAGATTAAATATGCAATTATGCTAATAAATTACAAGTGTCCAACATAAACATCCAACCATAGTCTACTGAATAATTAGTAAATGTCCAAAATAAAAACAATAAATTAACAAGACATAAAATACATAATGTCCACTAATCGTCGTCGGGGCGTCCATGATATCCACCGCATCGGCTCATGTTATGCTCATACGGTGACAGATGACAGCGATGTCGTGCTCCCCGCACCGGATTGCGCCTAACCTATTCGTCGGGGTCATGCGGCTGATCATCTTCACCGTCATCACCTCCCTCCTGCATGGCCGCCGTTAAGAAGTCCGCAACAACATCGGAGTGACTGCCGGATCCTGGGGACGACGCCAGGTGCGTCGAATGTGTCATCGGAGTCGCCAACACCGTGCCCGGCTCTAGGGTAGGCTGTTCAGGCCTATAGAACTCTGTGGATGTACTAGGCCCATCTGTAGCCTGGGCGGTAGATGGAGATGCATACACCGGAAATGGTTGAAATGCAAACCCTGGCTGTGGCATAGGTGGCACTGAATACCATGGGGGGTACTGTGATGATGGAAACGCCTCCTGTCCACCGCTAGATGATCCGGGGTCAAACTGCGACGACCAATAATACTGCTGTGAACGGCCAGAAGGGTAGCCAGGTACGTAGAAGATGCCAGGAGGACGGGGCGGCATCTGTGGCACTACGACAGGTGTATCAGCTATGACCGGGGTCGACTGGTGCAGTGGTAAGCCTTCGTGACGCGCACGACGGTTAGTACGTAGGACTGGAGGAGGGGCCTGCGTCTAGCGGCGTACAACTGGGGGTGCAAAATCTCCAGGATCTGTGACTCGATCCATCTCGTCGCATGCGGCCAATAGTCGAACCGCCTCATCATACACCTGAGACATGTCAAATGCACCCTGCGCCCGAGACTCTGGTGATGCCATGTGACCAATAGTCTCAGCACGATCAGACTGCATTTCAAACAAATTGTTATTCACAAAATAGTGTTAATATTAATATAAACAAATGTAATGATCCAGAAGCATACCACATGTGCACTGAAGGCGGCTCTACGTGTCATCCAGCGACGTGTCACACTGTAGAACCATTGCATGTACTCACTGTTGACAGATAAATAAGGTGATGTACATCCTCAAGGGTGATGGTCACCTCACCCATGCTCATGTGGAATGTACGTGTCTCAGGGCGCCATCGCTCAATAAGTGCCGAAATAAGGTGATGGTCGATCTGAAATAATTGACCAACCCAGAGTTACATACACATTACAATACCATCTAAGTTATGTCAAATACACGCAAAGTTTCATATACGATATGCTTACCTCATGATTGCGTAGACGCGCAACGTGGTAAAAACCCGCCTGTATCAGCCACGGGTGGATATCGTCAGGTATCGCCTGATGATCGTGTGTCGCGGCATGCCTGACATTAATCACACGATCCCGTGCGATCGGATCACCCTGCGTGTTCCACACATTCGTCGATATATGTCTATCCTGTAACGTCAACAGCGTCCGTACAGATGGACTAGGATCAATGACACTCAACGGAGACTCAGTCGCTAGCGGTGGTGGGAAATCTTGATCGTGATCCATTATCCTATATTAATTTAAAAAATTAATTACTATGTCTATTACTATTTAAATTATATTGTCAATTAATTTAAAAATAATATGTTAATATTTCCATGTCAATTTCAAACTAAACAAATAATATGGAACTAAATATTTAAAAAGTACATAAAGTAATACAAAATAATCAATTGTAGTAATACTTTATGTTTAATATTTTTTATTTAAATAAATTTGTTTAATTCATTAATTTACTTAAATAAAAATGTTTAATTATTATATACGTATATGTTCATATTTTCAAGTCAATTTCAAACATTAAATCAATATTAAAGACTACATCAATAAAAAAATAATATTCTAAATAATATTTATTTATTACATAAAAGTGATACAAAATAATAATTGTAATAATATTTTTTACAAATTTATTTAAATATATATATATATATATATATATATATATATATATATATATAATTTTTAATTTACTTAAATAAATATGTTAATATTTTCATGTAAATTTGAAACATTAAATCAATATTAAAGACTATAATAATACACAAATATACAAATAATATGGTAATAAATATTTAAAAATTACATCAACTGCTAGAAAATCATCAATTGAATATAAAACTTCATATTTAAATTTTGTATTCAAATAAATACGTTTAATTCATTTTTTTTACTTAAATTAATATGTTTAATTATTATATACGTATATGTAAATATTTTCATGTTATTTTCAAACATTAAATCAATAATAAAGATTACATCAATAAACAAATAATATTCTAAATAATATTTAAAAATTACATAAAAGTGATACAAAATAATAATTGTAATAATATTTTTTACTAATTTATTTAAAAATATATATGTTTAATTTTTTATTTGACTTAAATAAATACGTTTATTTATTATATATTTCAAATTATCAATATAAAAATATAATGTATATACAATTACAAATTCAAAAAAATGCTCATAATTTAATGTATATGTCACTAAATCTAATTAAGTAAATCTAATTAAGTTAATGTAAATATATATTATCAATAATTTTTTAAAAACAAAATATCCTCAAATTATGGAATAATATAATATTTATTAACACTAAAAAAAAATGTCTATCACTTACAATAACCAAACAATCATAAACTCAATGGAACATCTACCCTATAAATTAACAATCATTATTTTAAACTAAAAATCATCTAACTTAATATTTCAACTACATCTCCTCTAATCTAAGGTTTCAACCACATATCCTCTAACTTAAGGTTTCAAATAAAAAACCTACACCTATATATTATTTAACAACTAAAATATAAATATAAATGTATTAAAATAAAATAAATAAATAAATACAACTTACCTGGACAATGACAAAGGGGAGTATACACTCTGCAACAACAAGATTTTTAAAAAAATTTGAATCAGAGGGAAGGCTCGAGAAGGTTGGCTCAAGGAGGGGGGGATCAGTTTTTATAGTGGGCCAAGGTAGACGTATTTTGCTACCAAGCCCAACAAAATATGCCCCCCAATCGTCACGTGTCATGACGCCAACTTTATTTTGCTAACTGGTGCACCTATTTTGCTTGGTCTCCCAGCAAAATAGGTTGCAGCCACGTGGACTGCCCGTTGGGCAACGTCTATTTTGCTGATTTGACTAGCGAAATACGTCCACCAACAAGAACGTGCCACATCAGCCAACGTATTTCGCTAGCATCGGTAGCGAAATATGAAACGTGGTAGTCTGGAAAATAAGGAAGTCCGCGTGGCATTTAGAGAAATAATATTAAAAATCGTGGTACACAAGTGGAGGTCTCCCCAGAAGTGTCGCTTACTGCCATTTCACGAATCCTCCGTGCTGATGCTCTCTTTCCCTTTATGAAACTCTCATACGAGTATCATGTGGCCCTCCCTCCCATCATTTGAGTCTTTAATTCATTTTATTAATATATAATTTTTAATTACAATATTGTAGATGAAATATATTTTAAAAACAAATAAATAAAAGTCACATCAAATTCATTAAAACACCAATGATACAATGTCAGGCAGGCCTTTTTTAGCCACATCATGTTTTTTGTAAATGAATTTTCTTTTACAAAAACAAAAGGTAACATTTCACAAAATTGCATGAACCAAAAAGTTATTTTTAAAAAATTACAATATGGACTAACACAACAGTGGCAAAATTACACTTATCTAACTCGGACAGTACTTTACCGGGTTAAGTATTTTCAACAACATTCAGTCGAATGGGCCCACCACCAGGTTGGAGTAGAACTATTGGACTAACACTACATTAGTGCAATGCAACGTCGACGTTTAGCCTCGGAATTATTAAGACTAAGACGTTACTTTACCAAAGCTAGCTCTAGTCAACAATTGTTGACTAATTGTCGATTGTGGTCTGAGTTCGCGGTTTCAGTGAAAGAAAGATCCCCGCTCTGTTGGACCTCTGATTCTGATTCCCCATGTTAGGGTTTTAAGGGATCCAATTTCAGCTTCCACTTTCCCATGGAATTGAAAAAGGGCAATCTTGTCAGGTACTTTTTCGAGCTTGAAGCTTCCTCGACGAACTCCTTTAGTAATGCATGAATTTTAACCCAGGATTTTTTTTCCATTTCATTTAATTTATTCATTTGGTCCTTGCCCGGTACTATTCAAACGCATTCATTCGTTTACTTGTTGGAATAAGTTTTGTTTCTTGAACAATAATAATAATCCTTTTGCTTTTTTGTAATTTCTTTTCATTTGAAAACAATTTGATGTGTTTTCTAAGAATTTAGCATTTTAGGTTCTACAACGATGGCAAAAAGCATAAGGAATCGCTTTGGGGAGCAAGAGCAACTGAGCCTCCAGGGCTTAAACCTAGCAATTTGCTACCATTGGGGAAAAATAGAATTGCTGAAACATTTAGAATTGGAGGATCGAAGGTATTCCCGGAGGACCATGAGACGTGGCGTAAAAGAATACTTGACCCGGGTAGCGAGATTGTGTTGAAATGGAACCGGGTCTTCATAGTTTCATGCTTGGTGGCTCTTTTTGTTGATCCATTGTACTTTTATTTGCCTAGTGTGATAGAAAATACAGGGTCTTCATGTGTAAGGACAGACCTAACATTGCGCATTGTCGTGACCTTTCTTCGCACTATTGCCGACCTTTTTTATCTGTTGCACCTGATAATTAAGTTTAGGACAGCATATGTGGCACCAAGCTCGCGGGTGTTTGGCAGGGGTGAGCTTGTCATGGACTCAAAGAAGATTGCACGGAGATATATAAGATCTGATTTCTTCATCGATTTTATTGCTACACTCCCTCTACCTCAGGTGTGTTGTTCTAGTGTGGCATTGTTTGATCTTTTACATTGTTGATTTTGATTTCTGAAATAAAAATGGAGATGAAGTTAATTGAGAAAAATATTTAGCTGAAAAATTATCTTTGGAGAAAATGGATAAGTTTCTCTATTCATTGTAAATTTCTGATTATGTGCATAGTAACATTTTATCCACTATATTACATTGATGTAATAGATAAAGCTAACCATATTGGTTAGTCCCTTATCCATTCTGGACCAACATCCAGAACTGAAGTCATGAATCAACTAAGCATGTTTGCCTCTAAAAAGCTTCTCACTTGATCTTCCATCACTTGACCTCTTAGGTGGCCTACAAAATGTAATAGCATTATTTCACTAATGCTGGCTTTGGCTTATGACCTGATGAACTTTTGCAAGCTAAGATCTAGGTTCTTATTTTATTGTTTAAAGTGATGTGTACACACACACCTCTACAATGAAATTCGGTGGAAAGACTCTAAAACATGGTAAACTAAGATGATATGTCCAATTTGAGGCCAGTATGTGATATGTAGATCATTTTCTATTTCTACATGCTGTACTTATTTAAACAGAACAGTTTAGTTGGTTTAAATTTTAGAAGTCTTTTGCAGGTGAGCCATATAGATAGTTAGCTGATTGAACTTTTTTCTCTTTCAGATGGTCATTTGGTTTATTATACCAGCAACAAGAAGCCCTCAAACTGATCACAAGAATAACGCGCTTGCATTGATTGTTTTGCTTCAATATGTTCCAAGATTATATTTGATTTTTCCATTAAGCTCTCAAATAATCAAAGCAACAGGAGTGGTTACGAAGACTGCTTGGGCAGGAGCTGCATATAATTTGCTGTTGTATATGTTAGCTAGCCATGTATGCAGTTTTGATTGGTTTTATGTTTCCATTTTTAAATTGTTGCTCTCTCTCTCTCTCTCTCTCTCTCTCACACACACACACACACACACCCCAGTTGTCTGAACTCTTTGAAGTTGGAAACTTATTGGGTTAAGTCTAATTTTCTGCTAAAAGAATATATGTTTCTATTTTGTTGTTGCAGGTTTTAGGGGCAGCATGGTATCTTCTATCCGTGGACCGATACACTACATGTTGGAAATCCTTTTGCAAAAAGGAACATAATCCTGAAAATTGCTTTCTTTACCTAGACTGCAGTTCTTCAAATATTAAGCTGCGTGAGATATGGGCAAATAGTACAAATGTGTTTAGCAGCTGTGATCCCAGTAATGATGATATTAATTTCAAGTATGGAATATTTGAAAGTGCAGTAAAGAAACATGTTGTCTCTTCAAAATTTATCCCGAAATACCTTTATTGTTTATGGTGGGGATTGCAACAATTGAGGTATGACTTGGCATTTTCATGAGTACTGAAAATTGATTTTATAAATGGTGTAATTGATTAATTCATCTTTTCTTCAATTTGTTCACTTTGTGATTTACTTCAACTTAAGAAGATGATGCTGACTGCAATTTTAGTGTAAAATTTATAAGGTTTAAGGTGAAGGAGAGGAAAGACATTATAGATACTCTATATCAAATTGTATTCATATGAGCAGTGTTGTCAAATAGTTATCAAATTATAACTCAATTATTTTATTAACTTATTTTGCTTTCTTTATTTTCCATTTTTTAACAAAACTTTGTTGCTTATTCTATTGTATCTAATACATAGATTACTATTTTTAAATGTATATGATCAGTGTTTTTTACATGTACTTTCAATTCTGTTTTTTGAATATTTATACTGCTATATTCGATACTGTTATTTTTCTAATACTTAAAGAGAAAAGAATATTGTTTCTTTCTTATCAGTTCATGTTTTTTAATTCTGTTTTTTCTTGTTTTTCAATTCAGTATATAATAATCGACACATAATCTTTTTCCCTCCCCTTCCTCAACAAGTGTGATCTCAGTATATAACCTGGAACTGCCAATTGCAGTCGAGGCAAGACCCATAACTAATAATTGGGATTAATAGAGTTAATAGGTTAATTATAAGTGAATTAAAAACAATTAACTATTAAAAACTGAATTTATAATTAACTGAATAACTTTACTAATCACAATTATTAGTTAATAATCTAATAGATGAACCAAAATCACTAATTTATAAAACTAGGGGGGGGGGGGGGGGGAGAAAATGTTACAATTAAAAACCAGGATGACCAAAATCATGAATTTGAAAAACTAGGGGACCAAAATTGCAATTTAGCCAAAAAAATTATCAGATTTCACAAGAAAAATTCATGTCAAACTACAAATTTTGTGTAGTGGATATTGGACCACATAAAAATTTCAGGTTCCACTTCAAAGTTGTACAAAAAGTCACTAAGTTTTAAGTCACCAAGTGTTTGACCTGTTGAAAACTTTTGTGCCAAACCACAAGGTTGTACACTGGCCAAAGAAGAGAAAGTAAAACACAAAAGTGCATATGCTTATCTCTTAATAGTTAATTCAAAATTGATAGATTCAAGAGCTATGATTTTACACTGTTCAGGAGTGGAGTGGTTTGCAATAAATTTAGGAATACTGACGCTGTTAGGAGACATCCCGGAAAATAGGAATAAGTTAATTATCCTTTTCTAGAAAAATAATAATTTGTTAGCTATCTTTTTATTTACCTTTATCTAGAAAAATAGGAATAAGTTACTTATACTTTTATCTTTGTCTATCATTATCTTTTTATTTTTATTTTGTATTTATCCTTATTCTTAGCAAAAGAGGTTAATTAGAAGGATGTTATGGGCCAGGCTCATCATATCTGTAAATAGGAGGATACTAAGGTAGAGGGGAGGCATTAAGATTAGTAAACCTTGTGGAAATAGATCAGTGGCTGTTGTAAAGAGGAAACCTTTGGAGTTGAAATTATCTCCTATTTTAGTTAATAAATTGGTTCTTTCCTTCTTTTCAATTTCTGGGTTCCTAACAGAAGCAGTTATGTTCCTCCTAGTTTATGTGCTGGTTATTGTTATTGTTCTTAAACCTTGATGAAATGTTCAGTAATTTCAGTATTAGATTTTGTGATGTAGTCAGTTGTGACTATGCTATGTTACATTGCTACAAGGCATTCACAAAGTGACTTACTAATGTCGGAGAAAACTGAAAAGGAAATGATTTGATATCCAATACACATGAATTAATGCAGAAATAAGCCATTCAAGAGGACACAGCTTTATATGGGACCAAGGTGAAAAATCTTTTGGCCAACCATTGTTTAGTACTATAAGCATATGTGCAGCTGCAGTCGATGCTCAGTCCACCACTTTCAATTGGTGAAAGTTAGTTATTTGGTTATCATGAAAGCACTGAATAGAGTACTGAAATGTAAAAATGATATTTCTACAAGAAACTCTAGAAACACAAACAAGAAAATCATCGATCAATCTCAACTTGAATTCGAAATCCTATTATACAAAACTACACATTGCTTTAGCCTTTAAGAATTTAGACCCCCACATTGAAGCTCATTTTTGCCCAACTAACTCTATAACAAAGGGATACACCTCCAAATCCAATATCATTGTTTTTATTTTGAATCATTGATTCAAAAGGCCAAAATACCGAAAATATGACTTTTTTAGTACCATTTATGCCTTTATCAATACTGTTTCTTCTACAGATAAATTTATGCTTCCTAAATACACGTTCTTACTTTGTTGCTCCTGCTTATTTTAATGCCTGCGACTATCCTTATTTCTAATAATAGAATTATCTTCATATGTATTAGGACCTAGGAATGTATCACAAATATACCATCTCAAGTAACAAAGGGACCACTCCTGGGTACATCTCTTACAAAAATTGGTGATTAGTAAATGATACAAAATTCCTTAGGAAAAATAAAGTTTTTGAACTGTTTTAGAATTTAAAACTATTTGCATTAATCTACTTAGGATAAGAGTAGCTTTGTAATGGTTAGAGAGAAAGAATTCTTACTTTAGATGCTGTGCATGTGGCTTCATTCTGGCCTTGAAACATTGGTTATGGCTTGGGTAGAAAACATAAGTTCTTAAAATGACATTTAAATAACTAAGAGGGCAAATGTCTTCAAATGTCCATGTCCAATCCTCTAATAACATCATCTCCAAGTTCTTATCCTAATGCATTTGTGATCTCCTTTTCATGTCCCCATAGCAAGATCCATTGATTCTTCAAGTTCAGAATTTGATGTTGCAAGTAATGAATCTTCAAGGTGATGACACACACTAAGCTCTGAAAAACTCTAAAATTTCTAAGTGTTATTTTCAAAATGAGTGTCATTCTAAGAGAATTTTGAAACTTAGTTTATATAGATCAGAAACAAAGCTAACCGATTATTCATACAGGATAATTGATTATTTTGTGCTTCATATCACATGGGTACTAAGAAGATCAATATAGTCAATTATTTTACCTGATAATAGATTAATTGCGAAAGGTCTGTTTTTCTTCAGGGTCAAATAATCGATTATCTTAAATAGATAGTCGATTATTTGCATGCCTTCGCAAATTCTAAAAGAACAAAGCCACGGATAATCAATTATTTTGTTCTTGTTTCAAAACTTAGATTTTAGATTTTTCAAAACGATTTTCAGTCCAAAGTTAATTGTTAGTTCATTTTTTTAACTCAATTTCACTTTAGGTACTTCAATTAGAGATCACATCAGGCAAACTAGTTATGATGTATGCTTCACACACATTCATTCAATCAATTAAACAAAGCAAGCAATTTATGACGTTGATCATACTAAGCATAGTTTACAATCTTGTCAATATATCATCATCAAAACCAACTAAAACACAGAGTGGACTTCTTCAAACTTCAATATGGTCATCATCCAGCACCTCTGTTCTAACTTTAAGGCCAAATTTCTCCTTTTGAAACACACAAATTGGTGAAAGTTGTCTCCCACAAAAGTGATAGATCTCTTTCCCACCGTTCCTAGCATATATAATTATAAAGTACATAAAAATCAAAGATATGTAAGTAATGGTCAAAATACACAAACAATGTAAAAATGCTGTCAAAATATAATAAAGCCAAATTTGACCTAATAATTTAAATTAGTGCCATGACAAATCATTTAAGACCAAAATCTCATTAATTAGGTAATTATAGAGGTAAATAAATGTGTCAAAACACTAGCTATTATAAAGCCTTTTCGCTCAAAAGCTTTTTTCTGAGTGTAAAATAATCAAAATCAAAGATGCATTGAGTTGGTAAAGGGATGGAAGATGCTCCTATGTGTAATAGATAAGAATAAGAATAGTATAAGATATGCTGAACATACATAGACTGAAATTGTATGTGGCAGGGAGTTTGTAGTTGTGTTAATTGTAATATTTATTAGAGATAGATGATATTGTTTGTTGATGCTCATTCTTTTAATCCTTTTGGTTTGTTGCAGTTCTTATGGGCAGAACCTAGAAACTAGCACATTTATTGGAGAAACATCATTTGCTATTGTCATTGCCATCTTGGGTCTTGTATTATTTTCCCATTTGATTGGGAACATGCAGGTATTTATGCATAATTTGTTTTTAGTCTACGTACAATTAATGTCTAAGTTATCAAGAATTTCAAATTTGAAACAACTTCATTTGCTACTGTGTAAATGTGTGATTTTCATATATCTCCACTAAAGGGAATGATTTCAATTTATAAAGTGATCAAAGAGTAAAAAAGGAAACTAATCAAAGAGTAAAAAAAGAAACTAATTACAAAATCAATCCTAATAAAAAGGAAATAATGGAAACAAATAAACTGATGATATTCTTAAAAATTAGCCACTGATATTCCTTGATTTTCTACACTCCCCCTCAAATTGGGAGGTAAATATTGATTATTCTCAACTTGCCAATCAGATCTTCAAATGCTGGATTAGGTAGACTTTTGGTGAGGATGTCCGCAATTTGTTCCATGGTTGGAATGTATGTCATGCACACACTTCTATCATCCAATTTTTCCTTGATGAAGTGGCCATCAACCTCAACATACTTTGTTCTGTCATGATGGACGGGATTTTGGGCAATGTTGATAGCTGTCTTATTATCACAATACGATCTTATGGGTAGATAATAAGAAATCTTTAATTCTTCAAGAAGTTTTCTCAACCAAATTCCTTCACAGACACCATGAGCCAGTGCTCTAAATTCTGCTTCTGCACTGCTCCTTACAACCACATTTTGCTTCTTCCTTCTTCAGGTTACCAAGTTACCCCGTACATAGATACAATAACCCGAATGGATTTTCTGTCCTCAATAGAACCTGCCCAATCAGTATCAGTGTAGATTTCAACCATCTCGTTATGCCCCTTTTTAAAGAAGAGTCCCTTACCAGGAGTACTTTTGATGTATCTCAAGACTCTATAGACAATCTTAAGATGTCTCTCCTTTGGTGAGTGCATGAACTGACTGATCATACTTAATGCAAAGGCAATATCAGGCCGAGTACGAGACAAGTAGATCAATTTACCAACTAACTTCTGATACTGCTCCTTGTCCACATCTTTCCCATCTTCAATCCACAACTTGATATTGGGTTCCATAGGTGTGTCTGTTGGCTTGCATCCCATCATACCTATTTCTTGAAGTAAGTCAAGAACATATTTCTTTTGGGAGATGTTGATTCCAGTTTTACTCCGTGCAACCTCCATACTAAGAAAGTACTTGAGAGCTCCAAAATCCTTCAATTCAAATTGATTCGCAAGATAATTTTTTAAGGATTACAGCTCTTCAAAATTATGTCATTCCACATAAACAATAAGAACAACAATCGTACCATCCTTTTAGAACGTTTGTGGAAGAAGGTATGATCGGTTTGAGCCTGTAGAAATCATTTCCTTTTAACTGCTTGAGTAAATTTTTCAAACCATTCTCTTGGGGACTGCTTAAGTCCATAAAGAGACTTTCGCAACTTACACACTTTGCCGACTCCTTTCCCAAAACCAGGTGGAGGATCCATGTATACTTCTTCATGCAACTCACCATTTAAGAATACGTTTTTTATATCCAATTGTTGTACAGGCCAATCAAGATTAACTGTCAAGGACAAAAGAACTCGAATGGTGTTGAGTTTAGCTACTGGTGCAAAGGGCTCCAAATAATCTATCCCATACGTCTGGGTGAATCCTTTCGCAACCAATATTGCCTTGTACTTGTTAATACTACCATTTGCATTAAATTTAACAGTGAATTTCCACTTGCAACCCACTGTTTGTTTGCCTATGGGAAGTGTCACAGCTTCCCATATTCCATTCTTTTTCAAGGCATCCATCTCTTCAGAAACATGTCTCAATTTAGGATCCTCAAGAGCCTCCTTAATATTTTGCGGTAACCTTGTGTTATCCAACGTTGTGTTGAATGCACAAAGACCTGAAGGAAATTTATAATAAGAGATATGGTGAGAAATAGGATGAGTAGTGCATGATCTAGATTGTGAAGATCCAACGTTGTGAAGATCCATAGACACAAAGACTCGACGCAAAGTCGGGGAATAACACTTATAGCCCCGTTGGGTAGGAGAGTATCCAATGAAGACACACTTATGGGATTTTGGGTCAAGTTTAAACCTGTGATGAAGAGGTGTGTAAACAAAAATGACACAACCTAACACTCGAGGTGAAAGGGATGAGATTGACTGAGTAGACGAAAATGAGGTAAGAAGACATGATAGTGTGACTTGAACCCTAGGACACGGGAAGACATCCAATTAATAAGATAGGATGCAGTAAGGACAACTTTCCCCCATAAGTATTTAGGAACATTCATAGTGAACATAAGGGACCGGGCAACTTCTAGTAGGTGACGGTTTGTTGAGGTGTGTTAGGACATGAACTTTGGTGAATGATGCCATTATGGGATAAGAATTCTCCAAGGACAGAACTCAAATATTCTTTACCATTATCAGTGCAAAGGATTTTGATAGAGCTGGAGAACTGAGTTTAAACCATGGCATGGAACTGACGAAACACATGTTCAGTGTCTGATTTTTCGTTCAAGAGATAGACCCAACAAACCCTAGTATGGTCATCAATAAAGGTGATAAACCATCAAGTACCGGAGATATTTTTATCATGGGTGGGACCCATATGTCACTGTGAATTAGGGAAAAGGGCAGATGTTATGTAGACTTGGGGTGGATAGATGACTCGAGACTACTTCTCAAGAGGACAAATGTCACAAGATAAAGAACTGATATTTTTATTAATGAAAAGACTAGGTAACAATTTTTGAAGATAAGATAAACTAGGGTGACCAAGCCTACGGTGCGACAACATTACATCAGTGCTAGAATCAAAAACAAAGACAAAATCATTCTCCACAAAGGCTGCTTGAGACTTCACATCCTCAAAGTAGTAAATTATTCCTTCTTCTCTAGCACTACCAATAGTCCTCCTCTAAAAAACCCAATTGTGAATGGAGAACGTCACATGACAATTGCGATCAGAAGTCAATTTATTGGTAGAAATAAGATTACAAGCTAAAGTGGGCACATGTATAACAAAAGTCAACATAATATTCTCGGACAGTTTAACCGATCCTTTCCCAGCAATCTGTGTGAAACTACTATCTGCTAGTTTTACCCGTGAGGTCTCATAGCATGGGGTTTAAGAACAAAACAATATTGGATTACCTGTCATGTGATCAGACACACCAAAATCGAGTATCTAACGAGGGCTATTGTGGACATGAAGAGTCGTACCTTGTTGGGCTACAAGGCTAGTGGTGGTGATAGGTTGAGAGCTAGAGGACTAATGTAAGAACTGCTAGAATTGATCGTACTTGGATAGAGGAATGGTGATGCCACCAGAGTCACCTGTGGTGTGACGTTCTTCAGGTTTGTCTTCAACGAAAACCCGATAAGCTCGACCTTTATTAGATCCCTTCGGCTTCCAGTTAGTTGGTTTGCCATGAATGTCCCAACATTTTTCACGTGTGTGACCAACCTTGTTGCAGTGATTGCACCAAGGATGACCATCCCATCTAGAGTCGCTAGCGGACGTAGCAAAAGAAAGTGACAAATCCATTAACACAAGGATTGGAAAAAAACACCCACAAATGAAAGTACCTAGAATAGCGATTTGACCCCCAAGACAGATAGAGGAGGCGACGACAGTGTGTTCTAGAGAATCGCAAGGCAAACAGTGGTTGGGAAGGCAGCGAGTGGGCTACACGCACTAGAGGATTATTGCGCGTGTGACGGCGCGTGGAGTTGATTCCGGCGACTGGATTGACTTGGTTTTGCTCGGATTTTTGTGTTGATTCGGCTGGTGCCCTCGGTTTAATGATTGGAGCCCCGACAGCTGATGGTTTCAGCTATAACAATAGGGTGGTTTGTTTTTTTTATTTAAAAAATGGTGGAAGAACATAGACAACGAGAAACAGGTTTCAGCCTTGGCTGAAGGTTAGGAACGAAAACCTACTCTGATACCATGTGTAAACGTGTGATTTTCATGTATCCCCACTAAAGGGAATGATTTCAATTTATACAAGTGATTGAAGAGTAAAAAAGGAAACTAACTAATTACAAAATCAATCCTAATAAAAAATAAATAATGGACAAAAATAAATTGATGATATTCCTAATTAATTAGCCACTGATATTCCTTGATTTTCTACAGTTACAAAGTTCAGGTATAGAGTAAAGAATGAAAATTTTCTTGACTTGTTGGGATTTTTTGTCATCTTGGTTTTTTAACAATGGCTATATATATGTGCTACAAAACACCAGACCAAATAAGTTGTTAGACTTCATTAGAATAAGTAGCAATATACTATACTAATAGAGTGCACAGGTTTTTTTTTTTCCTGCTTAATTTGATTCTGCATTGAGGTTGTTTCTTTTGCGTAGACATATTTGCAATCAATTACGATAAGGCTTGAGGAGTGGAGGCTTAAGCGAAGAGACACAGAGGAGTGGATGAGGCATCGCCAACTCCCTGAAGATTTGAGAAGTCGTGTTAGACGATTTGTTCAATATAAATGGCTTGCTACGCGTGGAGTTGATGAGGAAACCATTTTACATGCATTGCCTGCTGATCTTCGCCGTGATATCCAACGCCATTTGTGCTTAGACCTTGTTAGAAGAGTATGATCTCTGCTGACAGTTTTAGGTTTAAGACAGTCTTCTTATTTGATAAGGTCATAATGGTTCACTTAAAAGTTTGGCAGCTCTCTATAAATCCTCCCATGCTCTTATTCACAATTTGGGGCATAATATAGACTATTGTTTGATTGTTTCTTCCAATTCTATCACAGGATGGTATTTTATAATTACCTTTAGTAGAAGTCCTGTGATGTGTAAGTTTTCACAAAATGCTTTACTGTCTGGAAGATTTATGCATTTAGTACCATTTCTAGTTCAAATTATCTTCTGTCTGAGTTTGCATTAGCATCTGAAGGCTTCTTATTGTAGGATAAATTGATTTGAATGAGTATAGGTTGGGTTGAAAGATTGATTCCCATTGATGCCAATGAACATAGAAATGATAGTAAGTATAAAATTTACTCTATTGCAAGTATTTAACAAATTCCCTTTCTATGTTTTCAGGTTCCCTTCTTCTCACAGATGGATGATCAACTTCTGGATGCAATATGTGAGCGGCTGGTATCATCTCTGAGCACTCAAGGCACCTATATTGTTCGTGAGGGTGACCCCGTGACTGAAATGCTTTTTATCATTAGAGGTAGACTGGATAGTTCTACTACAAATGGCGGCCGTAGTGGTTTCTTCAACTCAATCATACTGAGACCTGGAGATTTTTGTGGGGAGGAACTACTTTCTTGGGCTTTACTCCCAAAATCCACCATTAATTTGCCTTCTTCAACTAGGACAGTTAAAGCCCTAAGTGAGGTTGAAGCTTTTGCTCTACGGGCTGAAGACCTCAAGTTTGTTGCTAATCAATTTAGGCGCCTTCACAGTAAGAAACTGCAGCACACTTTTCGATTTTATTCCCACCATTGGAGGACTTGGGCAGCCTGCTTTATACAGGCTGCTTGGCGCAGATATAAGAAAAGGATGACTATGAAAGATCTCAGTTTGAGGGAATCTATTCCTTTAGACGAAACAGTAGCTAGTGAGAGAGAACATGAGGACTATGCTGCTGGTTCAAATTCAACACGGGCTAAATTGAACCTTGGGGCTACAATTCTTGCTTCGAGATTTGCTGCTAACACAAGAAGAGGAGCTCTAAAGATTAAAGATGACATGCCCCAGTTACAGAAGCCTGAAGAACCTGACTTTTCCACTGAAGCTGATGATGATTAGTTACACTTATTCGGTTAGAACCTACATTCTATTTCAGTATGGATAATGATTCTTTAGGTCACACAAATCCTGCGTAACCCCCCTCTGCCATATGACCCTTGCTGGTGGGGTTGACGTATTTTAATGAGTAAGATACAAGGGGAGAAATATAAGGTTATGCCCAGGGAATGGTGGTGGGTTTTGTGTTGCTTCGGTTGTGTATACTCTGATAAATATTTATTGCAATTTTCAGTAAGTTGATTACTATTCTGCAAAGTATGCATCAATCCCTATAAGATGGTCCTAACCATACTTTTCAAAACCAGACTGAGGTGGCCAGTTGAATCAGGAATCGATCTGTCATCCTATTCGGATGACCCTCCAAACCAGTCAGAAATTAAACAGTTTAAAAAACTGCTGAACCGGTCCAAAACCGGTGGTTCACTAGTTTGACCGGTTTAAAAAAATGTTTGCAATTTGAATCTTGGGACTTGTGTTTGCTCCTTCTCTTTGAATTGGATGCACTGTTAACGTGACATATGGGCTAACTAGGACAGAGTCTAGCATATGCCATCAAAATGTTTTTTGCACGTTTGAAAGTAAAAATGAGTCATTCGATTTTTTGAAATCCGATCTAATGGTTAAGATTTTTTTTCCTCACAGCTTTCCCGAATTACCCTTCCTCTCTCTTTCTTCTCCCCTACTCTTATTCTCCGTCGCATCGCACCGCTCCTCCCATGCCATCGTTGCACCGCACCTCCCACCCCACCGTGGAAGGAGATAGCCATTGGGATGGAGAAGAGTGAGCAAAGGTTCTTGTGGGTGGTGAGGTTTGAGTTGGATGATGCTGACTTGATGGAGGAACTGAATCTGGATGAGTTGTTGCCAGAAGGGTTTCTGGAGAGGACCAAAGAGAAGGGGTTGGTAATGAGGGAGTGGGCGCAACAGGTTCAAATACTGAGTCATGACTCAGTGGGTGGGTTCGTGACTCACTGCAGGTGGGTGGAACTCAGTGTGTGAAGGGGTGTCGATGGTGGTGTGACCCCTCTACGCAGAGCAGAAGATGAATAGGGTGATTATGGTGAAGGAAATGGAGGTGGCTTTGGCGGTGAACGACATTAGCACATGGAGTTCGTCGGTATCGCGCGGGTTGGTGCTGAGACGCTCTTCGAGAAGCCTCTCGGCTTCCTCCTCAGTGAAGGCGGCCTCAGTTTCCACGACGGGGGAAGTGAACGGGGTGACGATGACGGTGGGGTGGGAGGTGCAATGCGATGGTGGCATGGGAGGTGAGGTGTGGTTCGACGGTCGAGTGGGAGGTGAGGTGTGGTGCAACGGAAGAGTCTCTGCGGAGGTAGATAAGGGCTTTTTTGTAAATGGCAGAAAAAAAGAAAAAGAAAAAAATAAAATAAAATAAAAGTCAAACAATCTAACGGCTACCATTACTCACGCAACATTCACAACATGTTTTGATTGCGTATGCTAGACTTTGTCGCTGACTAGCAACAACTTCCAACTCAGTAAGCTAAGTTTCTATACGTACTTTTATATTTTTTTACTTTTATATTATTAGTTAAATATTATATCTGTACCATAACAAGTTAAATTTTTACACCTACTATTATATTTTTTACTTTATATTATTAGAGTTAAATATTATATATGTACTATAAAAAAACTTTTGTACCAAAAATATTTAAATATTATATATTATATTATATGAAGTCATAATAGAGTTTATGACTTCAACTTAATTTTTTTTAAAAATTTATAACTTTACAGTTTTAACAATTTTATTTTATTTTTTTTACTTTTTTAAATTGAAGTCATAACATTTTATATGATTTTAGATAAAAAATTTTAAAGAGTTATGAAGTTAAAGTTATATGTTTTTTTTTTTGTTTTACAAACTTAGATATGGTTTGTTTTGTTTTTGTATTATTATTTAGAAGTCGTAAATTCATTAACTAACTCTATTTTATATTTTTACATTTTTTTAATTTAGTTCATTTTTTTTGTTTATATTTTTAAAAAATTATAAATATTTTTTTAATTTAATTATTTAAAATAAGAGTATTTTTAATATATTTTCTATATTTTTCACATTTATTTATTGAATAATTAAATAAAAATTATTTACAATTTTAAAAAATTTTGAAAAAAACAAATTTTATCCTTTTTCTAAATAAATTACTATGGTAACTTTTTTTCTTAAAAAAATTGTAATTTTTTTCAATTTTTTCATAAAAAATAAATAATTTTTTAATTTAATTATTTAATAAATAAATGTAGAAAAATATTAAATAAAAATATATTAAAAATTAAATATACCAAAAATTAAGGAGATATTAAATATAACCATATAAAAAATTTTAAAAATATTAAATAAAAACATATAAAAAATATATACAAATATGAAATCAAACTAAAAAATTAAAAATACTTTATTTTAAATAATTAGATTTAAAAAATATTTACAAATATAAAAAATATAAACAAAAAAATGAAATACTAAATTTAAGAAAAATGTAAATATAAAATAGAAGTTGTAAATAATTTGACAACTTCTAAAAAATCAAATCACACGTAAGAAAAAAAATCATACGACGTCAAAATCATAACTCTTAAAATAAAACTTAACTAAAGTCGTAAAACATATTACGACTTAATTTAAAAAAAATTAAAAAATTTGTTAGGGTTTAAAAGTTGTAAATTTTACAAAAAAATAAACTGAGTCATAAACTCTTTTATCACTTCAGTTAAAAAATTAAAAAAATTATAAGTCATAACATTTGTTATGACTTCTAATCGTAACACCTGTTATAACTTACCCTCATTTGAAAATTTATTTGAAATTGATCCCCAAATGTTAATAAACAAAATAAAACAAATTTTCAAATTGATCCCCAAATGTTAATAAACAAAATAAAACACCCCAAAATGATAATAAGACTGATATTATAAGATGCATCCCATCTCAACTTTATTTTCTACATTTATATTATTTTATGTTGTTAAAGCTTAATATTATGATATATGATCTAATTTTATGTGTAGTTTTGGATATTACATGGTATAAGTAATGATATTTTAAGAGAAAGATTAATTTTTATGGTTATAGAATTATAAATAGTATATTATTTTTTATTTAAAACTATTAAATATATTATATTAAAAATAAAATATTAATTTATTATTATTGGTTTAATTATAGTTTAACTCTGGTTGAACTGTTAGAACCTTAAATTAGTGTCTTCATTAGTTCAATGATCCGTCCAATTTTAAAAACCTTCGTCCTAACATAAAATGGAAAATGTGAGAATCGTTGTTTTTGTTGCATTATTGATGCTACTCATAGCACTTAAAATTCGACTTGGCATTGGAGTTCTGAATAGTGTAATTGCTACCGTCTTTTGTTCTCACAGTTTTCGTTGTATAAAAAGTTGGAGCTTCAACAGTATATGTATAGTCCAAAATGGTAGAATGACATGTGGCCTTTGTCATAGGGGTCATTATACAGATGGACACCTTCCACATCAGCACTGCCACATTAAATAGTGCTCTCCAAGTGGCAACCCGGACACACTTGTCTGGGTTCCTTGTCAACCCTGCTACAGGAGCGCAGACACGGACTGCTACAGTAACAATAACATCTGCTGCACAATATCTTCCTGGTTATCAAATATACTGGGATATCTAAATAGGTTCAAATACCTTATCACATCATATCTCAACAAGGTTATCTACAAGCTGTTATTTATTTACAAATAACAGCATATCAATAAGGTACACATTATCTTATATTTAAATTAGATAACTGCCTATTATTATCTATTATTATTATCTTATCAACATATTATCAATAAACAAAGACCCAAAGCCCACACTCCACATTATAAATACAACCTCCCAGGTTACATCTCATTCACTCCATACACAATACTTGAGCGCATTACTCAAGTCACTCATTCTCTACATCTCATTCTCTTACAAATTGATGTACTTACTTGAGCGTCGGAGTGTTTTTCCTTTGTTTTGCAGGTTCCTCCTCTAAGCAAGGTCTACACCTTGTCCGACGTACAGGATTTGGAGTCCACGTTGACCACGCCAACCTCACAAGAGGAATTTCTAGATTTTGGTAAGAACATTTGGCGCCCACAGTGGGGCCCAGGTAAAACTTACCCCGCGGCCTCTCATTCATCAATACACATTCTAGTGTTAGACGCGACACCCCTGTCGACGCTTCTAACCCCCCTACATGCTACTGTCATACCCTAATTTTGTCCCGGTACCCTTCTCAAAAAAAAAAGAGAAGAAAATTATTATCATTATTATTATTATTATTATTTTAAAATAAAAAAAATAGTAAAAAAGGAAGCAAAAAAAAGGGGATAAAATAAAAATAATAAAAGTACATAACAGTTTAAAAATAATAAAAAAAATAATCAGTAGTAAATTGGAAAAAAAAAAGAAGATAACAAAAAGGAAAAAAAAGCAGCAAAGAGAAAAAAGAAATGAAAAAGGGCCACAAGGCCCATTAGGTTAAGAAAACCTACGTATAAGGTAGAAAAAGGCAACAGAGAAGGAGAGGAGAATTAATTCAGTAGCCAGGCACAGATCCCGGAGCACACATATTGACCACTCCGGTGTTGACACTTGGCCGTCGTGGGGTCAGAGGTGACCCTCTTCCTTCCCCCTCATTTTTCTCCCTACGTTTTCTTTCTCCCCCTTTCCTCTCCTTTGTTTTTTTTCTTTCTTTCTTTTTCTTCTTCTACGTTTTGATTCATTGGATTCCTGTTCTCTTCATGTTTTTGTATTGCTTCTTCTTCCTTTTATTTGTTATTGATTGGTTGCATGTGTTTTCTTTTTTATAATTTCGTTTTTGGCATTTTTGTTCATCTTCCTCCCTATGGGTTGTGATTTTTAAGCTTTTTCTGTGTAACCACCGTGCACCACCGGCCACTACCGAGCACTGTGCACCGCCGGCCACACCGTGGTGGCCCTCCCACCACCGGCCTCCATGGTGGTGGCCTCGGAAGTTGTGAAACCACCATGGAAGGGGAAAACCCCCATTTTCGCGCAGCTGCTATGGAGGAGATGAAAAAACGGGATGAAAAAACAAAAATTGCTTTTTGCACGCCGCTTTTGACAAGTTCACCCCTCTTTTTGTTTGTTTCTTTTTTTTTAGGCCTAGCCCAACTGGCAAAAAGAAACTAACTTACTTTTTGCGCCTCCATATTTATTAAGTATACACCTTCATCACTTGGGCCTGCCCAATACAGTTACAAATTTCATAATACTTACTGCATTCCCATATTTAATAAGTATACCCCTTTTAGTACTTGGGCTTGACCAATGCAGTTACGAATTTTGTAATGCTTTTTGCACCTGTATTTTAATAATTGCACACTCTTTAGCAGTTGGGCTTGGCCCACTTTTGGACAGTACATCTTTTTCTAGTTACACTTCCATATTTATAGATGCACTCCTATATGGGCCTAGCCCATTTTTTTGTAATTAAATAATTTCTGCTGATTGTACCCCCTGTCTTCACTGTATGCACCCTTAATTACTTAGTGTACTCCCCACTTCTATTCTATCTCTTTCTATTTCCATTTTGATTTATTTGATTATGTCATGTTATGTCTACTGTTCATTAGTTTTTTTTAGTACGCCCGTATGTTTCATGCACTCCATGCTAGGTCTTCGACTTGCTTGGTGGTGTTTTAATAACACGTGGATAGATTTTGTGAATATCATGCTGGGTCCCCGACTTGCTTGATTTCATAGAGTTTACCGCAAATCCAAAATCTTTTCTAAAAAAAGCAAAAAATACTCAAATGAAGTATCACTCAATCTTCTTTTTCTAAAAAAAATATTTCATATTACTCGAGATCGCTTCAAGGTCCAATGCCTTAAGCGATCCTCTTCACTTTTTTCTTCAAATTTAAGATTGCTTCAAGGTCCAATGCCTTAAGCAATTCTCCTCGCTTTTTCTTCAACTTTAATGTCGTTTCAAGGCCCAACGCCTTAACGACTCTTTTTCACGCAATTAAAATAAATCTTTCAAAAAAAGAACTACGTAAGTCTGATTCCTCATTGCACTTGAGGATACGTAGGTGCAAGGGCAAACCCCTTGTCGACCTAAAAAAACAAAAATATATATAAAATCTCTTCTTTGCTAAAAATAATAATTTGATTTTTTTTCTGAATAAACAAAAATAAAAGAAACATAAGTCATGTTTTTAAGGGAAGATAAATAATTAAAAAGTCACTTTACTCTTAGCACACTCGATTAAAGGCTGTCGTCTTCATGACGAACGTGTGGGGTGCTAACACCTTCCCCGTGCGTAAATGACTCCCGAACTCTTTTTCTCTAAAATCGTAGACCATGCCTTATCTTTTTGGTTTTTCCAATGTTTTCCTTGAATAAACGTTGGTGGCGACTCCTCTCAAGTTTCCCTTTTTTGGGAGTCTTCTTTTTTGTCATCGCCGTCCCCGTCGTGGCCGGATAGGTTGCGACAGCTACCATGACGAATGACGACATCATTCAACAACTCCAAAACCGAATGACGGAGATGGAACACAAGTACCAGAAAGAGATAGAAAGGCTGAAAGCTGAACGCAACAAACATGAAGCCAGAGCGAGACGAGACGAACGCTCCCCTACTACCCAAGAAGAGCCAACGCAAGGAGAATCGCATCCTCGACATGTCAACCCTCCACCCGTTTGTAGTTCAACACAAGACTATCGAAGGGAGAGATATAATACTCGTCGCAATCCACTTGTTGACCGTATTATGGAGGTCGACATCCCGTTCGACTGGAAACCTCTGCACCTAGAGAGGTATGACGACACCACGGACCCGGACGAGCACCTCGATGCCTTCCTCTCTCAGGCAAATCTCTACACCAACAATGACACCATATTGTGTCACGTGTTCCCTACGTCTTTAAAGGGAGTCGCGTTAGCATGGTATGGTGATCTCCCTGAGTGGTCCATCTACAATTTTGACACCCTTGTTGAACGATTCAGCGCACAATACGCTACTAGTCGAACGAACAAGATGACATTTGCTGCACTGGCAACGCTACGTCAAGCCGATAATGAACCCCTCCGCAGGTTCATGGAACGATTCTCACACGTCACCTCTCAAATCAGAAACCTCAACCCTGAAGTAGCACTGCATTCCATGATGCTAGCCCTACGACCTGGTAAATTCGTGGACAGTCCATGCAAGAAACCTCCTTCTAGCATGGACGAAATACGCGAAAGAGCCAAATGGTATATCCAGATGAAAGAGATGTCGAAGTTCCGAAATGAAGTCAAACAAGTCGGACAAAAGCATGAAAACATGAAGTACCCATGACGGTCAACCCTCGAAGGACTAGCAAGAAGCAAAGTCTGCATAAGCCGCAACTTCTCCCCAAAGGATCCAGGTTTGAGAGATACACTCCCCTGATGGTCAATCAAGCCATGATCATGGATGAAGCCTTCAACACTGAGGTACAGGTGACATTACCCGCTCCTTTGAAACAGAGGGGAAACCCTAATAGGTATTGTCGTTATCATCGCGGCACTGGTCATAACACCGAAGACTGCGTTGCGTTAAAGGATAAGGTAGAAGAACTTATCCAAGTAGGGCACTTATCACGGTTTGTAAAAAGACTTGATAATCCACCGGCACAGAGGCAGGAGGGGCGACGAGAGGATCGCTTCAGAAATAATGATAGACGCAGAGATGGTGCAGAAAACCAAGGGAGACAAGGACAACCGCAACCCAGACACTAACGACAACCCCCTCGCCAATAGGAGGAAGAGCCTGTCCAGCACATCCGTGGTGTGATTCATACCATTGCAGGTGGCTTCTCATATGGAGGATCGTCAAGTCAGTCTCGCAAAAGACATCTACACTCCATCAGGGATATTGACATAAATTCTGTCAATAATCCCCCAACGCAGAGTTTACCTCCCATCACATTCACTGATGCAGACTTTGAAGGAATTAACCCTATTAATCAAGATGACCCCATGGTTGTTTCCCTCATCATTGCCAATTTCAAGGTTACAAAAGTGCTCATTGATCAGGGTAGCTCGGCTGACATCCTATAGCTTAAAACCTTTCAAAAGCTGGAGATTCCATCCACAGCTATATAGCCTTGCTTAGAACCCCTCCTCGGCTTCGCAGGAGAAAGGGTCGACACCTTGGGATACGTCGTCCTAATGACCACCTTTGGTCAAGGTTCGTTATCTAGGACCTTTACAGTCAGGTACAACATAGTAGATGCCGACACATCATACATGGTCCTGATCAGTAGAAAAACCCTTAACGAGCTGGGAGCTATTGTCTCTACGCCTCATCTAAAGATGAAGTTCCCTACCGTGACAGGAGAGATTGTCACTGTGAAAGCAGACCAAAAGCAGGCCAGACAATGTTACGTTGAAAGCCTGAAAGTGTTACCATATCCTCCTAACAGGAAGTCGGACAGACATGGTACCACTTCGGGGGGTATTACCTGGGTCATGAATATAGATAAAGAATATATTCCCTGTTCACCGATGGTTTATTTTACAGATCATCACGGTGACACATTCGACATAGATCCACGTGATGATAATATCAACACAGGACCAAAACCGATCGAAGAATTAGTTAAGCTGCAACTCGGGCCCAAACCCGGACAATGCACACAGCTTAGCAAAGAGCTCACCAGCCACGAGTACAGACACCTAGCTGATGTACTCCGCAAAAATGCATCACTGTTTGCTTGGCAACCGTCTGACATGCCTGACATTGACCCTAGTATTATATGTCACAAGCTGGCAATATGCCCACAGGCCAAACCCATAGCACAGAAAAAGCGGAATATGGGAGAAGAACGGCGAAAGGCAGTCAAAGAAGAAGTAGACAAATTGCTCAAAGCCAATTTTATCAGAGAAGTCAGGTATTCCACCTGGCTCGCCAACGTTGTCATGGTCAAAAAAGCCAGTGGCAAGTGGCGCATGTGCACAGATTTTACAGACCTCAATAAGGCATGCCCTAAGGACGCATATCCATTACCTAACATCGACAGACTAGTTGATAGGGCGTCCGGGTTCCACATATTGAGCTTCCTGGATGCATATTTTGGTTACAATTAGATCAGAATGCACACCCCAGATGAAGAAAAGACAACCTTCATCACTGAAGACGCCAATTACTGTTATAGGGTCATGCCCTTTGGTCTAAAAAACGCAGGAGCTACATACCAACGACTGATGGACCGTGTCTTCAGAAAGCAGATCGGACGTAACGTCGAGGTTTATGTGGACGACATGGTTGTCAAGTCTCAGAGTGTAGCCCAACATGTAGCAGATTTTGAAGAGGTATTTGAAGAGGTTCGGAAGTATGACATGCGCCTCAATCCCGAGAAATGCACATTCGGGGTAGGTGGCGGCAAGTTCCTTGGTTTCATGATCACATACTGAGGTATAGAAGCCAACCCGGACAACTGTTCAACCATATTGCAGATGCATAGCCCATCTAATGTTAATGAAGTTCAAAAGCTGAATGGAAGATTAGCCGCATTGTCCAGATTCCTTCCAAAACTTGCCGAGAAAGCAAAGCTCTTTTATAAGTTGCTTACCAAGACAATACCATTCCTTTGGGATGACACCTGCGAGCAGGCTTTCGAGGCATTCAAGAGGACAATTGCTGCACCACCTGTCTTGAGTCGACCTCGACAGGAGGCACCATTGCTCTTATACCTCTCAGTAGCAGATGAAGCCATCAGCTCGGCGCTTGTTCAAGAAGAAGGGAAGCATCAGCTCCCTATCTACTTCACTAGTCACATGCTACATGATGCCAAGAAACGCTATCAAATGATTGAGAAGATAGCCTTGTCATTAATCACCTCTGCCAGACGACTCAGGCCTTATTTCCAAAGTCACCAAGTGATAGTTAGAACTAACTATCCCATCAAACAGGTACTGCGGAAACCAGAATTGGCAGGTCGGATGGTGGCATGGTTAGTTGAACTGTCAGAGTTTGACATTCGATATGAGCCACGTGCCCCATGAAGGCATAGTTCATGGCAGACTTCCTAGCAGAATTCGCCAGGAAGGACAAGTCCACCCTGAACTGGTGGAACCTTTACATGGATGGAGCATCTAATGTACAGGGAAGCGGAGCTGGCATCATACTTGAAGGACCCGACAACATATCGCTGGAGCAAGCTCTTAAGCTTAATTTCAAAGCCTCCAACAATCAAGCCGAGTACGAAGCCCTCATAGCAGGACTCAAACTCGCAAAAGAAGTTGGGGCTCAATATCTTAGATGCTACTCTGACTCACAGCTCATCCAGGGACAGATAGCAGACAAGTTTCAGACTAAGGAGGTCGTACTCCTCCAATATTACCATCTAGCCAAGACACTTATCGATAGCTTTGAGTGTTTTGAGATGTATCATATACCCCGAGAGAGTAACACCAGGGCCGACTTGCTATCTAAGCTGGCCAGTACTAAGAAGACCGGGCACCTCAAAACAATCATCCAAGAGACACTCCAAAAACCCACCATTAACACCCCGACGATAATGGCTGTCGAACTGGAGGATGCTACTTGGATGACCCCTTACAGAGACTTTCTTGTAAAGGGAACACTCCTAGCAGATGAAAATGAAGCCAGACGTCTGAAGCGGAAAGCCAGCTACTACGTCATCATTGACGATGAGTTGTTCAAAAGAGGGTTGACATCGCCTCTACTCAAGTGCCTGGACAGCTCACAAGCAGACTATGTCCTGAGGGAACTTCATGAAGGAATCTGCGGACTCCATACTGGAGGACGATCCTTAGCCACCAAGGTAGTACGACCAGGGTACTACTGGCCAACACTCAGGACAGATGCTTTTCAGTTTTCGCGAAAATGCACAAGGTGTTAGGAGTTTGCGGATGTCCCACGGATTCCCCCTGACAACCTTCACACTATCTCCTCTCCTTGTCCCTTCGCTATGTGGGGCATGGACATCTTAGGACCATTCCCCAGAGCTCCAGGGATGGTGAAGTTCTTGCTAGTGGCCATCGACTACTTCACCAAGTGGATCGAGGCAAAGCCACTACGAGAGATTACAGCCAGTGAAGTTGAAACCTTTACCTGGAAACATCTCATATGCAGATACGGTCTACCCTATGCTATCGTTACTGACAATGGTACACAGTTCAAGGCACAGACCTACGAGGACTTCCTCACACGACTGGGTATCAAACACCTGGTCACCTCTGTTGAACATCCACATACCAACGGTCAGGTGGAAGCAGCAAACAGAGTCATTCTCTAAGACCTTCACACTAGACTTGACAAGTCCAAAGGTCTCTGGAGGGAGGAACTACCCAGCATACTCTGGGCATATCACTGTACACCTCAAAGCACTACGAAGGAAACTCCTTTTCACTTAACATATGGCACTGACGCCATGATCCCCTTCGAGCTGGGGGGAACCTTCATCCAGAAGGATGCTTTTTCAAGAACAGTGCAATGAGGACAACATCAGGGTTGAGCTGGAAACCAGTGAAGAACTTCGAGATATAGCCAAAGTTAAGGAAGAAGCAGGCAAGATCCGCATGACAAGAAGATACAACTCCAAAGTTCAACCCCAAATTTTTCAGCCAGGCGACCTAGTTTGGCGCGTCCGGGGTGAAGCCAGAAAGGATCCTCGTGCAGGCAAGCTTGGACCAAACTGGGAAGGCCCATTTAGAGTTGTTACCAGCCTGGACAATGGCGCCTATAAATTACAGGAACTCAGTGGTAAAGACATTCCAAGAACATGGAATGCCACCCACCTGAAGTTCTACTTCAGCTAAGGAGCTCAAGTCCGGATGGTGTACTCTTTTTCCTATTCAAGTCCTTTTTTGCCATTAGGTTTTTGGCTTGAAAGGTTTTAACGAGGCCAAACCGAAGAATAAACAGAGGGAATATGTGTATTAACAGCCATATTAATAAAACATATACTTATCTTTTATTTTATGTCAATATTTCAGGATCTTGACTACGTTCAGGCATTATCGCCTGATTATTCTCCCAGGTCCAGCTTCAACAAAAACCCAAGACCATGTCTCGGTACTTGACAAGGTCCGTCCTTGACAAGCCACACTAAAATCCAGGACGGACGCGTCCTGGTAGTATTCAAAGGTTCAATAAATCCTAGGGCTCTCCTAGGTAGACCTTTAACAAGACCTAGGGGTCCGCCCTCGGAAGAAGGTTCGTAATTCCACGTAGTTGGTTGACCTTATTAAGCCCAAGATCCATCTTGGCAAGAAGACCTGGGGGTCCACCCTCAGAAGAAGGTTCGTAATTCCACGTAGTTGGTTGACCTTATTAAGCCCAAGATCTGTCTTGGCATAAAGACCTGGGGGTCCGCCCTCAGAAGAAGGTTCATAATTCCACGTAGCTGGTTCGTAATTCCACGTAGTTGGTTGACCTTATTAAGCCCAAGATCCGTCTTGGCAAGAAGACCTGGGGGTCTGCCCTCAGAAGAAGGGTCGTAATTCCACGTAGCTGGTTGACCTTATTAAGCCCAAGATCCGTCTTGGCATGAAGACCCGGGGGTCCGCCCTCGGAAGAAGGTTCGTAATTCCATGTAGTTGGTTGACCTTATTAAGCCCAAGATCCATCTTGGCAAGAAGACCTGGGGGTCCGCCCTCAGAAGAAGGTTCGTAATTCCATGTAGCTGATTGACCTTATTAAGCCCAAGATCTGTCTTGGCATGAAGACCCGAGGGTCCGCCCTCGGAAGAGGGTTCATAATTCCACGTAGTTGGTTGGCCTTATAAGTGTGGGATCCGTCTCAGCATGAAGACCCGGGGGTCCGTCCCCGGAAGAAGGTTCATAATTCCATCTAATTGGTTGACCTTATAAGTTTGGGATCCGTCTTGGCAATCCAAGAATCTGTTCTTGGCCATTTGATATGCTTCCATCATACATTAGTTTTTAGGAGTAATTAATTAATATTTTGTTTAATAATTAGTAATATAAATTAGGATTAGGTTAGTTTATTACTTAATTGCATATTACTTTAATTTCTTATTTGTTTTGTTAATTAGGAACCATCAAGAGAGGAAAAGAAGCAAAAAGAGCAACCTAGAGCTCTCGACCAAGCCGTGCGAATTGCGCCAATTCCCACGCGATCAGCGTCAGAGTGTCAGGATCAAATACTCAGTTCGAAGACCCTGCGCTAGTAGCGCCACCCACCACACTAATCGCGCCAGATGCTTAAAACCAACCTTCCAATTCGAATAAGCCACGCTATCAGCATGGCCATCCACGCTAGTAGCGCCAAGATATCAAAATCAGACAGTCAGTTTGAATGTCCCACGCGATCAGCGTGGGACACCGCGCTGTTAGCGCCAGAGTTCCAGAACAGCTTACTTAATTTGAACATCCCACACGATCAGCGTGAGACTCCGCGCTAGTTGCGCCACGATCACGATATTGCCTGATTTAAAGGATCTGATACTGATTTAGCTTGGGGAACAGTTCCTTGTTACCTAAATTAAATCTAGAACGTATGGCTAATAAAAAGGAACCTCTGGGACACAGAGAAGGACATTCTTCTGGAGTCTTGGAAGACTTTTTGCAGAAGAAACCTTGGAGAAGATTGGATTCATTAGGGTTACTGCAGAATAGCAACTTTGCTTGTAATTTCTTCTTTTCCTCTAGTAATTCCTCTCTAGGAACATGCTAGTTGTAAGATTAATGTTAGTTCTGAGCATGCTTGGCTAAGTTCTTGTATTGTGGTTAGAGCAAGAACCTATGTGGACTCCTCTATGTCTTGATTGGTTTAAATGAGAATTATCATAATTGCTTTGTTTTATTATGTTCTTCATGTATTGTTCTTAATTGGGACTGGTCATTCTATTAAGATGCTTAGGGTTAGGATTCACAATAGGGATATTGGGATTCTAGTTTCTGAAATGAGTAAAATGACAATTTATACATTACCTAGGGATAGGAATGTGTAGTTGCAGCAATTTCAGGATGTATCTGCTGAATGCTTGGTTTAAGAGGGAATCACTAAGGGATTAGGGTTTCTAATTTCACTAAAGGGTTGAATTGCTAAGGGATTAGGGTTTAGCTAATTATTTGAGAATACATCAGCTGAGCAATTAGAAATAATTCAAGTTAATAATCAATCTAAGTATAGAAGGTAGGGATCATAGGGGAATGCGCTTTAACCACAATTGTTTCTCATCACTGCATAACAATCAAATTAAGTTTAGTTTACGTTCTCATTAATTTTCTGTTATTTAATTTCAGTTACGTAATCACACAAATTCAACCAACTCTCTCAATTTATTATTTGTCTTCCAATTTCTAAGACGTTAAGTTACAATAAAATTGCATTCAATCCCTATGGAGGCGATACTTTACTTACTCACTTTATTACTTGAAACGAACGGTACGCTTGCCGAGTTCGCAACACCATTTACAGGTTCGTAAAACCAAACTACGGTAAACCGTCAAGGTTCGTAAACCCTAAAGCTTTGGTCGACCTCCTAAAAATCCAGGGTGGACGCACCACTGGTATGCTCTTAGCAGCTCCCAAACCCAAGATCATGTCTTGGTAGATCTTGACAAAACCCAGCATAGACAGCTCCACTAGTATCAACATTGACAAACATGAGGTACAACTATGTCTACCCTCGACATATGTTATCATTGTCATATTTTTTCCTTGCAGGAATATAAGTTCTCAGGAACATAAAGCCCAAGGAGCATACTTGGCACACAAAGGCTGGGGTCCGCTTTTGGTCACCCAAACCTAAGAAAACTCTCTTGGTATTATTATAGACTATGGAACCCGGACACAGTCAACCATAGTTATCATCAGATTTTGGCAAGGTCCATCCTTGACCGGCATAGTTATCAAGAATCCAAGATAACTTACAATTTTCAAAGCTCGAGGACCATCCGTGGTCAACGTCGTATTCACCCCATTATTCATCACGGAAACATGAGGTATTTAAAGCTTTATTATGATGATTTTAGTGCTCACAAATTCTATTCGTGCAGGATTATAAGCCATACAGAAATCAGGGAAACATCTTTGATATATCAAAGTCCAAGGCTCTCTTGACATGCTGAAACCCAAGAAACCTTCTTGGTACTAAATTCTATGGAATCTCGACACTATAGACTTATCTATTTTGCAGGAATAATTGTTTGAGGTTCGCCTTCCACAATTCAAACCCAAGAAAAATCTTGGTACTCTTGCTTAGGTGGCAACCTCGACAAAAAAGTCCACCCTTGACATTATAAACCCAAGAGGTACTCTTGGTATTTTTTCTCTGCAGAATATTAATAAACCAGTTTAGAAATTCATCCATTGGCAAGCATTCAACACGGATGTCCATGGTCAAACCTCGACATTCCTAAGCCTAAGATACACTCTTAGCACACATCAATAAAGGGAACCTCGACATGCAAAGCTAAAGACTTGGCCATTTTTGGCATAAACAGGAACTCAACATTACTTCAATTATTTGATAACCCAACATCATTTCAAATACTTGATGATTCAATGAGCAACATTGATACGTCAAATCATGTGAACACATTACCATAATGCAGTATGATGACAAATATTAAGCAAGTATATGAGATTGAAGAATATGGAGAAATACTTTGCATTAATATACTAGAAACTTTACATGGCCATCTTGGCCAAAAGTACAAAAGAAATTAAGTAAAAGAAGCATAAAAGAAGCCTATACATCAGCTGCGTCACTAGCGGACTCCTCAGCAGAACCAAGCTCCTCTTCATCAACCAAGGCGTCATTCTTCACATCCTTGAAAGGGTCAAATTGACCCAAGTCAAGGTCTTTTATAAAGAAACCAGCTTGGCGCACTGCTTTGAAGAAGCCCTTCTCATGATGTTCCACTGCTTCCCGCTTGTACATCTTCAGCTCTTCATCAAGCTCCTTGTTGACTGACATTTCAATGTAGAGCTCGGTTTTGGCCTCCTTCAGCTTTTCCTCCAAACTTGCCACTTTTTCAGCAAGCTCCCTTTGGACAGCAAGTCCATCTTCAGCCTCCTTCAGCTTGGCTTCCAACTCGTCCACCTTCTTCGCCAACTCCTCTTTCTCAGCCAATGCCTTATCAGCTTTGGCAGCAGTTGCTCGGCCAAAAGCCACCAGCTCCTCACCGTCAAGCCTAGTCCGCAACAGCTTGGACAAAGCCTCACTAGTTCTCGTAGATAGCCGACGGTTACACTGAACAGCTTCGACAAAGGCCACCACGATACTATTAAACCGGTTGCGCTCTAACCGCCAAGCACCACGAATAGCACCCTTCAGCTTGTGATACTCCTGCTCCAAAGAGGCCGCCTTGCCTATAGCTTCTTGATACACTTGCCTTTGCTCCTTTATAATGGCAAGTCCTCTCTGCAGGAAAAGTTCAGCTGCATCAAATGAGCGCTGAGTGTAACGCCTCTCTTTACTCTCTCGTGCTCAGTTTATTTTAGATAAAATATTGTGTCCACTTTGTATTAAAATTAAATTAGTTATGAATTTTCACAAAATTCTTTTCTCTTTGCTTGCTAAATCGAAGAGTTGTTAGTAATATAAACGATTTTCCTCACCACGGATCATGCAAATAAAATTCCTTAACACATATTGTTAATAGTCCAAGTACAGCACTGTTCCAAATAGTCTGTTACAACATAAGATACAGACAGCACAGCGTAGTATCAAATACAGATAAACAGAAAATCACAAATAAAGCAGTCATCCAACAGCACACAGAACATCCAGCTCTTTCCTTAAGGCTTTCCTCAGCTTACTGTTCTTCTGCTCACCCAAATAGATTGGGGTCATCACAGGTGTCAAACCACAGACACAAAATATGGGTAAGTATTTAATAGACATGATTAGATAATTGACAGGAATTAAAATAACATCACAGACAAATAATTGATTTCTAGTAAAATAAATTATCATTTGTAAAATAGAAACAGATGCATAAAAAATGATGCATGATCTCTTTATTAAATGATGCATGTCTGAGATCTCAGAGGCCTAATAAAAAGGTACCAAAATCAATATAGTTTCACCCACTCCAGTGAAACCAGTCCCACCCACTCCAGTGAGACAGTCCCACCCACTCCAGTGAGACTCCCTCCACTCCGAGGGGATAAAAGGTACCATAAAACAGTTCCACCCACTCCAGTGGAACAGTCCCACCCACTCCAGTGAGACCTCCCTCCGCTCTGAGGGGCTAAATGCAAATGATGTATGTAATGACTGGTTTTATTTTTCATTTACCTTTTTTATCATTTATTTCAATTTTTATATCAACTAATTCCACCCACTCCAGTGGAATACGTATCAGATAGTCCCACCCACTCCAGTGGAACACAAACTAACCAGCAGTTCACTCTTAAATCATTTTTGTTGCAGAATCTCAACAAAACTTATTAACAAGTGAATGTTAACACATCATACAGTTACATCACCTTATACAGCTAAATAAAATATTAGACGGCAGCTTAATTAAATACAGCAACGTTATAAAATATACAGCAACAACCTACAGCATCATTTGGTTACGAATATACAGCAACATATTATAGTATTATACAGCATCCTATACCGCATTATTTGGTTACAAATTCAGCTCTATACAGCCATATATTAAATATCACAACAGCATTAAATAATTTATAGCAACTAAATAAATTATAACCATAGCATTAAATTAATTTTACAGCATCCAAATAAATTATCACAACAACATTAAACTAATTTACAGCCGTATACAATAACATAAAATAGCTTACAGAATCATTATACAGCGCCTACAGCAACATCAATTAATAATTACAGCAACCAAAGTGCAGCAGTATAATCCATACAGCTTTATTAAATCATTTTACAACAACTAAAAAAACTATCCTACAGCAATATTTAATTACAGCAGTACAAAATAAATTAACATACAGCCATCATTTAAATTTAGGATACAGCCAAAAATAACATATACAGCAGCCACCATAATATTCAACAACCAATTAGACAGCAAAACAAGAACATACAGCTACCCTTAATCAAAGATTTAACAACATCAAATAATTCAACAACATCAAATAATTAATTACAAAATCATAAAATGAATTTAATCATTTTAATTGGTTAGAATTAACCTTCTTAATTAACTATTTTCATTCTACTACTTATATATTCAAGTTATAATCTACAAATTATTTTAGTTCATTTAGGATTTTTATCAAACACATGGCATGCTAATTTTAAGTTCTTATTAAACAAAGGAAACATAGCTTTAATCCTAGAAGATTAGATGTTAAATTATCCTAATCAACTACCTAATTCATGCTTATTAAATTACTTCCCATACCTTACTTTCTCCTTCAAAATTGAATAGCTTTACTCCTATTTCTCTTTGGTACTTCACGTGGTCTTTCAAGCTTGTAGGCCTTGGTTTTCTTCTAAGTTTTGTTCCATGTAGAAAGGTGTTTTGGAAGGAAATGAAGTGAAGATGTTTTTTGAGGGTGTTTGTACGTTTGGCTTCTCCTTAGGACAACCCTTGCTTCCTTTTCCCTTGGCTTCACGTGTACTTGCAAGTAAGTGGTCTTTTGATTTTGTTTCTTTTAGATGAAAGGGAATTTTAGAAAATAATGGATTATGGCTTTTGAATGGTGCTTGCACGGTTTTTTTCCTCTCCTCAGCAGCCAAGATTTGTGGCCCTACCATCTTTTTATATGATGGTTTAAAATATCCTAAGTTAATGATGGCTACTTTCCAATTGCTTCATTTTTATTGGCTAATGTTTCTTTGGCTTACAAGTGGCTAGATTCTTGCATTTTCTACATCTTTCTTCCTCCTTCTATGCTTGCACGTTGGTTTTGGCTTTGTAGGGGACTTCTCCTTGGCTTTCCTCACGTGGCAATGCTTAGGAATTTAATGGAGATTTATTTTGTCCTAAAAATCTCTAAATCATAATGGCTACTTTCCACTTCCTTTCTTTCTATTGGCTATTAATTTTTCATCCTACAAGTGTCTAGGTTGTTGATTATTCTCCACTTTACTTCACTTGGACGTGGATTCCATATCTTGTAGGACAATCCACTTTGTTGGCCTTTCTTTACATGGAATAAGCTAACTTAGTCACAAAATTTCTTTTAAAACCCGTCTTGGTAAAATAGTGATTTTGGATTCGTTAACCGTTGGATCTTCTTAAAATTTTAATGGTATAATCCTAACTCATATATCTAATTTTTGACCGTTGGGATTTTTGAAATAATAACTATAACTTCCTCCGTGTCTAAAGAAGTCAAGAGGGAATTTTCTTCAATAAAAATTTCCTTAAACCATCATTGTTTCCTAATTTCCTTCTAATAACTTTTTCTAAATTTCTATTGGTTCATTTTGTTTTTAATTTAGTAAAAGATCTAGACTATTTATTTAGTACTTCGTTTCATAATTAAGAGTAAAATTCCCAGATTACATCTTTCCTTTTTCTGTGCTTTTATAGAACTCAAATTGATCTATATTCCATTCTTTTATCTCTTAAAATTTCTAAATATTTCATTCCATAGTTTTTCTTCACTAGGAATGTCAATAATTTTCTATCTAAAAGCTTACTAGACTTTTATCAGGTTTCCATGATCTTACTGAGGTTGATATGACCTTATCAGAGCTATAAAAGTATTTTTTGGTCATTTGAGCAAATGTTCAGGAACATTTTAGTCATTTGCCCTAGGGACCTAGCTGTCATTTGGGAAATTGTCCAAGGATATTTTGGTAATTTTTCTTAAGGATACCTTGGTCATTTCCAGAATTGTTCAGGGCAAAATTGTCATTTTTATCCTAGGGACATAAATGTCATTTCTAAAATTATTAGGGGCGTTCTTGTCATTTTGCCCTAAAATTTTCTACTGTCTTTTCATTAACATTTGACTTGTAGTAATTGTCCATGATTCTTAAATTTTTGGGGTGTTACACTGAGGACCGGCCGACCTTATCAAATTCCTGTCAAAAGGGGTTGGTAGTCCCCGGTCAAGCCTATGCCTAACACTCCACAATGAGTTAACCTCCCTTGGAGCACTTAGAAACTCCAAAGGGGTGACAGGGCAAGCAGCAGGTGGCGGCATTGTAGTTGGAGGAGGTGGAGAAGGAGAAGGAGTAACAAGGCGAGAGGCAGGCGGAGTTGGACCAGCCGTCGTGGGAGGCACGAAAACAACAGCAGCAGGTGGAGCTGAAGTCGCAATGATGGGGGAAGTGAGAACAGCAGCAGGTGCAGTAATAGCTACAGTAGCAACAGGCACTTTAGCAGTAGTACCAGCAGGTGCAGAAGCCCGAACAGGAGGAGGTGAAGTCGGCATCAACCCGGCAGCCACCCTCAAAGCACGTAGGCCACGAGGAGCTTGGATGGCCCTGGACTTCTTGCGACTAGATGTCTCGGCCCCTTCATCCCTTTTTCTCTTTGCTAACTCGACAGGGGAAAGGCTGGAAAGCGCAACGGCTACCTGAGAAGGGCCAACCCCGACAGTCGGTCGACCCTCTTCTTCAATTGGGGGGAACAGGGGGTGCCACGACATCCCCACCTACAGTGCGCACCAATGGCCTCCATTGAAAGTTGCCCATGATACATGCAAAAACACAAAACATGCAAATGTCAGAGTTTGCACACTAGCAAAAAAGAAGTTATAAAAAAGAAAAGTTATCATCCAGCGCAGCAGAAGGGTCACTGGCTGAAGGCAACGCCAAGATGGCTCGTGTGTCTAGGGAGGCCGGCAGTAGCTCCAAGGTTGCCTTATCAGACCTCTCCACGAGGGTCAACATGTCCTCGTCAAAGGATCTGAACCTGGTAGGGTCAGCCTGCCAGTAGAAGGGAAAGCGAGCTTCCCCATCCTTGTTGTGCATCAATGCCAACCCATCAGCCATGACACCACTTTCGCGGACCTTGAAGAATCGGTCCTTGAAGCGGCGGAAGACATTGGTGTCCACCTCGAACAGATTTTTTGAGACACTGTGCAACGAGACCCAAGCAACCTTCCCAGACAACTTGGTTTGAAAGAAAAAGCAGAAGAAAAGAACAGTAGCACGAATGTGCAAATAAGAACACAAAACCTCAAAGGCCCGCACCACTGCCCAACTGTTAAGGTGAAGTTGGGAGGGGGCCACATTCAAGTACTCTAACAGAGCACATTGAAAGGGAGAGATGGGAAGGACAATACCTAGCACCTCAAAGAGACACCGGTACATGAAGAAGAAGGGCAAAGCGCTCGGCGCTGCCCTCAAGTAGGGAAAGTCATCTTCCCCGCAAGGGTCGACGATGACCTTGCTGGCATCCGAAGGAGCCGTCATATGCAACGTGGAGTGGAGTGTGTTTACAGAAAAGATAGAGTCTATGGAGGAGCGGTATTTGAATACGTCCTCCCTTACCCACTCATAACCACGAGCAACTAGAACGGCTGGTGGTGACCTAGAACCAGAGCTGCGATGCATGCGCGAGGAGGTTCTAACGCCTCCAGGGCTGTTTTGCCCCACCATTCTAGAAGAAGAAGCAGGGATGATGGTGAGTGGCAAAGGTTCGTTCGCCCTTGCCTGCTGACGAGGACGGGAAGTGCTATCACCAGCTCAGCGTGAACTCGTCATCCTCTCAGAGGAAGAAGACAATCCACTTGAATCTCCACCATGGGTGTTTTCTTCTGAAGAATCACCCACGGAGATAACCTCACGCATAATGTCTTGCTCCACTGAGCCACCAGAATCACTACCACCCATGCCTAAAGCAGAATCAGAGGTGGGTGAGACAGGCATTTTTGATTACCTTGAAAGGGAAAGGAAAGCAAGAAGAGTGGAGAAGAAGACTCAGAAAAATCAACAGAAATGGCTATGAAAAATCGCAAAAATCCTTCCTATTTAAAGGTACAGTGAATATCGATGGTTTTGGGCGGGATTTCGAAACGTCCCCTAGAAGCCCGCGTCACGACTAACCACATTTACCCACTACCGCACGATCTTCAGAACGTGCCCACTCCCTGAGTGACATGTGTGCATGGGTAATGATGCGTGGGCGGCACATGACTGATAGCATTAATGAAGACATAACATATATTTCCAATAATCACATCATACGGTTACATTTTGATAGAATTCATCAACTTTGACTTTTCATCTACTTGCCATGCTCAAACTCATCGTTATCCTCGACGCTTCACTTACCTGCCTAAATTAGTCTTATCCATTAAAAGACAAAATAGTCCACCAGCATTCACAACCCGGACTACCTTGTCCAGGTTCATTTATCAACATACTCTGAGCCCAGGAACTTCTCTTGGCACAAACCGAAGGTCTGTCCTTGGTGCTATACAAAATCCAAGGTCCGCCCTTGGTCCGAGGTCCGTCCTTGGTAAATTGCAGGTGGATAAATCCAAACTACGCTAAAACCATCCCGTTTCATAAGTCTAATGTCTTGGTTGACCTCAACAATGCTACTGACCTCGACACATGACATCATTTGTTCACTCTCAAGGGATGCCAGCACTTGCTATACTACTATGAGGACATTCTGCATCGACATTTTTTCATCCTCTTTCGCCCATAAATTGGCTCAGAGGTTGGGGGGCTTATGTACAGTTCAAAATGGTAGAATGACACGTGGCCTTCGTCATAGGGGTCATTGTACAGATGGACACCTTCCACATCAGCACTGCCACATTAAATAGTGCTCTCCAAGTGGCAACCCGGACACACTTGTCCGGGTTCCTTGTCAACCCTGCTACAGGAGCGCGGACATGGACTGCTACAGTAACAATAATATCTGCTGCACAATATCTTCCTGGTTATCAAATATACTGGGATATCTAAATAGGTTCAAATACCTTATCACATCATATCTCAACAAGGTTATCTACAAGCTGTTATTTATCTACAAATAACAGCATATCAATAAGGTACACATTATCTTATATTTAAATTAGATAACTGCCTATTATCTATTATTATTATTATCTTATCAACAGATTATCAATAAACAAAGGTCCAAAACCCACACTCCACATTATAAATACGACCTCCTAGGTTACATCTCATTCACTCCATACACAATACTTGAGCGCATTACTCAAGTCACTCATTCTCTACATCTCATTCTCTTATAAATTGATGTACTTACTTGAGCGTCAGAGTGTTTTTCCTTTGTTTTGCAGGTTCCTCCTCTAAGCAAAGTCTACACCGTGTCCGATGTACAGGATTTGGAGTCCACGTTGGCCACGCCAACCTCACACGTGGAATTTCCAGATTTTGGTAAGAACAGTATACTTGATGAAGTGCTTTCCATACTACCTTATGATCGTATGCTATTATATGGAGTTTACTTATAAACTAGTATCTAGTATTTTAGCTTTTGTATTGCACAGAATAAATATTTATTTTATATAAATAAATTTATAGTAAATAATCCTAAATATACAAATTATAATTATAATTTGTAATAAATAAATACTTTTAAAAAATTTATATTTTAGATTTATAGTAAATGTTTTTAATATAACATTATTGTTAATTATTCATGATTTTAAAAAACATATTAAAATGTAAGTTAAAACTAAAAATATTGAAAATGATAAAAAAATAAAATTAAGAAAGTGTTTTAGAAACACTTTCTTTAAGAAAAGAATTTTACAGAATTTTCATTAAAGAATAATAGCCAAAAATGTGTTTGTTCAAGATAATTATTCTAATTTATTTATAAAGATTTTTAGTTTGTCATACCTGATCCTAGTTGAAACAAAGGCAATTGTTAGGTCCACCTGAGACCAACCAAAAGTTGATAATAGAAAGCCTTTGTGGGTTGCCAAGAACGTTATTTTTTGTCTTTTCATTATAGGAAAAAGATCTTGACTAATTCAGAGCTCGATAGATGGCAAAAGAACCAAAACATTGTTTTTTAAATAAATATTTACCAATTTTGTGTAGTTTGGAAACTATTTACTAATATGGGGTAGCCAAACACGCCCAAATTGGGTGTGACTGGTCCAGCCCAATTTGGGCGTGACTGGTTCAGCCCAATTTGGGCGTGACACCCCCTGAGTCACGCCCAATTACGCAGGCATGAATTAGTATGTATATAAACTTCGAACAATTATAACTTTTGATAGGAATGTTCGATTGAGGTGTAGTCTGTGTCAAAATGCTCGAAATTGAGAGAGGAAGGTCTGGGCGAAGGGGATTTGATCAACTATCTTTTCCAAAAAATGCCTCTAGGTGCCTGAAAATTAGGATTTAGGATTCAATCATCCAAAAATTTCCAAATAGTCTACTTTTTTAATTATTTAATTAGTTAATTTAATTCTATTTTTTTATTTTTTTAATTACTTCTCTTAATTTTGAGCGTTTTGACATATTGTACACCTCAATAGGACATTTCTATCAAAAGTTATGACTGTTCGAAGTTTATATACATATTTAATGCTATTCTTTTTTTTTATAGTTACAAAATAAATTTTATTTAATTTAAATATCCAGTTACCAATAATATTTACTGACTACAGTGATACACTGACACGTCACATTACTTACCAGTCAACGTTTTTTCTTTAACGATTAACTTAATCAATTTATTAATGCAAAAGAATTAATATAATAATTATCCGAAAATGAAAGTTGCTTTTATAAATTGTTATTTAATATTATTAATTGTTATTTTTATCTAATTTTAAAGTATTTTTAGACCAATCTTCATCATAGATATGATCTTCTTTACTTTTTTTAATATTGTTTTATTTAGTATTTTTTTTAATTTTATATGATTTTATTTAATATATTATAGATTTTTGCTATATCTAATTTTTAATATATTATTTTATTTAATATAATTTCTAAATTTTATATGATTTTGTTTAATATTTTTTGGATTTTTTATATAACTAATTTTTAATATAATATTTTATTTAAAATGCTTTCTATATTAAAAAATTATTTACAATTTAAAAAAAACAAAA
>CM023946.1:27278774-27301989 GCA_013407115.1 Glycine latifolia | reverse complement strand
TTTTTTATATAACTAATTTTTAATATAATATTTTATTTAAAATGCTTTCTATATTAAAAAATTATTTACAATTTAAAAAAACAAAAATTTTATATTTTAGTGGCTAACACTTTTTGCGACTGAATATTGTGGTCGCAAACATAAAAAAACAATATTCCATCACAAAACGTGTTAGCGACGAAATTAACAACGGAATTAGCGATCGAAGTAGTCATGCCCAATTTTAGCGTGTTTGGCTACCCCATATTGGTAAATAATTTCCAAATTACACCAAATTGGTAAATATTTATTTAAAAAATAATATTTTAGTTCTTTTACCCTCGAGATAGATAAATAAAGGCTGATCAAGAAAAACTTACTACAAAGACAAATATGTTGAATATTTAACGAGGGAAAATGCTTTGAAACATCATTGTAATGCCTGAGACGCACTTCTTTGTATCCATTTCTTTGATTGATAGCCAGATACTACGCAAACTAGATGCATTTTCAGAATAATCTCTTCAACTACAAATAAAAGCAAATCGCTGCATACAGCATTATTTACAAGCCGATATAAATGTAATGGTACACTGTTGTACACGCTGGAAACTATTGGCTTACATTCCAACATTTCATCTTCTGGAGAATTATGTAGTAGCTGCGTAATTCAAGTTCTGTAAACCACCATTCCTTTAACGGTTAGTATTTGTCAAAATCATAGAACTCTATGTTCTTGTATTTCTGGGTTATAATCTCAGCTTGAACTTTTCTTGCTGTGTCTGTTGCACAACCAACAAGAATAAGAATAGATGTTCCCGCAAATCCCCGGAATGCGGTCAAGTGAGTGATCTGTTCAACAACTGCTGGACCAGCAGCCAAGATAGCCAAAAATGTTGAACCCAGAACTGATATTCTACTAAGAACCTGTACCAAGAGAGAAAACCAATGGTTCAATTTTTTTTTTTTTAAGTTCAAAGATAATGTTCATTGAATTTTCAAAAGAAATCTAACACTAAATTCCATTCACAAGGAGAGATATCACAATCCGTACAAATTTGAACTTTGATCTAATTATCACAAACTACAAAGCTAATGGCATACTAGTATAGCATATATATTTACTCCCTTCAGTCCTTTATATAAGAAACAAACAGGACTACTTTTTTGGTCCTAATTATAAGAAACATGGACTCACTTTCAAATAAATCATTGTTAATTTTCTTTTATACCCTTAATTTTATTATGAAATATATTAAAATGACACACTTACAACGCATGTACGTAGATGCATTTATTAACCTAATAACAATACAAGCCACACTCGTTGGTGGAAAAAAGTATTCCTTGAATTATGTGAAGTGTCATTAAATATAATCACTACTCACTAGTCACTATTTAGTTCTATATGGGTATTTTAGGAATAACATTTAAATTTATGACAATATTAATTAAATTAACTAACTTAAGTGTTAACTACTTTTATTGATCTTGATGTATTAGCCATTTGTTTCTTGTATAAAAGACGCAGAGAGAGTATATTTTTAAGAGAAAAAAGACAGTATATAATCAGAAGGAAATAGCAAAACGCAAAACTAGATAAGGACGGAATTACTGTTTTGATAAATGTAGCTGTACTTCTGCCTGGTCTGACAAGTGGAATTGAAGCACCTTGACGTTTCAATTGTTCACTCACATCATCAGGGTCCAGTTGTAGGAAAGTGTAATAGTAGTTGAAGAAGGCTATCAAAAGTATGTTAAATGGAAGGTAGAAGGAACCTACAACAAATATCCGGCTAAGTAAAAAGCATCAATGCATAAAGAAACAAAACTTTAATGACAATAAAGTTTAATAGAATTTCATTTCAACAATGTACAGCAACAACAAAGCCTATGTGTATGCATTGTATATTTGTCAAATACACGACTGACATGGAATGTCAGACTTGCCATTTCAGGAAAAAATAGTCTTAATATAAATTCAGTGCAAAAACAACCAAGTACCTCCTGGATTTAACGTCACTGCAGCCTTCTTTAGTGCAGTTAAACCAGTGAAGCGTGCTAAAGTACCAGGAAGAGCTAATGATGATGTAGAAAATATGATAGGCATTACTCCAGAACTATTTACCTGACAAAATAGAAGATCTACATTCTCAAATTTTGAGGTTTAATGTGATAAATTTAATGAATAATCAAATACATGACATGATTAGAAGGGTGAGATGACACAGTAACATAGAAGATAAAACTAGGAAGTTAGTGAAATGGAGTGAGGACCTTAAAGGGTAGATAAGCAGACTTTTCAAGTCCAGTGCTTCTGCTGGTGAATCTAGAAGCATAGTTAAGTGGGATTTTTCTCTCTGCTTCCTGAAAACCAATGTTGGAGATCAACATCTCTTTGCTAGTTCAAATACATCTTTGTTTAACAATAAGAATGAGATTTACCTGAACATAAACAATACCAACTACCAACAAAAAGAAGGACACAACAATGGTAGCAAGTCCAATGTAGTTTGCATCATTAAATGCTTGAGCAATTGTCCTACCAAAAGAAGCTGGCAAGTACGAGATAATGTTTGTGAATATCAAAAGAGAGGTTCCATTCCCAAGTTTTAGGTCTGTAATTCGTTCTCCAATGTACGTTGTAAACACGGAGCCAAGAGTCAATAAGATAACAGAAGAAATAACCCACTCTGTAGAAAAGTCATTGACATAGGGACGTAGGAAAAGAACTTGGCCAATTGCCTGTAGCGAAAAAGAACAAACAGAAAAACACAAAGGAGAAAACTCAATTAGTAATACGCAGAGTGTATAGTGAATTAAACAGCATGGATTTTCAGGCAAGAATCTCCTTCGTTTTGCATAAAGTTAGTAAACAAAATAAATCTTTTTTTTTCTTTTTTTGCAAAAAATTATCCCAAACAAAAGTTCACAAATTGCTGACCTGCACAACGGCAAATCCAACTGAAGCATATCGAGTGTACTGCAGAACTTTCTTTCTTCCAGCCTCACCTTCTCTCTTTTGAAGATCTTGCAATTTGGGATATACTTGTGCAAGAAGCTGGAAAACAATCTGTGCATTGATGAAGGGAACAATGCCAAGGGAGCATACCCCAAGTCTACCAATACCACCACCAGAAAACGAGTCCAAAGTGCTTAACAGACTGTTCTGATCCAAATTTCCAACAAAAGCCTCCCTATTAACTCCACCTAGGGGTATGTATACTCCAAGCCTTGACAAGGCAAGAAACCCTAAAAGCTTGAGAAACTTTCCAGGCAGTGGACCCTTAAAAAAGTCACCAAAATCTATTGAACTATCCTCTATTGCAGCTGCCAACACCAAAATACAATAATCAATTGAACAATCCTCTATTGCTAGGAGATACAAAACTCATAATTTCAGGCTCCATAAGATAAATAAAGAGAAGAATGATACCTGCTACCCCTTGAGAAGAGTTAGGTTTTCCCTTTTCTGCACTTGAAGTACTCTCAAATGTTTGTGTAATTGAGCACACCAGATTTTTCCAGGTAGAATTCAGAGCAGAAGATAAATCTGAGTTAATACCCAAGGGATCAAAATTTGCTAGCTCACTGCTGCAAAGTTTGAAACAGCAAGTGTGGCACAAAATAATTACAACCAACAACAAAAGGGAAGAAAATTAAATGGTTGCAATTTTCTCTCTAAAATAGAGTAGAGACAATTGACCTATGAAGCACGGATACTTCTCTTGTTCGAAGTGTCACCATGTCAGAAACTTTTCCAACACCGACACACCTGGACACTTGTTCCGACACTTATTAGATGTTTGATTCAAAAATCACTTATGTGTTGGCTTGAACACTTAAGTTGTCACATTTAAACAACTAATACACTTGAAAAAACATAGAAGATTGGTTTAAAAAGATGAATATACCATCATTTAGATATTTTGTTATATGCTACTCATACTTCATTAAATTAGAATATCTCTGTTTGTGTGTGTATAGGTGTCCCCGTGTTAGACATTAGCCGTGTTGAAGTATCCGTGTCAAAGTCCGTGTTTCATAGCAATTGACCAATGACCACAGTAACAAGCACTACACTCTTTGCCCTAAGAAATAACAGCAAATATCTATAAATTCATTCAGTGGAGGGGGAAGTTACATAAGTTACAGCACTAAAGATCAAGGGATATGTTTCGTTCATCTTGTTAATAGTCAAAGCAATTAGTACTCCAGAACCAAACACAGATAATTACTAAATTCGATCTAAAAAGGAGCACATATTGTTTAAGTGGGTCTTTTGAAGAGTTCCCTTTTCCATTCAACTTGTTTTAAAGTAGAATGAAAGAATTGGAATCAAGATAAATATAAATAAAAACCTGGTGGAGAGATGGTGAGTATTCCATGAATGAGTGGGTCTTCTTTGGACAGAAGAACTAGCTTGGCAAATGGATGTTGTTTTGAGTGTTTTGGAGGGTTTTGCGTTGAGACGATTAAGCCAGAAGCTGAAAGGAGAAGAAGAACAAAAAGAAGCTTCCCTAACCGTTATCAACATTATTATCCACAATCTCTCTTCACTTGGCCAGCGTAGCCTGTGTAGGAGTAGAGTGACGGAATCTCAACACAAATAATGATATTTATTAACTCCTTTATTTTTATTTTAAAAAAAAAAACTAAATTGTAGTTTGCTATTGGTGTAATTTTCATTTATAAAGGTTTAAATACTAGTACCTTATTAGTACTTATAATTTAGTATTTTTTAATTTTTTGTTTTTGTAAAAAAAATCCTTCAAAATTATATTTGTTTAACTTTTTTGTCATTTAAGTTGTTTAGATCACTTTTCTTATTATTCAAATCACTGTCTAAATTGATTTAAAGATGAAAAACAAAAAAAATATTATTTGCACAAGGATGAAAAATAAAAAAATGTTAAATTATATGGACACAAAATGTATGTAAGCCTTTTTTAAAATTAGACAATTTTAATTTTTTTTCATCAATAAATCATCCATAGCTAATGGTTGACTATTGACATGACTTGATGATAATGACGAGATAATAACATGTAAGTCTAAAGACTTACACTAAATCTCAATCATCGATATAATTCAACCCAATGGTTCATAATATTTTAATTAAAAAATTGAAAATATTTAAAAAGATGTCACATGATAACTTACTTATTTCCCTCCTTTGTTGTTGTAGGTTCTTCCTTAATTGAATTGACCATTTCATAATTGAAATTAGACTAAAATATGTTTGTAATCTCATATATATATATATATATATATATATATATATATATATATATATATACGACTTTTGTTTTTTATTCTTAATACTTTTTTTCTTCGCTTTTGTTCCTTGATACTTAAAAAGTTTTGGATTTGTCCCTATTATTACTAGTGGTATGTTAACAGCTAACATCTTTATTAACTTGACACATTAGCTACCTACGTTGTATCACGTTGGATAAAAGTAACATGTAAGTTAATGATGTGTCAAATGCATGACTGCCAATAATTAATAAATTAAAAAACATTAAAAACAAATTTGAGAATCCATTTATCAAAACACTGTTGTTTTAATATAGGGTCGATACTTCTTCCCTTAAAGGTTTGTTTAGTTCCATAGAGAAGTTGATCTTATTGATACTCTATTTGTTACCTCCATTCATGTTTCTTTAGGCTTCGTTGCCTTCTTGTTTGCATGCGCGAGTTTAATGTGCTTCAACCCATAAAGGACAATCGCATCAATGGGAGTTTCTTCGTCGTCATTTAGGTCTAGTGGCATTCATTGTTAGTGCATAAATCTGGTGATTCAACTAACATCTTGAATCAAGAAGCATCCTAACAAAAAAAATTGGCAATGTGTTGAGTGGAATGTAAGAAATTTTTACTCTTGCCCTCCATGGTTTGTGTTGTGTTTTGTTTTAGGATTTTTATTTTATTATATTATTTTTCCAGGAAAGCACGAGGTGCAAATTTCTGGCTTAGGATGATGATTTGAAGAAAAAAAAATCTGTAAACCAAGATTCTGCAAGTCATGTGGATGTTAGTTCTTATATTTCACAAGATGAGCTGAAGGAGAGGGTTATAGCAATTAAAGAGAAAGTTGCATCACAATAGGAAAAATATGATTTGTACGTTGAACAAGTAAAAGACTTGAAGAAGATGCTTGCAAAAGAAGGGGCTCAATGTCGAGCACATGTCAAAGTTGAAGAACTACAAAAAAAAATGCAAAGCAACAAATGAAGATTAATATGGAAAGAAATAGGGTCAAGGTCTTAGGATGCATTGTTGTCTTCTTTTGGGGTTTGTTAAGTGTTGTGACCATTGCATTAGCAATGAAGTAGTTGTTGTCAACTGTTGTTTTTTTTTTGTTAGAGAACTCGTTTAATGTTGTCATCTAGACAATTATTGGTTACAGGTTATGCTCATGTAATGACATGTTTGTTTAAATAAGTATTGACATTAGGAACAAGTTTAATTGTGACAAATTGTAATTTTGTATGTTGCTTTTGGTATTGACATTTAGTTTGTGATGATATGATTTGTTCAACGTTTTAGGTTAAAAAAAAAGTAAAGAATTTTGATTTAGGTCCTTTATAAATTCTACATATTGTTTTAGGTACCTGATAAATTGGAAAATTTTGTTTCAGTTCCTATCTTTTCATTGTGTTTTGTGTTTGGTCCCTAATTGTTGAATTATGTTATTTGTCTCCCTACCCCTGCCATTAGTGGACTATAGTTTGTAATTTTTAACATGTTATCCAATTATGTGCATTTTTTGTCTATAAGGATTGAGATACTATTTCAAATTTAATATCTAACATTCAGATAAGAACTTAGATTTTACATTAGGTATTTCAATAAGAGTTATTCATTACATTGCAACAAAATGATATCCAAATAGTAATTGTCATTACTAAACATGTACTCTAATAGGCGACAAAGCCCGTAACATTAACCAGAATGCAACTTTGGCCTCTGGCAAAGCCATGTAGTACATACAAAATACAAAATACCCTTTACATCCCTTAATTCATGAACAAAGTAATCCATAAAGTAAACTAAAACAAGCATAATCTATAAATTTAAAGTAAAAATCCAGCATCTCCAAAATAATTCGTCATTGTTGGTGCTCAAAAAATCATCCTTCACATTCCGACCACTACCATTTTTTAGGTGTTCCTTCCTGCCTAATAGGAGGGCTGGTAACTTCTTGTGATAGAGATTCCTTTGTTGTGGTAGAGCTTCTTGTGACAGGTCTTGGAGGTTTAAAACCTTGAAATTTACATCAAGTTTTTTTTTTACCACCCTGAAATACAAAAGCTTGTCAACATTAAACGATTTTAATGAAAACAATAACTAAATAAGATTAGCGTTTAGAAGTTGAAACTAAAACAACCTTTTGGATGCTTGCTTGTCCATCTGATTTTGCTTTGTTTGGATAAGCCAACCTTATGCACAATTCAATCAATCTCATTGATTGCATTATTTTCCTTTCGATAACATCATGAATAGATTGACCTTTTGTCAGCTCAAACATTTTTTTCCTTCGAATTTTGAATGCTTAATGGGGCTGATTGTGCATAGGGTGTTGTCCTTTCAGATAGCTTGATCTTTTTGCTAGCTTTTTCGTTGTTGTGTGCAATAAATCAACTTTATGTTTTCCCTACATAAACAAATTAATTGAATTAATGAAATAGTTAATGATCAACATAATGCATATCCTCATTTCATAACTTACCCTGTTACTAGACTTTGCAATCCAAGAAGGCATTTGTGTAGAAGGACCATCAACACTTGTTGCAGCTGGGGTTTTGTCACTCATGACCTTGGGTGTTGCATTTTTCCTTTCTGGTTTCTCTTTCTTAACGCAAAGGATGTCTTCAGCTTTCTAGCTACAATTGTAGGTGCATGAGTTACATTAGTTAATGTAGCATCACTTGCTTTTATCTTTGCAAATGTATTCTTATCAGTGGCAACTACAGTTGCATGTGTAGGAGTTGGTTTTCTTGATGGTGCAACAATTTATTTTGTCTTATTAGTGGTGGCTACTAATGATTTGTCTGATGATGCAACCAGGACTTGCTTAGATTTAACTGTTGTTGGTTTTGCATTCTTGATAGTCTTTGAAGCATTTTTCATTAAGATTGTGCTTTTCTTTTATGCATTTGTCCAATAGTCTGTTCAACTCCCTGTAATGACAAAATGAGGAATTACCATGTTAGGTCATTATCAACAGTTCATTAAATAAACTAAGCTAAATAAAAACATTTATCATGTTATAATGCACATCATTCTTAGATTGTTGTGACTAAATAATAGGTATTGTGTTGTCTGCCACAAGTACTATATTGTCAGCTACAAGTATTGTGTTGTCACCTTCATTGTTGTCTTTATCGCCAACTTCATCAACAACTAGAGAAGGAGGCAAAGTGCACTTCCTTTAATTGTGCCCAAATTTTCCATATCTTCTACACTAGTAAGGTGTTGCTTTTTCTTCAATTTAGCAGGATTAGGAACCTCATCAGGTTCCCTTCTCCTTAACTTCTTAGGTCAACCTAGACCCCTCTTATGTTCAGGTGTGTTAAGTCAAAATATATTTATGTCTTAAGACGAATCAAGACTCCTAATTATTTTGATTATATACAAATAAATATAAATGTTAAAAGTTGTGTATGATATTTTATCATATTATGTTGTGTGATTTTGTGTCTGAATAATCAGATGGTAGCAAGCTTAAGCCAACATCTAATACAACACTTAAGAGCTTGACTCCAGGGCTGACTTGTTTCTCCCTTTCCACTAAAATAGTGCTATTGAAAGCCTCACTCCAATTATTCAACAAATCACATTTAGGATAATGCGAAAAGGCATGCTTACAATACCGAATAGCCTCGCAACCATCGAATAGCCCTGTGACACCGAACATGTCCTTGTTCATTCACCTCTTTTAAACAACACCGAACATGCAAAAAGGCATCCTTCCTGGATGATGGTTTTGAGGTGTGCAATTTTCTTAGTACTGGATAGCTTGGAGAGCAGGTCAGCCCTGGTGTTACTCTCTCGTGGTATATGATACATCTCAAAACACTCAAAGCTATCTATGAGTGTCTTGGCTAAGTGATAATACTGGAGGAGTACTGTTTCTTTGGTTTGAAACTTATTGGCTACTTGTCCCTGGACGAGTTGCGAGTCGGAGTAGCACCTCAGACATTTAGCCCCGACTTTTCTTTTGAGCTTAAGTCCTACTATGAGTGCCTCGTACTCGACTTAGTTGTTTGAAGCTTTGAAATTATGCTTGAGGGCTTGTTTTAGCGAGATGTTGCTAGATCCCTTAAGAATAATATCTGCTCTGCTTCCCTGCCCATTGGATGCTCTATCTACATAGAGATTCCACCAGTCTAGGGTGGATTTGGCTTTCCCCGAAAAACTCTGCTAGGAAGTACACCATGAATTGTGTCTTCATGGAATGAAGGTTGAATTATGATAATTCGACTGACAATGTCACCATCCTGCCTGCTAGTTCGGGTTTCTGCAGTACCTTCTTGATATGATAGTTAGTTTTAACTATCATCTGGTGACTTTAGAAATAGGGCTGAAGGCGTCTGGTGGAAGTGACTAGTGTCAAGACTATCTTTTCTATCATTTGATAATCTTTCTCGGTGTTATGTAGCATGTGGTTGGTGAAATAGATAGGGAGTTAATGCTTTCCTTCTTCTTGGACAAGTGTTGAGCTGATAGCCTCATCCGCCATTGAGAGATATAAGAGCAATGGTGCCTCCAGTCTAGGTCGACTTACGATAAGTGGTGCAACAATTGTCTTTTTGAATGCCTTGAAGACCTACTCACAAGTTTTGTCCCAGAGGAAAGGTTTGGTCTTGTTGAGCAGTTTGTAGAAAGGCTTTGCCTTTTTGGCAAGTTTTGGGAGGAACCTTGATAGAGCTGCTAGTCTTTTGTTTAGTTTCTGAACTTCAGTGACATTGGTCGCGCTATGCATCTATAATACGGTCGTATATTTGTCCAGGTTGGCTTTAATTCCATGATGTGTGATCATGAAACCAAGGAATTTTTCACCGCCCACCCCGAATGTGCATTTTTTGAGGTTGAGACGCATGTCATACCTCCGTACTTCTTCAAATACTTCTTCTAAGTCCGCTATGCATGTAGCTGCACACTTTAAACCTTTGAAGAAAGGAAGTCTTAGGATAATTTGGAATAGAGAAAAGAAATGAATAGAAATATAGAATGTTATAGGATTATAGGTCACGGTTTTTGGAGACAATGAGAAAGTGAGAAAATGAAAGCAAGGTGTGTAGAAAATGACAATTGGCCGTGGGCTTAGATGATAGCATATATGTGTTGTTTTTGTTGTACAAGAGACTATTTATATTGAGTGAATTAGTTAGGACTAAACTTGGTTAGGAGTTAGTTTAGTCCTAAGGTAACTAATTAATCTCATAGCTTTGTGATGTATGGCCGAACCATTAGCCATTAGTTTTCCCAAATCTACCTTGCAATGAAATCCAAACTTCAAGCAAACTTCAAGCAAACTTCAAGAACCCCAAAACTGTCCAGCATTTCATGTGAAGCCTTAGCTGGTTGGGAGCTTTTAATTTCAGCAATGGAAGATGGAAGAGAGGTTAGGGATGAAGGTGGAAGACACTGTAACGACCCGCCTCGTCGCTACTGTATCACTAACTCTTAAACACTCCATAAATATGTTTTAACTGAAGATATCTTTAATTTGATTTTGAAAATGGTAGTAAATTTTTCGTAATCACGTAACGATCGTAATCATAAACAAGACATGTATAAAACATCCTAATTGCACATATATATACAAAATGTGGTTTAGTTGTAAGTACAATTATCCATGTCTAAAATGTACAAGCGTCTTACAAAGGAAATTGAGAAATTAAACATTGGGTGTGTAACTAGCAAAACACAGGTGTGACTATCAAAACAATGGGTGTAATTAGCAAAACATAACTCCTGCCCGGGATCTATCACATTGACATCCCGGCAACTCGGCGGCTCCAACCAAAAGGCGATCATCTTCCCGGTCACCTACTGCTATCCATCTGCTCACACGAACACGGTTCGTGATCATCACAGGTACCAAATCACCCGATACAACAAAGTAAAGGTGAGTTCATTATGTAAAATAACAAGCAAAAGGTAACATCAGTTAAGGAAGACAATCCAAGCATCACAATTTCGCCACAAAATCCAAATATCTCAATACGCAACCAACATGAACAGGCATCCAGGAACATTCCACAAGTCAACTTATAATGCCTAGCATGATGCATGCTCCTGACTCAACTCTCAGCATGCAATGTGGTACCATCTCGGAAATAGGCCATCCCTGTGGTCAAATGATGCAGTAGCTTGTCAGGTTCACTCTGACGTGCACAGGAAGCACCCCCCCATGGTGATCAGCCAAATGGGTGTCAGAAGAAGTTCCCAACAGACGTGACCCCCCAGTACCCCGGTACCCTACAGCCAATCATCAATCTTATTTCCGTCATGCAAATGTTGTATGTCTCTCATGGGCACCATCAACATATGGCCCAGCACAGGAACAACCCCGTCTTGGCTAGGATCTCCATACCCTCCCATGAACATATATGCCGCCCAAAACAAGGGCCGCCCCAACACGGGCTCATTGATGCACTGACCGTGGTCCTTGCAAGGTTCACCAGCCGGTCCCGACATCTCACGTGTCTATACATAGCATATCACCACGACTCCATCAATGTATGGCCCGACCTTGGATCAACTTTGTCCTGGCTAGGATACTGCCATACACCCCCGTGGGTATCTATGTATATCCACCCGCATTAAGATCACCATGGGCACCATCAATGCATGGCCCAACCTGGGAACAACTCGTCCTGGCTAGGATACTGCCATACACCCCCCATGGTATCGATGCATACATCATCTCGAGCCATTACATAGGCCAATCTCAATTATTATCATAGTAGACACATACATCTCTTACACATCATAAACACCACAAACAAGTGAGCCATTATGAAGTATTAAGTGTCCGGGTTGGCACCTAGCTAAAATAACTCGAGATAAGAATTCGAACAAAGTCGGACGAGGGCGGATAAGATCGGTCAAGGCTGGAAAAGGTGGTAAAGGGCAGTCAAAAAGGGGTAAAGGTTGGACAAGGGAAGACGAAGGTGGACAAGAGCGAATGAGGTCGGAAGAGGTCAGTCGAAGTCAGTCAAAGGCGGTCAAGGATTCTTTGGGTTTCTATAAAATACCATAGGACGGACTTGGTACTATGAAATCGATTACATAAGCACTGTAATCGATTATAACAGATAGCACATGCAAGACTCGGGTTGGTATGAGTATTACCAACCTACACAAGGTCGTCCGGGCAAGGAAAATCGAGTAAGGGAAACTCGGTGATTCTAAGAGAAAAGGTGCGGACTCTTCCGAGTAGGGAAACCCGGTAGCTTAAAAAGAAAAAGCTTGAACTTAACAATTCTAAAGAGAATAACCCAACCGAGTAGAGGATCTAGTGGCTCCCTTCCCGAGGAAGCATGAGCTCATCTGGATTAGGGAACCCGATGGCTCACTCTCTTGAAGCAAACTTAAGCTCAACAGCTCTGAGGTATCATCTCGGGTAAGGAACCTGGTATATCGACGTCCGCCAACAAGGACTAAGCCATGTCTTGCATGCACACATGCCTGCTTCGTAATTCGCTCAGCTCGGCATACCCATCCCAGTACCCGACATCTCAAACACAAGGGATTGATACACATGTTTAACTCGGCCTACCCATCCCAGTACCCGACATCACAAACACAAGGGGTTGATACCTATGTGCAACACGGCCAGCCCATCCCGGTACCCGACACCTCCACGAACACTTCTACAAAGTGTCTTGGGAGTTTTTCAGCATCAAAATGCAAACTTCACACACATGCATGGGGAGTTCTTACAACATCAACTCTCCCTTCAAGAACACAACACCAGAACATCATTAAGCATCAATAATAAAACACCAACTAACGAACATAATGTGTAACCCGTTCCATCCACTCAAAGGCATAGCTTTCTGGAAAACAACACACACAGGGACATGCAATCATCGCCATGGTTGGACTCCCTGGCCCTCAACCATGTTACTTAAAGTGGTTATCAAACATAATAAACTCCCCTTACCTAACCTGGAGTTCGTTCTACAGTGGTCTTCGAATTGAAGGTGACACATAAGGGTTGAGGGAGAAAGGTTTCTGGGTGTGGGTAAGCTTAGGGAGAAAAGGAGAGAAAGCGTAAAGGAGTAGAATAGGAGGAAAAACACGCTTCCACTGCATACTCCTATGCTTAAGTACCCAGCTGACAAAGCAGTTTTGCCTTTCGTGCAAACACAGCAACCACAAGTCAACAAGGATAGCTATCAACCACTAACACGCATACCAAGGCAAACGCACTCAAAACATCAATTATCAAATAAAACATGCAATAAAACATATAATAAAACATATGATAAAACATATAATTAATCAGCATAACACACACATAAATGTCTCATTTATGTTACTTAAAATCTGGGGTGTTACAGACACCATGGAGAAGCTATCCAATAAGTCTAGGAAGAATCACCACAATAGCTTGAAGCCATTGATAAGAAACAAGAGATTTTTGCACAAGAACAAGAGAGAAATTCTCACACAAATTTTCAGATTTGTATTAATGAACCAAAGTTTTTTTACATTCAGTTTTGGGTACCTTATAAAGGCCACGAAATTACAAGCTAATGCTCTTGAAATGACAATTCAAATGAAGCTTGTAGTGCACACTAAAGGGGCCTAAAGCAAGCTGAAGCTTGTGGTGCAAGCTTCTCTTAAGTGACTCTTGGTTGTCCCAAACTCCTTTGGCTGTCCCATTTTCGTGAAAAGTGCAGTATTTTTAGCTTTTAAGTGCAACCAACTAATTTACTAAGTTGCTACACAAATTACACACAAGTGCACCTACACCTTTTTACACAATTGCACTAAAAATCCTTTTTATTGTTTCTACTTTTGCTTCTAACAAGTGTTAAGTTTAATTGGAATTAAATTTAACTTGAGACATTAAAATCCAGCCCTTGTTATCCTTAAGTTGGTGTGCCTCCTCTTATTTTTCCAAGTTAGCCTTGTTATGGTCTTGAAGTGCTTGGGTTCTAGCCCTTGTCATGGGTCCTTTAAAGCTCACCAAAGGAAGTGCTTCAAGCTCTCCTTCGAGACCTTTGGCTTGTAATGGACCTCCAAGGGAGTTCTGGTGATTGGTGAGGATGTGAGGTCGCAGGGTATGTTTTACCGTGGCCCCACGATGGGTGTCAAATGTTCTTACCAAGATCTGGAAATGCCACGTATTGAGCTCGAAGTGGTCCAGGTGGGTTCCAGACTTTGCACGTCGGATGGTGAGTCAACCTTGTTAAGGAGGGGGGCCTATAAAACAAAAGGAAGGACTCCAACTCTTAAGTAAGTACATCAATTATGAAAGTATAACTAAGTATAAGTATCTCTGAGGTAGCCTCAAAGTATGTTCATCGTGGGTGAATGTGTAGTGTGTATGAGCATTAGTAGTGGATTAGTATATCATATATCAAAGGTTTAGAGAGAACCTGTATTTATAGCGTGGAGTATGGGCCTTGGGCCTTTGTTTGATAGTTAATATGTTCATAAGATAACAGATAATAACAGACAGTTATATAAGTGTGTACCTTGTAGATATGTTGTTACTTGTAGATAAGTATCAGCTTGTAGATAATCTCTTGGAGATATTCTAGGAAATAAAGTGGTACACTTATTCAAATAAGTGTAACATATAAGTTGTTGTTGACTAGGGAGACCTGGCTGTTGAGGGTTGACGTCCGCGCTCCTATAGCAGGGCTGATTTAATGACCCGCCACGTCGCTACTATATCACTACTCTTAATCACGTCATTAACATGTTTTAAATGAAAACTCCTTTACGTTGATTGTGAAAACACTGTTAAATTTTTTGCGAGTACATAATGACCACCATCATAAAGTGTAAATAAGATACATGTGAGACATCTCAAGTACACACACACACACACACACACACACACACAGATATATATATATATATACACACACACACACACACAAAACGTGGTTTAGTTGTAGGTACAATTAACCATGTCTAAAAGAAACATATAAGTGTTTTACAAAGGAAACAAGAATTTAAGCAACGGGGTACAATTATCAAAGCAATGGGGTGTAACTAGCAAAACACAACCCCTGCCCGGGATCTAATCTATTGACAACTGATAAGCATTTTTCATGTGGCTTCAAAACAATTAAACTAAGCTAATTCGGTAGCACAAGATTAACCTAGGTCGACTCAAAGTCACTATCAATATGGTTCTATCTTTAATTCAATACTAACAATAAAGGGGATTTTTGTCGAATAGTTTGCAGGCGCTAAGTAAAAATTGCAAAAACACAAACTACGATTAAAGATCAATGCAGAAACTAACAAAATTGATAACAAGTAATGTAAAATAGATTAAAGAGCATCAATCCAATTCACCAAACCAAGCTATTCGAATCATCATCGTTCTCAGAAATTTATCCTATTGTGAAAGTTCATTCAATTTCATTAGAAGCAGTTCAATCGAATTAATCCCTAAATTAATTGAAACCACAACCCTAATTGAAATATCATCCAATTAATCTGTGATTCATATTCGAAATTAGGAAATGAATCCATAACCTAATCTGCTTTCAATCCTAAACGCATTCATAATCATAAAAACAGAATAGCAATTGAAGAAGAAAGTGAACATTCACACAAAATTCAAAATACTAAACCAGAACTCAAATTCTTCTCTTGCTTGGGTTGGATCCTTGGATTGATTGATTATTTAGCCTTCCATGATCATCATCAATGAAAGCCTTATGAAATAAGTGCACGAAAATGGAAGAAGGGAAAACGAAAATGAAGAACAATGAAGAACAAGGAAGAACAGTTGAGAGAAAATAAGAGAAAGGGTTTTGATTCTAAAAACTTAAAAAGAGAAATGTAAAACTGTTTTTGCAAAATGAAATGTAAAGTAATAATTGCTCCTAATGTCACTAATATATAGTGACTAAGTCTGAAGAAAAGAATGGGCCATGAACAACCCATCAATTCTAATTATTTATGCTATTTAAACCAATAAAAGTCCAACTCACAGCCCAAAATATAAGTACAGTGGTTCTAACTTCAAAGCCTAAAATGACCCTCCAAATGGCAGAATTGGCCTCGGCTTATTTTTGGCAAACTTGTAGATCTTTTCGTTATCTTTCCAAAGTCTACAAGAACGCTCAATTTGAAGTTCCATAGAGCTCTGAAGGTCCTACACAAGGAAGATACATCAAGTGAGCATAAAATCCGAAAATGCGCAACAATTAGCAATTAAGCCCACTAACTTGCCTAAGACAAAAACTGAATTAGAATGGGAAAATAAAAGTCCAAGAGAAGTCAAATAATCTAAGAATGATAGAAAAATATATAACTAAAGGCACTCCATCAACAACCCGGCAACTCGGCGGCTCCAACCAAAAGATGGTCATCTTCTAGGTCCTACTGCTGCCCGTTTGCTCACACAAACACGGTTCGCGATCATCACAGGTACCAAACCACAAGGTACAACAAGCAAAGGTGAGTTTATCATGTAAAACAACAAGCAACAGATAACATCAGTTAAGAAAAAGGCAATCCAAACATTTCATCACGCAACTAACATGCATGGGCATCTAAGAACATTCCACAAGTCAACCTGTAATGCCAAACATGATGCATGCTCCTGGCTCAATTCTTAGCATGCAATGTGGTACCATCACAGAAATAGTCCATCTTGGTATACAGATGATGCAGTAGCTTGTCAGGGTCACTCTGTTGTGCACAGGTCGCTCCCCCCAGTGGTGATTAGCCTCGGGTGTCAGAAGGAGTCCCTAACAGACGTGGCCCTCCAGTACCCTGGTACCCTACAACCATCATCCTATTTCCATTGTGCAAATGCAGTATGTCACATGGGCTCCATCAATGCATGGCTCGGCCCGGGAACAAATCCGTCCTGGCTAGGATAATGCCATGCACCCCCATGCACATACGTTCCGCCCCAAACGAGGGCCGTCCCAACACGGGCTCATCGATGCACTGACCGGGGTCCTTGCAAGGTTAACCACCGGGTCCCGGCATCTCATGTGTCTATAGATAACATATCACCACGACACCATCAATGTATGGCCCGGCCCGGGAACAACTCCGTCCTGACAAGGATACTGCGATACACCCCTGTGGGTATCTATGTATATCCACCCGCATTCAGATAACCATGGGCAGCATCAATGCATGGCCCTGGAACAACTCTGTCTTGGCCAGGATACTGCCATGCCCCCCCCCCCATGGTATCAATGCACGCAATCATCTCACGTACCAACCTTCCAAGGTTCCAATATTATCGTATAAGTTCATTACATACACGTCAATAGTAACACAACATAGACTAGGGAGCCGGTGTGAAGTATTAGGTGTCTGGGTTGGCACCTAGATATGATAACTGTGAGGTAGGAATCCAAACAAGGTCGGATGAGGTAGGATGAGGTCGGTAAAGATCGGGCAAGGTTGGTAAAGGTTAGTCAAAGGCGGTCAAGGGGGTCCTCGGGTTTCTATAAAATACCAAGGACCGACTCAGCACTATGCAATTGATTACATAAGCACTGTAATCGATTATAATAGATAGCGCTTGCAAGACTCGGGATTGTATTAATATCACCAACCTACACAAGGTTGTCCGGGTAAGGAAACCTGGTAGCTCACAAAGAAAAGGTACGAGCTCTACCGAGTAAGAAACCCGGTGGCTCATAAAGAGAAGGCTTGAACTTAGCGATTCTAAAGAGAATAGCCCATCCCGGGTGAGGAACCCGGTAGCTCTAACGAAAGGAGATGAGCTTAACTGAGTAGAAGACCCAGTGGCACTTTTCCTGAGAAGGCACAAGCTTATCCGAGTTAGGGAACCCGATGGCTTTCTCGAAGTAACTTGAGCTCAACAGCTCTAAAGTACCACCCCGGGTAAGGAACCCGGTATATCTAAAGAAAAGGAAGTGAGCCTTAGCAGCTCTAAGGAAACAACCCCGGGTAAGGAACTCAGTATATAGACGTCCACCAACAAGGACTAAGAGTCACGTCTTGCATGCACACATGCATGCTACTTAAACAGCTCAGCTCGACATACCTATCCCGGTACCCGGCACCTCCACAAACACTACTAAAAAGTGTCTTGGGAGTTTTCAGCATCAAGATGCCAACTTCACACATATGCACGGGGAGTTCTTACAACATCATTCCTCCATAAGAACATCATCAAGCATCAACACAAAACACCAACCAATAAACATAAAGCATATCACGTCCCATTCATTAAAAAGGCATAGCTTTTCTGGAAAACAACACACACCAGGGACATGCAGTTATCGTCATGGTTGGACTCCCTGGCCCCCAACCATGGTATCTAAAGCTGTTATCAAACATAATAAACTCCCTTTACCTAACCAGGAGTTCATTCTCGAGCTTCACGACAGGTTGTCCAAAACTTTTGCTCCGGCCATGAGGTTCTTCTCGATGTCGGGTTGTCCAAAACTTTTGCTCCGGCCACGAGCTTCTTCACGATGGGTTGTACAAAACTGTTATCAAACATAATAAACTCCCTTTACCTAACTAGGAGTTCCTGATTTAATAACCTTACAAGTCAATCTGAGCTAGTTTCTCATCATCCGAGTTTTAGGGCTCTTGAGAACTAGCCGAGTTCCAAAAATCTAGCCAAGCTTCACGAACTTGTCGGGCTCTAAAAGCGTTCCAGTTTTCTGAATTTGTATTGAATAGCCAAGGTCCTTATTAAATGAGCCAAGCTCCACAAATCTAAGCTCTACAAATGATTCGAGCTCCACTGTAAGCTAAGCTATACTATTATCCGGGCTGGGTTCTTGATTCGTGTAACTAAGCTAACATTGATGGTGGTAAAAGGGAGGCCGGACTCCAAGTATCTGCTGGCTTCTAACAAGCCTATTCATTTCCGGATTCATATTAAAAGGCTGGGGTCCTTGAGTTTGTATACTACTGGGCGAGTTATACTTTAATCGATTACATAGTAAAACTGAATAACATGCCTCACTGCTTTAATCGATTACCATGAATTGTATTCGATTAAATGAAACTTGTCTCTTTTTGAACTTCACTATTTTAATCGATTACAACTCAGTTTAATCGATTATTTTGCTCGTTGTTAAATCCAGAATGAAGCTATGAACGATTTAATCAATTAAGTGACACTTTAATCGATTACAGTCAGTTACAAAAAGCTGTTATAAATAGAATGAAAGCTTGTCTATTTTAACAGCTTGAAAAATTTTGATTTTTTGAATATACACAAGCCTTCCCAAAGTTACAAAGTGATTTTCTGAGTTAACTAAGTTCTTATTCCACTCTTTAATCTTCATGGGTTTTGGATGATTACTTGGGCAAGTATTTTTTTTAAAGAAGTTATGGAGAGCATGTTCTGAAATCATTTTCTGCAAATCAATTTTGATGGGTAAACTACATGCATTCATATTCATTGGATCATCATCAGGTTGTTTCTCTCCTTAATCCTTGGTTCTAATTTCATTTTATTTTTGTATTTTGGATATTGGGAGCTATTGTAAAGAGTTCTTTGAAGCTTGTGCTAGAGTAGGGTTCTCTAGGGAAGAACATAGTAGTGTTCTCTGGTTCTTGATCACTAGGAGTCTAATAACGTTTTAGATTTCTATTCTTTGTCTAGGGTTGATAAAGAGTGATTGTTGTAAAGCTTGTAAGAACTGAAATTTATCATAGTGGAACTCTAATCTAGTGTTGATTAGAAGAAACTGGATGTAGCTTCTCTTGAGAAGTGAACCAGTATAAATTCTTGTGTTGATTTTCTATTCCTTAATCTCTGTTAGTTATCTTGTTCATTTGTTCTTGGTGTTATTATCATTACTCAACAAGTTCAATTTTAAGCAATTGATTTCTTGGGCTGAGTGGTTTGATTGATTAGAAGCATTCTTGGTTTAAAAGTGATTAAGATCCATAACGCTGATTTTACTAAAAGAATTTTAAAAGGCCAAGTTTAAACCAATTCACCCCCCTCTTGGTTATTGTGGGTATTCCTATTGTTTTCACAGTTTAGCAACTTGAAATTCCAGGGTGTTACAGCTAACAGGGAGGGCAAACAAGTGCATTGTCACTGTAGCAGGATTGACACTAAAAGCAGAGATGTGCACCGTTACTGTAGTAGGGTTGACACGGAGGATGAACACATGTACAGTGACCAAACAGTAATGGCCACATATAATTTCACCATTTTGTATTGTACACAAGCTATCCCTACAATATAAGTACCAGCTTGTAGGTAATAGCTAGTAGATAAGTCGAGGCTCATCAATAATGCTCTACGAATAAATGAGTGTATTATAGATAATCCAGTGCTTATGGATAATTAGGTACCTGTTAAGAAATAAGTGATGGAGTGTCTTTAGTTAAATATTTTTCTATCATTCTTAGCTTATTTGACTTCTCTTGGACTTTTATTTTCCCATTCTAATTCAGGTTTTTTCATAGGCAAGTTAGTGGGCTTAATTACTAATTGTTGCATATTTTCGGATTTTATGCTCACTTGACGTATCTGGATTGTACAGGACCTATAGAGCTTTACAAAACTCCAAATTGAGTGTTCTTGTAGTCCCTAGAAAGATAACAAAAATATCTACAAGTTTTCCAGAAATAAGCCAAGGCTAATTCTGCCTTTTGGAGGGTCATTTTAGGCTTTGAAGTTGGAACCTCTGCACTTGTATTTTGGGCTGCGAGTTGGACTTTTTGTTGGTGTAAATAACATAAATAATTAGAATTGATGGGCTGCTCATGGTCCATTATTTCTTCAGACTTAGTCACTATATATTAGTGACTTTAGGAGGAATTATTACACTACATTTCATTTTGCACAAACAGCTTTATTTTTCTCTTTTTAAGTTTTAGAATCAAAACCCTTGTTCTTATTTTCTCTCAACTGTTCTTCCTTGTTCTTCATTGTTCTTCATTTTTGTTTTCCATTCTTCCACTTTCGTGCACTTATTTCATGGGGCTTTCATTGATGATGATCATGGAAGGCTAAATAATCACTCAATCCAAGGATCCAACCCAAGCAAGAGGAGAATTTGAGTTCTGGTTTAGTATTTCGAATTCTGTGTGAATGTTCACTTTCTTCTTCAATTGCTATTATGTTTTCATGATTATGAATGCGTTTAGAATTGAAAGTGGATTAGGTTATGGATTCATTGCCTAATTTCGAATATAAACCACAGATTAATTGGATGATATTTCAATTATGGTTTGTGGTTTCAATTAATTTAGGGGTTAATTCGATTAAACTGCTTCTAATGAAATTGAATGAACTTTCACAGTAGGATAAATTTCTGAGAACGATGATGATTCGAATAGCTTGGTTTGGTGAATTGAATTGATGCTCTTTAATCTGCTTTACATTACTTGTTATCAATTCTGTTAGTTTCTGCATTAATCTTTAATCGTAGTTTGTGTTTTTTGCAATTTTCATTTAGCGCATACAAACTGTTTGTTAAAAATCCCCCCATTATTTACTAGTGAATTGACGTTGGAACCATATTGATTGTGTCTCTGAGTCGACCTAGGTTAATCCTGTGCTACAGAATTAGCTTAGTTTAATTGTTTTGAAGCCACACGACAAACGCTTATCAAAACTGGCACCGTTGCCGAGGACACGGTTCATTGTGTGCTAGCTTTAATTCACTGTAATTAGTTCATAGTAGTAGTAATATATATATAAAAAAAAAGTTACATTCACTGCATATTTACATTTTGCTGCACAACCGCACTTTGTTACATAATTGCATGATTGTTCTTGTTCATTATGAAGTGTGGATGATGTATTTTCATGTTTGCTGAAAAAAAAAACCGAGAAAAATAGAGCCAAAACAGAGTAGTAGTAGGATGAGCATTTGTGTAGTGTAGTTGTGTTTGTAGTGTGATTTTGCTGTCCAGAATTTTTCTGACCTGTGCAGTTTTGCTTTGCGAATTGTTTTCCAAAGTTTATCCCCCATTTTAAACAAAAGCAGCCCTTTTAAGGGTTGGGTCTGGGTTAAAATTGGCAAATTCGACCTCTAAGTAGGAGTTTTAACACCGTTTTTACAATTTGCGCAGGGGCATTCTGGTCATTTCACAACAAACTATCTCGGAATGGGCTGAAATTTTCCCAGAATGTGTGAAAAATTAATTCATCATGGTGACCTTATGAAGCATGAACACGGTCATCAGGGGTCCAAATCGCCAAATTCCTTCATTTAGGCCACTTTTGAGGCAATTTTCTATTTTCATGATTTTTAAAAATCACCAAAAAAATCTCAAAAATCAATCATGATTTTTAGACTTTCACTATTATTATTTTTAGATTTTTTAAAAATTGTTTAGGGCAGTTTTGTAATTTCTATTTCATTTCAGCACATATAGTGAGTAGTGTCCTGATAGAGTAGTTGACTGACATTTCTGTGTTGTCTGTGTTTATTGTTCCTTATGAGCTGAATTATGTATGACTAGGTCCACATCAAGTGAACTACATGCATATGATCCTAAGATAGATAGGACATTTCACAGATTAAACAGACATAATATTAGTTTAGATGACTTTGATAGTGTAGTTTTAGATAGTAGCATAGTATCTTCTGACTTTGATTCTGAATTTACTTCTAATCCTTCTACTTTTGCACATCTTGATACAATGGATGATAACAACCTAACTCTTAAGGAATTGGCTACACCTGATGTTGTTTACCAACCTTGATGTATTCAATATCCTAAGACTGAGGTCAGTTATGAGCTAAAATCTGGACTGATCCATTTGCTTCCCAAGTTTCATGGTCTTGCAGTGAAGATCCACACAAGCATCTTAAGGAGTTTCATGTAGTGTGTTCCACCATGCGACCACATGACATTCATGAAGATTATGTCAAGATGAAGGCATTTCCTTTTTTCACTGGATGGTGTGGCCAAGGACTGGTTGTACCTTCAACCAGATCCTATCAACACTTGGACAGATATGAAGAGAAGATTTCTGGAGAAATTCTTTCCATCATCCAGAACAGCATCCATCCAGAAGGAGATTTGTGGTATAAGACAA
>CM023946.1:27229789-27278674 GCA_013407115.1 Glycine latifolia | reverse complement strand
TCATTTAAAATAATCAAGCACGAGAGAGTAAAACGAGGCGTTACAATTACAGCATTTTAGTTGCAAGCAGGAACCAAGGCCTTACTGCTTTAATCGATTAAATGGCTAGTGTAATCGATTATTTCAGTCCCTAACCGCTTTAATCAATTACAAGAGTGAATTAATCGATTATTCCAGTCTAAGATTGCAACTGCACATATTTTGGAAGCCAAAGGTCACTTAGGGAAAGCTTGCACTTCAAGCTTCATTTAGGCTTCATTTCACTTGTATTTTCATTACATTTTAGTTACATTTAGCTTGTAATTTGTGGCCTATATAAGATGCCAAAAACTGAATGTAACTAACTTTTGGTTCATTAATACAATTTCTAAAAATTGTTGTGAGAGTTTCTCCTTGTTCTTGTTCAAGAACTTCTTGAGTCTTATCAATGGCTTCCCAATGCTATTGTGGTGATTCTTCCTAGACTTATTGGAGAGCTTCTCCATGGTGTCTTCATCTTCATCCCTATCCTTTCTTCCATCTTCTATTTTCTGCAATTTAAACTTCTAAAACAGCCCCAATTCAAGGAGTGTTGGAAGCTTATCAGTTTTTGAGGTTTGCTTGAAGCTTGGGTTCTATTGCAAGGTAGATTTGGGAAAACTTAATGGCTATGGGTTCAGTTGTTTACATCATGTGGTATCAGAGCCTAATCCTTGTAGAATTCTTCTTCAAGTTCAGTTTTAAGATTTCTTCAAAGGTAAAATTCTGCAGCAAATACTAAAACGAAAATCCATTTCAATTCCTTGTTTCTTGTTGTTTTCCTTTGATTCTTGGTGGTTTGGGCTTGTTGTGTGTTCAGCCACAAAACCTTAGTGTGTTCTTCAAGTTCTATGTGAATTCTTGTTCTTCATGTTCTTCATGTGTTCTTGATATTTTTCTAATTTTCTAGCTTTGATTCTTGTCAACTTTTGTTTGTAGTGTTTTTGTGTTGTATAACCATTTGTTTTGATTCTACTCTCATGCCTAAACTGAATTGAGTTGTTATAAGTAAATTTTACAATTGTTATACATCATATTTTAGTGATTCATTGAATTTCTTTAAGGATTTTTGAACTTGTTCAAAAGAAAAACAAAAGCTGAAAAAAAATTTGTGAAAGAAATAATCCAAAAGCAAAAGAAAAATACATCAAGTGTACAGCCAAAGACATTATTGATTAGTGGCTGGAAAAAGTTAAAGACAAGGTATGCTCACTTATCATTGATGGTGGGAGCTGTACCAATGTTGCTAGTACAAGACTTGTGGAGAAATTGCACTTGCCAACCACAAAGCATCCAAAGCCATACAAGCTACAATGGCTTAGTGAAAGTGGAGAAGTGGTGGTAAATTCTCAAGTGCTCATTCCTTTTTCTATCAATGCTTATCATGATAATGTTCTTTGTGATATTGTTCCAATGGAGGCTGGTCATATCCTTCTTGGTAGGCCATGGCAATATGATAGAAAAGTGATACACAATGGCATGGAGAACACTTTTGAGTTTGAGCACCTAGGCAAGAAAATTATTTTGAGGCCTTTGACTCCTAGACAAGTGTGTGAAGATCAAATAAAGATGAAAGAAAAGAGAATTGAGGAGTTGAAAAAAAAAATACTGCACCTAAAAAAGAGAAGAAAAGTGAGCTACCAAAGAAAAAAAATAGTGAGAAAAAAGGAAAGGAAAAAGAAAATGATAACAAAAAAATTCATGAGATTAAAGAGAGCTTGTTCTTGAGTGAAACGCAAATTAAGAGAGTGTTATTGGCACAACAACCTCTTTATTATATTCTTCCTAAACCTCTTTGTTTACATGTTGAAAAGGAAGGTAAAAAATTGCCCAAAGCTATGCAATCACTTTTGGAACAGTATCAAGATGTTTTTCCAAAGGAAGTTCCTAATGGCTTGCCTCCTTTGAGAGGCATAGAGCATCAAATTGATTTGATTCTAGGTTATTCACTCCCTAATAGGCCAGCTTATAAGACTTCACCAATGCAAGCAAAAGAGATACGAGCACAAGTAGGGAAGCTACTTGAAAAAAGGTGGATCCATGAGAGCATGAGCCCTTGTGCTATGCCTATTATTCTTGTGCCTAAGAAGGAGGGAACTTAGAGAATGTGTACGGATTGTAGAGCAATCAACAACATCACCATAAGGTATAGACATCCCATCCCTAGACTTAATGATCTTTTAGATGAATTTCATGGTGCTACTATTTTCTCTAAAATTGATCTTAAGAGTGGTTATCATCAAATAAGGATGAGGGAAGGGGATGATTGGAAAACGGCTTTCAAAACAAAATTTGAGCTTTATGAATGGTTAGTTATGCCTTTTGGTTTGACTAATTCACCTAGTACTTTTATGAGACTTATGAATCATGTGCTTAGACACTTTATAGGCAAATTTGTGGTTGTGTACTTTGATGACATTCTTGTTTATAGTGCCAATTTAAATGATCATTTAATGCATGTTAAAAGTGTCTTGGAGGTGCTTAGAAAGGAAACCTTGTATGGAGTAATTGATAAATGTTCTTTTTGCACTTCACAAGTTGTGTTTCTAGGTTTTGTAGTAGGTGCTCAAGGAGTCCAAGTGGATCAAGAGAAAGTGAAAGCCATCATGGAGTGGCCAACTCCTACAAGTGTGAAAGATGTTAGAAGTTTTCACGGTTTGGCAAGCTTTTATAGGAGATTTGTCAAGGATTTTAGCACCATTGCTTCTCATTTGAATGAATTGATGAAGAAAACCGTGAGCTTTTCTTGGAAGCAAGAGCATGAAATTGCTTTCTAAACATTAAAGGATAAATTGTCTCATCCATCCATTCTTGCATTGTCTAATTTTAATGCTTCTTTTGAATTGGAATGTGATGCATCTAATGTAGGCATTGGGGGGTTTTTAATTCAAGATAAACATCCTATTGCTTATTTTAGTGAGAAATTGAAGGGTGCATGTTTGAACTATTCCAGTTATGACAAAGAATTGTGTGCACTTGTTAGAGTCTTGCAAACTTGGCAACATTATCTTTTACCTAAGGAATTTGTGATACATAGTGATCATGAATCCCTTAAATATTTGAAAAGTCAAGGCAAACTCAACAAAAGACATGCTAAGTGAGTTGAGTTCATTGAGCAATTTCTTTATATAATTAAACACAAGCAAGGAAAGTTGAATGTGGTGGTGGATGCCTTATCAAGAAGGCATTGTTTGATTTCTATGCTTGAAACTAAATTGTTTGGTTTTAATCACATAAAGGAATTACCAAGAAGCATAGTGAGTGATAGAGACAGAAAGTTCCTTAGCCACTTTTGGAAAACATTGTGGGGTAAGCTTGGTACAAAACTCTTATTTTCATCAACTTGTCATCCACAAACGGATGGCCAAACCAAGGTGGTTAATAGAACATTGGGACAACTCCTTAGGTGTTATATCAAGGGTAATTTGAGGACTTGGGAGGAGTGTCTCCCTCACATTCAATTTGCTTACAATAAAGTAGTTCACAAGACTACTTCTTTATCTCCTTTTGAAATTGTTTATGGCTTTAATCCTTTAACTCCTCTTGATTTATTGCCTTTACCTAACACTTCTTCTATGGTTAATCATGATGTTTTGTCTAAAGCTTCTTATGTTAGAAAATTGTATGAACAAGTGAAGGCCAATGTGGAGAGAAAGATGGAACAATATGCAAAGCAAGCCAATAAGCACAAGAAGCAAATGATCTTTAATGAAGGAGATTTAGTGTGGCTTCATTTAAAAAAGGATAGATTTCCTCATGAAAGGAAATCCAAGCTCCAACCTAGAGGACATGGACCTTTCAAGATTCTAGAGAGGATCAACAACAATGCTTACAAACTTGAATTGCCTAGTGAGTATGGTGTGAGTAATACTTTCAATGTTTGTGATCTTTCTTTGTATGATGTAGGTACAAATGAGGAGGCAAACTTGAGGACAAGTTCTTTCCAAGAAGGAGGGGATGATGGAGGTCCAAGACAAGGCAAAGGTCTAGAAGGGGAGCTTGAAGCACTTCCTTTGGTGAGCTTCAAAGGACCAATGACAAGAGCTAGGACTCAAGCACTTCAAGATCATATTCAAGCTAACTTGGGCAAGCATGAAGTTGCACACCAAATCAAGGATGACAAGAGCTGGATTTTGATGTCTCAAATCCAATTTAATTCAATAAATTCCAGCACTTGTTAGAAGAAATTCATCAAACACTTGTAAATAGGTTGTCACTGTTTTAATCGATTCTTTTGGCCTTGTAATCGATTACAGCATTTTAGTTGCAAGCAGGAACCAAGGCCTTACTGCTTTAATCAATTAAATGGCCAGTGTAATCGATTATTTCAGTCCCTGACTGCTTTAATTGATTACAAGAGTGAATCAATCGATTATTTCAGTCTGAGATTGCAACTGCGCATATTTTGGAAGCCAAAGGTCACTTAGGGAAAGCTTGCATTTCAAGCTTCATTTAGGCTTCATTTCACTTGTATTTTCATTACATTTTAGCTGCATTTAGCTTGTAATTTGTGGCCTGTATAAGGTGCCAAAAACTAAATGTAACTAACTTTTGGTTCATTAATACAATTTCTGAAAATTGTTGTGAGAGTTTCTCTCTTGTTGTTGTTCAAGAACTTCTTGAGTCTTATCAATGGCTTCCCAATGCTATTATGGTGATTCTTCCTAGACTTATTGGAGATCTTCTCCATGGTGTCTTCATCTTCATCCCTATCCTTTCTTCCATCTTCCATTTTCTGCAATTTAAACTTCTAAAACAGCCCCAATTGAAGGAGTGCTGGAAGCTTATGAGTTCTTGAGGTTTGCTTGAAGCTTGGGTTCTATTGCAAGGTAGATTTAGGAAAACTTAATGGCTATGGGTTCAGCTGTTTACATCAAGTTCATTAGTGCACATCTCATGCACAAATGTATATCACCCGTGCACATCTCATGCACCCATGCACATTTCATGCACTCTGACATATATGAATTGTCGAGAAGCTCATCCCGGATGAGTCTTACACTCTCATATATGGTTCGCTTCCCTGGCCAGTGGGCTTCCTCAACCACAAAACAAACATCACAGTGCAAATCATTTACATGTATGTTTCAATCAAAAAGCAGTAACACACAATTTAAATACACACACTGCATCATACAATAACCATAACTCCCCAGGAGTATGATGGAACACAATCAAGGGATACAATCTCCCCAAGAATAAAGGGCTTACCTTCTCTGGTTCCAGCACCGATCCTCTTAGTCGTGTGTTCACCACAACCAATATCTTCTTTATCTAGCTCTACACCAGACAAGAAAGATATTAAGAATGATTCTCAACCGTTTCATGAAAAGAACCTAGTCCTTTTCCCAGATTCCAACCGTATACAACCAACCCGTCACTTGTAAACCCCACAAAGTTATTTCAGGGTATAACAAAATACCCAAAACCCAGAAAAGATAGCTTTCGAGGTTGAACCTTCATCACAACAACCTCCTAAGCATATTTTTCCAAAGAAATATCACCCAAAACCAACCCTAACTCATATGGGTTATTTTTCCTTTTATAACCCACTCAAAAGATACAGTGAAACTTACATATCTTACCTTAAAAAAACCACAAGGAAGGCTAGAGGATAACTTCTCCAAGCTTGGATGTCCTTAACGTGTCTTTTATCTCTTAAAGGTTTAAACTTTAACTTTCCTTTGGAGAAATAATCTCCTCGACTGATGATTCTTTCAAAGAATAGAGGGTGGGAACTAATTTGTATGGTGATTCTCTTCAATCCCTACGCTAGATGTGAAGGTTTTTAGGTTAAGGAAAGGTTATCTATGAAGCTTTTCTCACTACAACAATGGAGGAAATAAGATATGAGAGAGAAAGGTTTTAGTAAAGACGGTGGAAATTAGGTTACTACTAAAATATCCCACTTATACATACCTTAAATAGTCTAAAAGTGACATGCGTCCTAATGTAATAAGAGAATCTTCCCGCGTCAAAACAATCGCCAGGAAGTTAACACGTGTAACTTTTGCGAAGTGGAAAGGTAGATATGTATGTATATATATATATATATAGATAATATCAAGCAAGTACTGAATATTTTAATCACTTACAAATACTTATGTAATCCATTGCCTAGGAACCTGACCCTGGGTAATATAGTACGTCCAATGTTCCCTCCTCCTCCGACCTCATCCGAGTTCCTGCCTTGGTACTTCACAAGTCCAAAGTTCCTCCCAACCACTCCCGGGATCATAACCCGGTAACTCTATCAAAAGGGGTTGCGAGCTCTTCTGATTTTCTCTACCTGGTAGCTCTTACAAGTCAACCACATACGAGCTCTTCCGAGCTCACCCGAGATCCACCAAGATCACAACTCGGTAACACCTTCGAGCTCATCCGTGATCCCAACTCAGTAATACATCTGAGATCAACCGAGCTCATCCGAGATCACAACTCAGACATCAAAAGAAAAGGAAGACACGAGCTCTACCGAGCTTTACTGATACCACAACCCGGTCTCTCAAGTAAAAGGAATACATGAGCTCAGCTGAGTTCTCTACCCGGTCGCTCTTTCCTTCCTTGTCCGAGTTCCTTTCTATACATCAGCATTTTTTTTCCAAAAGTGCTATGTATATACACCACTTACGTGGCAACAACCCGTTCAAGAACCAACCCGGTCTTCCTTTAAAACTAACATACAACATGATCCCGGTTTGAAAAGGTGTTATCCACACCCCTCTTATCCGAGTTCCAAAATACACCCCTCTTTGTGATACCCGGTCATACAAACCCGAATTCAACACAGGGTCATTATATGGAGCTCAGCTCATTTAATGAGGACCTTGGCTATTCAATACAAATCTGGAAAACTAGAACGCTTTTAGAGCCCGGCAAGTCCGTGAAGCTCGGCTGGATTTTTGGAACTCAGCTAGTTCTTAAGAGCCCTGAAACTCGGATGATGAGAACCTAGCTCAGATTGACTTGTAAGGTTATTAAATTAGGGAACCCGGCTAGCGGTGCATGAGGTTGGCCGTCACCTTTAAACATAAGTTGTATATAAACCTGGCTGTTATGAACTTGGTTGTCACTTTGCAACAGTATTGACACAAGTTGTATATGAACCCGGTATAACCCGACACCGGGTTGTACTCTTAAAAAAGGACGAAATGTTTAAAAAGATATTTCACCTTGTGTAGTCGATTAATCCGATGGTGTAATCGATTAAAGCAGTGAAAACACATTTTTCAAAAAAAACATTTTAACCATGACTTATTGATTTCTTTTAGAACATCCATAGCTTAGATATTTTAATGAGAAACATGTAAGCATGTTAATGATTTATATGTATGAATGCAAGGATCAAAAGATTGGCCTCTCATACATTTAATTTAAAGTACAATCTTCAAGGCATGTGAAAAGCTCAAAACTTTATTCTAAGACATAAGCTTCATCTTCTTGTTGCTTCCCCTATATCCAACAAGCATCACCGACCCAGACGAACACCTTGATGCCTTCCTCTTACAGGCAAATCTTTATACGAACAACGACGCCATATTATGCCATGTGTTGCCTACATCCTTGAAAGGGGCAGCGTTAGCATGGTTTGGCAGCCTCCCTGAACTGTCCATCAAAAAATTCAGCGCACAATACACAACCAGCCAAACCCATAGGTTGACTTCCACTACACTAGCGACACTGCGCCAAGCAGATGACGAACCTCTCTGCAGGTTCATGGAACGATTTGGATAACTGACTGTTCAAATCAAAAACCTCAACCCTGAGGTAGCACTGCATTCCATGATGCTGGCCCTTCGACCTAGTAAGTTTGTAGACAATCTATGCAAGAAACCTCCTTTTAGCATGGACGAAATACGGGAATGAGCCAAAGGTTACATACAGATGGAAGAAATGTCAAAGTTCAGAAATGAAGTACGACAGGTGGGACAGAATCGAGAGAAGCATGAAGATTCATCAGAGTCGACCCCAAGAGGGCCGACAAGAAGCGAAGGCTGCATAAGCCACAGCTTCTCCCGAAAGGGCCCAGGTTCGAGAGATACACTCCCCTGAAGGTCAATCAAGCCACAATCATAGAAGAAGCCTTCAACATGGAGATACATGTGACACTGCCAACTCCCTTAAAATAGGGAAGAAACCCTAACAAATATTATCGCTACCATCGTGACAATGGCCATAACACTGAAGACTGCGTGGCCTTAAAGGATAAGATAGAAGAGCTTATCCAAGTGGGACACTTATCACAATTCGTAAAAAGACCTGATAATCCTCCAACAGCAAACAGATAGGAGGGACGACAAGGGGATCAATTCAGAAATAGAGACAATGATAGACGAGAGATGGCGCAGAAGACCGAGGGAGGCAAAGACAACAGCAACCTAGATGCAAACGTCAACCCCCTCGCCAGCAAGAAGAGGAGCTCGTTCAGTACACTCACGGTGTGATCAATACTGTCACAGGTGGATTCTCATATGGAGGATCATCTAGTTAATCTCGCAAGAGACACTTACACTTCATTCGAGACATCAATATAAATTATGTCGATGCTCTCTCATTGCAGAGTCTACCTCCCATTACATTCACTGATGCTGATTTCAAGGGAATTAATCCTGTCAACCAGGATGACCCCATGGTTGTTTCTCTTATAATCACCAATTTCAAAGTGACAAAAGTGTTCACCAATCAACCTGAACAAGTTGGGAGCTATTGTCTCTATGCCTCATTTGAAGATGAAATTCCCTACCATGACGGGGGAGATTGTCACTGTGAAAGCAGACCAGAAGCAGGCTAGACAATGTTACATCGAAAGCCTTAAAGTGGTACCATATCCTCCTGGCAGAAGGTCAGACAAACATCGTACCACTTCGGGGGGCACCACCTAGGTCATGAACGTAGACAGAGAGTTTACTCCTTATACACTGATGGTCTACACAGCTCACCATGATGATACATTTGACGTGGATCTGCACGATGACAACTAGTCAAGATGCAACTCAGGCCTAAACCCAGACAATGCATGCAGCTTAGCAAAGAGCTCACCAGCCATGAGTACAAACATATAGCGGACGTACTCCGCAAGAACGCATCTCTGTTCACTTGGAAACCATCCAATATGCCAAGTATTGACCCTAATGTCATATGCCACAAGCTGGCCATATGTCCACAATCCAAACCAATAGCACAGAAGAAGTGGAATATGAGAGAAGAAAGGATAAAGGCAGTGAAAGAAGAAGTAGACAAGCTACTTAAGGCCAACTTTATCAGAGAAGTCAGGTACTCTACCTAGTTCGCCAACATTGTCATGGTTAAAAATGCCAGTGGCAAGTGGTGCATGTGCACAGATTTCACAGACCTCAACAAGGCATGCTCGAAGGATGCATATCCACTACCCAACATCGACAGACTGGTCAATGGGGCATCCGGATTTCAAATCTTAAGCTTCCTGGACGCATATTCTGGTTACAATCAGATCAGAATGCATGCCCCAGACAAAGAAAAGACAACCTTCATCACTGAAGATGCCAACTACTACTACACAGTCATACCCTTTGGTCTCAAAAATGCGGGAGCTACATACAGCGGCTGATGAACCGTGTCTTCGGAAAACAGATCGGACGCAACGTTGAGGTCTACATGGACGACATGGTCATCAAGTCCCAAAGTGTAACTCAGCATGTGGCAGATCTCGAAAAGGTATTTGAAGAACTTGGAAAGTATGACATGCGTCTTAATCCCGAAAAATGTTCATTCGGGGTAGGCGACGGAAAATTCCTTGGTTTCATGATCACACATCGAGGAATTGAAGCCAACCCAGATAAATGCTCAGCCATCTTACAGATGCATAGCCTAGCGAACGTCAACGAAGTTCAGAAGCTGAACAGAAGACTAGCGGCCTTATCAAGATTCCTTCCGAAGCTCGCCGAGAAAGCAAAGCCTTTCTACAAGTTGCTCAATAAGACAGAACCATTCCTGTGGGATGACACTTGCGAGCAAGCTTTCGAGGCATTCAAAAAGACAATTGCTGCACCACCTGTCTTGAGTCGACCTCGACAGGGGGTACCACTGCTCTTATACCTCTCCATAGCAGATGAGGCTGTCAGCTCAGCACTTGTCCAAGAAGAAGGGAAGCACCAACTCCCTATCTACTTCACTAGCCGCATGCTACATGATGCCGAGAAACGCTATCAAATGATCGAGAAGATAGCATTGGCACTAGCCACCTCCGCTAGGCGCCTTTAGCCTTACTTCCAAAGTCACCAAGTGATAGTTAAGACTAACTATCCCATCAAACAGGTACTGTGGAAACCAGAACTGGCAGGCAGGATGGTGGCATGGTCAGTCAAACTGTCAGAATTTGACATTCAATATGAACCGCGCGGTCCTGTGAAGACACAATTCATGGCAGACTTCTTGGCAGAATTTGTAGGAAAAGACAAGTCCACCCTAGACTAGTGGAACCTTTACGTGGACAGAGCATCCAGCGTACAAGGAAGTGGAGCAGACATCATACTTGAAGGACCCGGCAACATCTCGCTGGAACAAGCTCTCAAGCTTAACTTTAAGGCCTCAAACAACCAAGCCAAGTATGAGACACTCACAACAAGACTCAAACTCACAAAAGAAGTTGGGGCTTAATGTCTGAGATGCTATTCCAACTCACAGTCGTCTAAGGACAGATAGCGGATAAATATCAAACCAAGGAAGCCATACTCCTCCAATATTACCATTTGGCCAAAACACTCATCGACAGTTTCGAGTGTTTTTAGATGTATCACATACCACGAGAGAGTAACACCAGGGCTGACTTGCTATCCAAACTGGCCAGTACCAAAAAGACTGGGCACCTCAAAACAATCATCCAAGAAACACTCTAGAAACCCACCATTGACACCAAGCGATAACGGCTGTTGAACTGGAGGAACACAATTGGATGACCCCCTACAGAGACTTTTTCATAAAGGGAACACTCCCTGCAGATGAAAACGAGGACCGACATCTAAAGCGGAAAGCCAGCTATTACATCACATCGATGGCGAATTATTCAAAAGAGGGCTGACCACACCTCTACTCAAGTGCCTGGACAGCTAACATGCAAATTACGTCCTGAGAGAACTTCATGAAGGGATCTGTGGCCTCCATACTAGGGGACGCTCCCTAGCCACCAAGGTAGTACGAGTAGGATACTACTGGCCAACACTCAGGACTGATGCATTTGATTTCAAATGAAAATGCAAAAGGTATCAAGAGTTTGCGGACGTCCCACGGATTCCTCCTGACAACCTTCATACCATCTCCTCTCCATGGCCTTTCACTATGTGGGGAATGGACATCTTGGGACCATTTCCCAGAGCTCCAGGGATAATCAAGTTCTTACTGGTGGCAATCAACTACTTCACCAAGTGGATTGAGGCAAAGCCACTACGACAGATAACAGCCAGTGAAGTCGAAACCTTCACTTAGAAACATCTCATATGCAGATACGGTCTACCCTATGCTATCATTACTAACAATGGTAAGTAGTTCAAGGCACAGACCCATGAGGACTTCCTCACACGACTGGGTATCAAACACCTGGTCACCTCTATTGAACACCCCCAGACAAGCAATCAGGTGGAAGCAGCAAACAAAGTCATTCTTCAAGCACTCCGCACTATACTTGATAAGTCCAAAGGTCTCTGGAAAGAGGAGCTCCCCAGCATACTCTGGGCTTACCATTGCACACCTCAAAGCACTACAAAGGAAACCCATTTTCGCCTCACATATAGTACTAATGCCATGATTCCCGTCGAGCTAGGGGAGCATTCGTCAAGAAGGATACTTTTTCAGAAATAGTGCAACGAGGAAAACATGAAAGTTGAACTGGAAACCAGTGAAGAGCTCTGAGACATAGCCAGAATCAAAGAAGAAGAGGCCAAGCTCCGCAGGACTAGAAGGTACAACTCCAAAGTTCAACGTTGAACTTTCCAACCAGGTGACCTAGTCTGGCACGTCCAGGGTGAAGCCCGAAAGCATCCCTGTGCAGGCAAGCTTGGACCAAACTGGGAAGGCTCGTTCAGAGTTATCACCAACCTGGACAACGGCACCTACAAACTACAGGAACTCAATGGCAAAGACATTCCAAGAACTTGGAATGCTACCCACTTGAAGTTCTATTTTAGCTAAGTAGCTCAAGGCTGGATGGTGTACTCTTTTTCCTATTCAAGTCTTTTTTTCCCACTGGGTTTTTCACTTGAAAGGTTTTAATGAGGCCCATCCGATAAATAATAGAGGGAATATGTAAAATGTCATATTAATAAAACATATACCTCTCTTCTTTTACACATACTTACACCAATATTGCAAGATTTTGACTAATTTCAGGAACTATCACCTGATCACTCTCCTAGGTCCAGCTTTGACAAAAACCAAGGATCATGTCCTGGTACTTGCTAAGGTCTGCCCATGGCAAGCCTTACTAAAATCAAGGGCGGATGCGCCCTCGTACTCTCCAACGATTCACAAAACCCTAGGGCTTCCCTAGGTGAACCTTCAGCAAAATCCAAGGCAGCCCCTTGGTCGGATAGCAGTTTGTAAATCCAAACTACGCTGAACCCACGGTTCGTAAGTCTAAAGCTTTGGTAGACCTTTTCAAAACCCAAGGTCCGCCCTTGGTAACTCACGGTTTGTAGATCCAAACTATGTCGAACCCACAGTTCATAAGTCTAAAGCTTTGGTAGACCTTACCAAACCCAAGGTCTGCCCTTGGTAACTCGCGGTTCGTAAATCCAAACAACACCGAACCCACGGTTCGTAAGCCTAAAGCTTTGGTAGACCCTTACAAAACCAAGGTCCGCCCTTGGTAACTTGTGGTTTGTAAATCCAAACTACGTTGAACCTACGGTTCATAAGTCTAAAGCTTTGGTAAACCCTTAAAAAACCCAAGGTCTGCCCTTGGTAACTCGCGGTTCATAAATCTAAACCACGCCAAACCTACGGTTCATAAGCCTAAAGCTTTGGTAGACCCTTACAAAACCCAAGGTCCGCCCTTGGTAACTCACGGTTTGTAAATCAAAACTACGCTGAACCTTCTATTCGTAAGTCTAAAGCTTTGGTAGACCCTTAGAAAATCCAAGGTTCGTCCTTGGTATGAAGACCCAAGGTCCGTCCTTTGTACTATACAAAACCCAAGATCTACCCTTGGTACAAAACCCAGGACAATCTCTTGGTACGAAGACCTAAGACAAACTCTTAGTAATTTATAGGTCTGTAAAACCAAACTACGGTAAACCGTCAAAGTTCATAAATCCTAAAGCTTTGGTCAACCTATAACATCCAGGTCGGACGTGCCACTGGTACACCTGCAACAACGCATGAGACCTAAGACCAGCTCTTGGGACCACAAACCCAAGATCAAATCTCGGTAAATCGTGACAAAACCCAGCATGGACAATTTTACTGGTATCAGCTTTGACAAACATGAGGTACAACTATGTTAACTCTGAACATATGTTATCATTGTCATATTTCCTCTTTGCAAGAATACAAGTTCTCAGGAACATAAAGCCCAAGAAACATATTTGGCACACAAAGGCAGGGTCCGCCCTTGGTCTCATAAACCCAAGAAAACTCTCTTGGTACTATTACACCCTATGGAACCCCGACATAGCGGACCATAGAACTGTTTGTTTTGCAGAAACAAATGCTCAAAGTCTATATTTTACCCACATAGTTATCACCAAATTCTTGATAACTCACAACTCTCAAAGCTTGAGGACCATCCTTGGTCAACCTCGTATTCACCACTTATCCATTACCGAAACATAAGGTATTTAAAGCTTTACTTTGATGATTTTAGCGCTCATAAATTCTATTCATGCAGGATTACGAGTTACACAAAAACCCAAGGAAGCATCTTTGATATACTAAAGCCCAAGGCCCCCTTGGCACGTCAAACCCAAGAATCATTTTTGGTACTCTAACTCCTATGGAATCTTGGCACACAATACCATAGGATCATTTATTTTGTAGGAATAATTGCTTGAGGTCCACCCTCTACAATTTAAACCCAAGAAAACTCTTGGTACTTTCATCCGGTGGGAACCTCGACAAAAGAGTCCACCCTCAACATCACAAACCTAAGAAAACACTCTTGGTATTTTTCATGCAGAACCTTGACAAGTTAGGCTAAAGACTTAGCCGTTTGCAGAAGTAAGAGTTCAACACAGATGTCCATGGTCAACCATTGACATTTCCAAGCCTAAGACATGCTCTTAGAACACATTAGCAACGGGAACAGGCAAAGCTAAATAGATAGTCATTTTTGCGAAAGTAGGAACCCAGCACTACTTCATGACAATATTAGTTCATGACATGCAAAACCCAAGAGGCATTCTTGGTAATTCAATCACTTGATAATTCAGAAAGCAATGTCGATACATCAAACCACTCGAAAAAAGCAAGACATTACTATAACAGAATGTCTTAAGCTGGTTCAATGACAAATATTATCCAAGTGACTTATCAAACGTAAAGGTAATATGCCACGTAAAGAAGACAGAAGAAGATTGAAGATGGATAAATAAGGAGTATTTTCATTAAAGTTAAAAAATAACTTTACATGGCCACCAACTGCCAAAAGTAAAAAAGCAACAAAAAACAAAAGAAGCATAAATAGCAGCCTATACATCAGTTGCATCGCTAGCAGTCTCCTTAGCAGACCCAAGCTCCTCTTCGACAACCAAGGCACCATCCTTCACATCTTTGAAGGGATCAAACTGACCCAAGTCAAGGTCCTTCACAAAAAGCCCATCTTGGTGCACCGCCTTGGAGAAGCCTTTCTCATGTTGTTCCACTGCTTCCCACTTGTACACCTTCAGCTCATCGTCAAGCTCCTTATTGATAGCCATTTCAATGTTAAGCTCAACCTGAGCCTCCTTCAGCCTTTCCTCCAGACTTGCCACCTTCTCAGCAAGCTCCATCTCAGCAATGAGTCCATCCTCGACATCCTTCAGCTTTGCCTCCAACTCGACCACCTTCTTCGCCAACTCCTCCTTTTCAGCCAAAGTCTTATCAGCCTTGGCAGCAGTTGCCCTACCGCGAACAAACAGCTTATCACCGTTAAGCCAAGTCTGCAACAACTTGGACCAAGCCTCACTAGTCTTGACGGACAGCTGGTGGTTACACCAAACTGCCTCAGCAAGGGCCACTGTAGCACTGTTCAACCTGTTGCGCTCCAATCACCAAGCACCACGGATAGCGCCCCTCAGCTTGTTGTACTCTTGCTCCTTAGAGGCAGCCTTGCTCATGGCCTCTTGATGCACTTGTCTATGCTCATTCATGATGGTAAGGCCCCTCTACAGAAAAATCTCACCAGCATCAAGCAAACGGTGGGTACCGATCAACCTAATCAAGTTCCTGTCAAAAGGAGTAGGCAATCCTCGATCAAGTCGGTGTCCGACACTCCACAAAGAGTCAACCTCCCTGGAGCACTCAAAAACTCCAGGCAAGTGACAGGACTAGCAGCAGGCGGCGGCATTCAGACAGAGGAGGCGGAGAGTCAACCTCCCTAGAGCACTCAAAAACTTCAGGCAAGTGACAGGACGAGCAGCATGCGGCGGCATTATAGATGGAAGAGGCGGAGAAGGAGAAGTAATAGCATGAAAAGCAGGTCAGGAGGTGGGTGGAGTCGGAGAGGCATCCACAGGAGGCACACTAGCAACAACGGTAGGTGGAGACGGGGCCACGACATTAGGGGAAGCGGTGAGAGAAGCAATGGTAGCAATCACCAAAGGCGGCAGAGCCCGAACATGAGGAGGAGAAGTCGGCAGAAGCCCGGCAGCCTCCCTTAGCGCACGCAGGCCACGGGGAGCATGGGAGGTCCGAGACTTCTTGCGGCTAGACATCCCAGCACCCTTGTCCCTCTTCCTCTTTACCAACTCAGAAGGGGAAGGGCAGGCGAAAGCAGCAGCTACTTCAGCAAGGCCAACCCGGACAGTGGGTTGACCCTCTTATTCAGCTGGGGGGGAACAAGGGGCGGAACAACATCGCCACCCGCATTGCGCACCAGTGGCCTCCACTGGAAGTTGCCCATAATACTTGGAAAAACACAAAAAATGCACAAGTGTCAGAGTTCGCACACCAGAAAACAGAGAAGTTATAAGAAAGCAAGATTACAGTCTAATGCGGCGAAGGGTGATCGGCCAAGGGCAGCGACAAAATGGCGTGCACGTCCAAGGAGGCCGGCAACAACTCCAAGGTTGCCTTGTCAAACCTCTCCACAAGGGTCAGCATGTCCTCATCAAAGGACCTGAACCTAGTAGGGTCAACTTGCCAGTAGAAGGGAAAGCGAGCTTCCCCATCCCTATTGTGCATCAATGGCAACCCATCAACCACAACGCCATTTTCACAGACCTTGAAAAATCGGTCCTTAAAGCGGTGGAAGACGTTGGTATCAACCTTGAACAGCTTTTTTGAGACACTGTGCAAGGAGACCCAAGCAACCTTCTCAGATAGCTTGGTCTGAAAGAAAAAGGAGAAGAGAGGAACAATAGCACAAATTTGCAAATGAAAACACAAAATCTCAAAGGCCCGCACCGCTACCCAACTGTTAGGGTGAAGTTGGGAGTGGGCCACATTCAAGTACTCCAGCAAAGCACATTGAAAGGGAGAGAAGGGGAGGACAAGACCCAACACCTCGAAGAGGCATCAGTACATGAAGAAGAGGGGCAGAGCGACCAGCGCCGCCCTCAAGCAGGAAAAATCATCTTCCCCACAAGGCTCGACAATGACTTTGCAAGCGTCCAAAGGAGCCGTAATTTGCAACATTGAGCGAAGAACGTTTACAGAAACAATGGAAGTTATGGAGGAATGGTACTTGAACACGTCTTCCCTTACCCACTCATAGCCACAAATTGTTGGTTTCAAAGGAGTCACTTGAAGAATGGACAAAGAATCAAGCTTAGTTTTGAACTTTCAACATGCCTTGAAGCCTTGAAGATTAATTTGTGATTAAATGTAAAAGGAAGAAGCATTTCTGGTGATCCAAGTGCATTGCATTCACATCATTCATTAAGTCTTTTAATTTGAGTTATAAAATTCACAAGGCTTTGATAAATTAATTAAGTTTTTGGAAAAATATATTTTCTACTAATTTAATCGATTACATAATAATAATAATGGATTATTTTGTTCTTAGTTCATTCTGGAAAACTTTTCAAGAACAATGTAATCGATTACGTATCGGATTAATCGATTATTTTACCTACGTTTACATATAAACTGCCTTGATAAACATTTTAATCGATTACCAACTGACCGTAATCGATTACATAGGCTAAATAGAAAAAATCAGCTTCCTGTCTTAATCGATTACCAAGGTTAGTAATCGATTACATCATATGCCTCTGCTTAACTTGTTTTGCTACATTAATCGATTACCAAATGTAGTAATCGATTACATAGTTCAATATGGTTGATGAAGCTTCCTGTCTTAATCGATTACCAGAATCCGTAATCGATTACACAGTGTATTTCAAGTTTATAAAGCTTTCTGTCTTAATCGATTACAAGACGGAATAATCGATTATTCTGTACATTGCCCATATCCAGATTTCTGTAGAACACTTTAATCGATTACATGGTTGATTTAATCAATTACAAAGTGAAATAATCGATTATTGGGCGCGTTTAATCGATTACTGATAGTTACAAAAGTTTGTTATAAATAGAACCCTTGCTCAGCTTGTTTTGTGACTTGATCAATTCGTATTCTGAGCCTACATAAGCTTTCTAAACACATTCTTGGTGATTTTCTAGGTTCTATGAGTTCTTGCTTTCACTAATACACTTATGGGTTGTTAAGTGATTCTTGAAGCAAGAAGATTCTTTTAAAAGTTTAAGGAAGGAGATGTTCTGAGTTTTAATTTCATCATTCAACCTGGTATATTCATTCATGTGCATATTCATTTACTGGATCATCAGGTGATTTCTTTCCTTAACTTTGTGGTTGTAATTCTTTTGTGAATTTGTATTTGATTGTCTATTGTAATTGGGTTTCTTGCTTGTAATCTAGAGATAGGGTTTCTCTAGGGATTGTACTGAGTAGTGTTCTCAGTGGGGTTGTCTCTAAGAATCTAATAGTGTTTTAGATTTCTGAACTTTATCTAGAGTTGATAAAGAGAGACTTTGTATTTACTTGTAAGAACAGAAAATTGCAATAGTGGAACTCCATTCTAGTGTTGAGTGGAAGAAAACTGGATGTAGCTTCATAGTGTTTGAAGTGAACCAGTATAAGTCTTTTGTGCTTTGATTTTAATTTCCTTCTTGATTATATTCTGTCCATCTTGATTATCTTGCTTTCCTTATCAATTCAATTTTGAGCTATTGGATACCTTGGGCTGAGCATTTGATTGAATAAGGATTCTTGGTTTCAAAAGTGATAAAGATCCTAAGGGAAACTCTGGTTTTGTTTTAAGAAATTTTTAATTTACAAAGGTCTAACCAATTCACCCCCCATCTTGGTTAAGTGTGAAGTGTTCCTATATTTTACACGAATGACTAGAACAGCCAGCGGTGACCCAGCACCAGGGTTGTTACGCACGCGGGAGGAACTCTAGGGCTATTTTGCCTCATCCTCCCTGAAGAAGGAGCAGGGATGATGGTGAGCGGCAAAGGTTCATCCACCCTTACCTGCTGACGAGGACGAGAAGTGCCTTCACTAGCTGGACGAGAACTCGCTCTCCTACCGGAGGAAGAAAATGACTCGTCAAAAACTCCACCATGGGTGTTTTCCTCCGAGGAATCACCCACGAAGATGACTTCACGCATAACATGCTGCTCTACTGAGCCACCAGAGTCACTACCACCCATGCCTAATGCAGAATCAGAAATAGGTGAGACAGACATTTTTGTTACCTTGAGAAAATAAAAGTTTGGATGAGAAGAAGACTTGGGAAAGCAAGGACGCAAGAATGATGGCAAAATCGTAAACAGTCTTATCTATTTAAAGGTGCAGTGAACGTCGAAGGTTACTGGCGGGATTTTGAAACATCCCCTAGAAGCTCGCGCCACGATTGACCACATTTACCCACTATCGCACATTCTCTAGTACATATCCACTTCCTGAGTGACACATGTGCACTGATAATGGTGCATGGGCGGCACACAACTGCCTAGCATTTATGAAGACATAATGCATGTTTTCAATAATCACATCAAACGATCATATTTTTGCAGAAGTCACCAACCTCGACACCTCACTTACCTGCCATACTCAGACTTATCATCATCCTTGATGCTTCACTTACCTGCCAAGTTCAAACTTATCCACTAAGTGAAATAGTCCACCTTAGATAGCTTAACATCCACAACCCGGACCACCTTGTCTAGGTTCAGGTATCAATACAACCCGAGAACCAATCCAGTTCAGGTTCATGATACTCCTTAACAAAGCTATTGGCCTCAACATGCGACATCACTTGTTCACCCTCGGGGGACTAATAATATTCATCATATTACTACCATGACATGAAACATTCTCAATCGACGTTATTTCACCCTCTTTCGCCCAAAAATTGGCTCAGAGGATTAGGGGCTTATTTACCGTCCAAATATGGTAAAATTACACGTGGCCATCACTGCAAGGTCACCATACATGTGGACACCCTTCACGTCAGCACTGTTACATTAATAGTGCTTAATCACTCTCCAAGTGTCAACCTGGACACACGTGTCCACCCTCCTCGTCAACCCTGCTATAGGAGCGCGGACGCCTATTGTGCATATCTCCTTATTAATAGCATATCAACTATGTTTGGTTATTCAAATTGGTGCAACCACCTTATCATATCATATCTTCTCAAGTTATCTACAAGTAACAGTATATCAATAAGGTACACATTATCTTATATTTAAGTTAGATAACTGCCTATTATTATCTTTTCTTATCTTATCAACAGATTACTATCAAACAAAGGCCCAAAACCCACATTCCACGTTATAAATACAGGTTCTCTCTAAACTTAATACACACTCCAGATTCCCTCTAGAATCACTTAATCTCAGAGATACAACATCTCACACTCACACTCTTATGATACAACACTCAGTTATTCTCTTATAATTGATGTACTTACTTGAACATTGGAATGTCTTTGTTTTGCAGGTCTCTCCTCTAAACAAGGTCGACTCCTCGTCCGACGCGCAGAATTTGGGGTCCACATTAGCCACGCCTACCTCACACATGGAATCTCCAGATTTTCGTAAGAACAAGCATATATATGGTGGCTAATTGATGAATAAATTTCTATGTTTATTATTTAAAACACCATAGTCATGCAATATATTTTTTATGGTAATATTTTTTTTGGATTTGTTCTTAATTCTTTTTCGTTTTTCCTTTTCTATTTTGTATATAGAATAAATTTTTTGTAACTTTTTGTATTTTGGTATGATTAAAAAGTTTATATTTTATTTATTTTTTATCTTTATCATTTTTTGTATTTTTTAAATTTCTATTTTTTGTAATAATTGTGTGTTACTTTTCTCATTTTTGTTTTACAATTTTCAACTTTTTTACAATCATTTTTTTTTACTATCATGTGTTCAAAATGTTCAAAATATCATTTAAATTTAATTAATAAAAATCACAATATTTTAACAAGTTTTTAAAAAACAATTTTTACAAGGATACTTGGGGTACCTGTAAAATTTAAAAATGTATTAATTTTTTTCCATAAAAATTTTCATATTAATTTGGTTCATACAAAAATAAATTGTATTTTTGTTATCCTCAATGGTAAGTATGCTAAATCGTTTCCTAACGTGATTAGCACACTTAATTATTTTCTCTTTACCTTCACAAACGCGCTCAGAAGACATCAAAACCTATTATTGTTTCATCTTTCGCCTAATCTCATAAAAAGTGAGAGAAAATTGCCTAAGAAGTGATGAAAAAAATTGCAAATTTTGGGGATATTTAGCTGCCAAAAATGATTTAATTCATTTTATAGAGTTTTAAGCATCACAAATTGTTTAATTCATTTGTAATCAAATTATATATGTAAGTTAATTAGCTACTTCATATTACCATGGGAGTTACCACTAAGGACCATAAAAAAATATTTTACTTTTATAGGGACCAAATTAATACAAATTTTTTATGAGATTAAAATAATATTTTCAAATTTGACAGGGACTCAAACATATTTTACCTATTTTTACAATAAACACATGTAAAACGTTAATTAAAAACTAACAAAAATCAAATACATATTAACATAATATTTATAATAACAAAAGTAAACACTCAATTTTAAATTTATATGTTCATATTTATTATGTTTATGTTTTTAATATATACATTTAATATAAATATTGCATCACTATTATTACTTAAATAAAAATAAAATCATAATAAATTTTAATAGGCTTAAAATTTTAAGACCTTTCAATTAACAATTAATTAGTCATCTTCTTCAATTTTAATGTAATTATATTCAATATACTATTAAATATTTTCAAAACAAATTATAATAAATTTTATTGGCTTAATTTTTTTTAAGACAATAAATTATCGAGTGATCAATTCGAGAGATCAATTCATATTCGAGATAAATTGCTAGAGCAATTTGAAGTTTTACAAATCGATGTTTTGAATGATCAAGATTGGAGGAAACCTTTGGTCGATTTTCTAAAGAATCTCAATTCAAATGTAGGTTGAAAATAAAGTATCGAGCAACAAGTTATGTTTTGTTGGGAGATTAGTTATACAAGCAAAGTGTATATGATACTTTATTAAGGTGTTTGGGAGAAATAAAAGCTTATATTGCAATGAAAGAAGTTCATGAACGTATTTGTGGATCTCATGAAGCTGAAGAAAAAAATGAAATGGGTATTGTTCGAAAATGATATGATTGGCCTACTATGTTGAAAGATTGTATGAATTATGCCAAGTCCTATGAAGAATGTCAGAAACATGGGCCTATTTAACAAGTTCATGCAAGCGAGCTACATTCGATAGTGAAACCTTGGCCTTTTCAAGGATGAGCTATTGATTTAATTGGGCAAATACATCCTGCTTCTTCAAAAGGACATAAGAACATCTTAGTAGTTATTGATTATTTTACTAAATGGGTTAAATCAATTCTTTTGAGAGATGTCGATTAAAATAATATCATTAATTTTATAGAAGAACACATTGTGTTTCGATTTGGAATTCCTAAAACCATAATTGCAATATCAAAAATATGTGAAGAGAACAAGATAAGAAGTATAAGAAATAGAAATGTGTGAAGTCGAAAAGGATAAACTCGAATTAATATGTTGAGAAGAAGTTGTTTGATATTCTCCGATATGTTAATTCAAAGGAAGAGTAATCGAGAATGGTAAATCCAACGTTAAAAGTAGAAATTACTAAACGGTTAGTGATTATTCAAAATGAGAAAAAGCACGAGACAAGTGGCGAAATCTAAAGGCATTTGGGGACCACATGTCATGATTAGTTTCAAAGATCAATTATTTGTATTTTTTATATATAGGCAAGAATATATCATTTTTATTTAGTTACGATATATAGGCAAGAATATATCATTTTATTCCGTTACGATATATAGGCACACTTCATGTATACCAAACTTTGTCGCAGTCATGACTTTTTAGTTCTATAGAAACATGTATGTTTTTACATATTGTTTTTATTTTCAATTTTGCTTTTCATCTCCATTCTACTTTCTATACCTCATTATTCTTTAGATAACATTTTCTTTTATCTATAACTCATTCTTTAGTTATGACCTATTCTTTAATAATTTCAAATATTTATTTATAGTTTTATGTTATCATAATTACGTTATGGTCGTAAATATTATCAATTCAAGTATTATCCTATGCTTATTTACGAAATTTTTTACATTCATATGCATGAATTATTACAACCAAATACTTGTTTTATACTTAATATAGATTTGTTTTTGTAATAAGTTTCTAAAAGATACATTGTTTGTTAAATTGAAAATTCTAAAGATTGCTAGTTTTGAAAACTAAGAATCCTAAAAGTATTTTGATTTAATATAATTAGTCATAAAATCAAACTTATTTGTTAATTTAAAATATTCAAACTTATACTTAAAATTTCGATCAAAAGAAAGCTAAAATGATTTTTTATAAGAAAATATTTACCTCTTATTATTCTATCTTGCTTTTAAATTTGTTTTTTAAATAATCAAAATATTACTCTTCTTTGTCCCGTGCGAGGCATGTGATACATGCACTAGTTAATTAATTAAATTAAATTATAGATATTCTCTATATATAAATTAGAATAATTATTTTAAATGAGGATATTTTTAAATATTATTATTCGTGAGTGTTCTTTAATATTTTTTATTCAATGAGAATGTTGTTATACATTTTTCCGAACCTCTTATTTCTTACAATATACGATTTATTACTATTATTATTTCTATATTAAATTTCAATATATTTTATGATAAATTAAACAAGTTATTATCAATAATTTAAAACAACATTATATCACAATATAAATTATTTATTATAAACTACAAATATAATATGTACATTAAAAAAATTATTAATTATGGATTTTATTTATTATATAACTTATATATTTAAAATATTTATTAAAAATAAAATAAATTTAGTATATTATTAAAAAAATGAAGATACGACGAGAAATTTTAGTTAATAAATGAAGATATTTCTTAATTAATCTGTATTTTTCTTTTGGTAATGAAGGGAAGTGGTTACACGTGGATATAGAGTCCTTTTTTGTCCCTGAAGGAACGACCATTTCGAAGCCCAGCCCATCATCCACCGTCGCTAGTCCTCTTCCTTCCTTCCTTTGTTATTAATTAGGGTTTCCGGAATCTCCAACACCTTCCTTGGCTTCTCCTTCTCCGTCTTGGATTTCAATTCATTTCTGTTGATGGTTCAGCTGATGAAGAATTCTCGGAAGCCCGAAACGACGTCGTGCGGCGACCCCGTGAAGTTGGAGATCGTTGAGGACCCACTGGAAGAAGAGCATGGGCCTCACAACAAGCGCTGCAAACCCTCTCCCTCTCCCTCGCCTCAGCCTCAGGTATTCTATTTCGTAACCTTTCTATCTTCCTTTCAATCGCTCGCTAGATCGCGTTTTTGGGCACTCCTTAAGTGACCTAATTCAAACATACATTATTTATTTATAAGTCTTCATTTGACAGCTGTAGTTTCTTTTGTTTCCTTTTGTTTTTCTTTTGTGAAAGGGGTGTGAATCTTTTTTTTTCTTTTTTCCTTACCAGGGTTTTACAAGACTCACACACCCTTGGTCTTTTGTTTAATTCTTCAATTCTGATGTATAAAAAAAATTAACATGTCATCTGCATTATTATTGCCTAGCTTTAATTTTCGTAATCATAGAACACGCGCTTTGTTTGTTTACGAGAGAGATGTTGAAATTTTATATCTTGTTTTTTTCTTTTAAAATAAAAAACGTGTTATTTATCCTCCTTCCTGTGCTTGCGTGCGTGCTTGCAATCATTTTAGCAATGGAGTGCTTCAGATTATGGTTCTGTCAGTTCTTCATCCCATCTGAACATACTAGACGAGCCGAGCCCGTTGGGTTTGCGCCTCAGAAAGAGCCCGTCACTGTTGGATTTGATTCAGATGAAGCTTTCTCAAGGAAGTGCGCAGCCGAGCGAAGATTTAAGCTCTGGAGTCAAAAGGGAGAGCAGGGCTGCTGCTGCTGCTGCTGCTGTGCCCGGTGCCGGTGGTGCTGACAAGCTCAAAGCTTCTAACTTCCCAGCTTTGCTTCTAAGGATTGGTTCGTGGGAGGTATATTCCTGATGCTTTGTGTTGCTGTTGCTGTGATTAGGAAATTTATTTTTGCTGATAAACTTTTAGGTCCCTGATATATATTCAATTTGTACTGAGTCCTTGATAAATTATTTCATTTTTCTGAGTCCCTGATATATTAGAAGTTTTGTTATGGGTTCCTGCCATCAGTTAAGTGATGACATGACATCATTCCGACTGTTGATATATATTGGAAGAGCTGTTGAGATGATGCCACATCATCATTTAGCTGACAGTAGGGACCCAGAACAAATTTTTTAATATTTCAAGGACTTAATACAAAATATTTATTAGACTCAAGATAAAAATCGGGTATATATCAAGGATCTCAAACATATTTAAGCCTATTTACTAAATAAAGGTTCTCTTTGTGGCAGTATAAATCAAGATATGAGGGTGACTTGGTGGGAAAGTGTTACTTTGCTAAACATAAGCTTGTTTGGGAAGTTCTCGAAGGTGGTCTAAAGAGTAAAATAGAAATTCAATGGTCAGATATCATGGCACTTAAGGCACATTGTCCTGATGATGGGCCTAGCACATTGACTGTTGTGGTAATTTAATTCTCTATATTATTTTAGCCTCCTGAATAGTTCTTTAAGATGCATAGGTCTATGTATGCATTAGAGTTTGGTTTATCATTCTTTTAATTTCTTTGTTGCAGCTTGCTAGACAGCCTCTTTACTTCAGGGAGACTAATCCTCAGCCTAGAAAGCATACACTATGGCAGGCAACAGCAGATTTTACTGATGGACAGTCTAGTAAACATAGGTATATTCTTTAACTGTTTTCCTCTGATATGTGGATGTTGGCTCAGCTGTTAACTATTAAAAAGTTTGATGGTTCTATTATTTATTTATGATATATAACCATTCTTAAATATTGCTGATGGGAAATTTGAGAAGGGAAATACATAAGAGTGTGAAGCGCAATGAAGTAATCCACCAAGGGAGGTCTAGTGCCATTTGTTTTAGTATTTTGTTTACACCAGAGCCTTCACTATTTATCTTTTGAAGCATTTCTAATCTACAACTTGAAAAAAAAAACAGTTTTTTGGGAGGGGGATGAAGCTAAGTTTTGCAGAATTTTAAGTCTGATGAGGTTTTTCTATGTGTTTAGGTCTTACTTACAAGGTTGTGATGTCTGAAAACTTGATCTTGTGGTTTGTAGGCTGCATTTTTTGCAATGCCCACAAGGGCTGTTGGCGAAACATTTTGAAAAGCTCATCCAGTGTGACATGCGTCTTAATTTCTTAAGCCAACAGCCGGAGATAATTTTGGATTCACCACATTTTGACACACAACCTTCTGCTTTTGAGGACCCAGACAATCCAAAAGATCGTGATCTGCTTCAAGTCAGTGGTAAAGGATCCTCCATGTCTTATTTTCAAGACAGTGGATCACCTCAGGCATCCCTGTCATCATCATTTAAGGTTGAACACAATGATCCTCCTGGAATGACATTGGATAGTCTCCCCCGAGATGCACCTTCACCCAGTTCAGGTACTTATATTAAGGACTTGGTTCATGCTCCCTTTTGTTTCATGTACATGATATTGGTGTACTGTTGCATTGGTTAGTATCACGGAACATTTCACTTTGGTTTTCCATATATATCTCTCTCCCTTGTGTTTCAATGGGATATGATGTGGATTTTCCCAGTAGACATTCTGTCTATATTAGATATCTGAAGCTGCTTTAATGTATGTCTGTCCCATGATTTATGTGGTTCTTTTTGGCTTAAGGGTTTCATTTGTCTGTCTTTTTACATACAATTATGTATGTCTGTCCCATGATTTATGTGGTGCTTTTTGGCTTAATTGTTTCATTTGTCTGTCTTTTTACATACAAGTTATGGAGTGTACTTCAATTGAAGGGAGTACAAGCTCCGAAACTGATTCTAAGGGCCCAAGAAATGGGGATCAGATAAAACTTCCTGGACTTCGACATTCTATGTCAGTGAGTGATTTTATTGGCCAAATAGAAATCTGCCTGTCAGAGCAAATAACCTCCGGGAATCCACCATTTTCTGATGGAGGATTAGAGTATAAGGAGATCCTGGAAGACATTGCACAACATCTTCTCAATGATAATCAGGTTGCAGCAACTTCTGATGAAAAATCACTCATGTCAAGGGTCAATTCTCTCTGCTGTCTTCTGCAGAAGGACCCTGTTACAGTGCAGAATTCTCATTTTACCGAAGATAGTGGTACTGTTGAAGGACCTCATGATGGAAAAGATGTCAAGCCTGCTGTGGAGGAACCAAAGGACACTTCTGGTGGCAAGCAAGCACTAGGCATGTCTAGGAAAGACTCGTTTAGTGATTTGCTTCTCCACCTTCCTAGAATCGCATCTCTTCCAAAGTTTTTGTTTAACATATCAGAAGAGGATGGTGACAGTCATACCAGATAGTTATTCTCATTTTTGGAATTTCAAATTGGGCAAGTATAGAGTTACCCAGCAGTGCCTAGCTGCGTTGGGAATATTTTATGTCTTTGTAGACATGTGCAAGTTTAATTTCTACCCTGGGAACTAATGGGATTTGGAAAATATGTTTTAATGAAGAATCCTGATAGAGCCCATGTATAAATTGTCAAGTAGATGTTTTAGCTCTGTATTTGTTTTATTTTTGTTTGATTTCTGGGTGTTATGCACAGATGATGTCTGCTTGTAAGTAATTAAATCCTGTGTTGCCTGATCAGTTATGGATGGTATCTATGTCTTCCCTTGGAATAGATAAGATCGTAAAGCTGTAGCTGATACTATCCCTGGCAAGCTGAGTTTGCATATATTAATCTAAATATAATAAGATCGTAAAGATTTAATCTCATTTACGAGTCACTTCAGATTCCGGCTTTACAAATTCCTTACCTAGTTTTTGAATAATTATTACATAATTTTATATCTTTCAATTAGGTAATCAAAAGTACCTTTAACCCAAGTTAATTGGAGCTGGTAGTAGATGAACCTAATAATAGATCGGAAATAAGATAAAGAAAGAGAAAGGAAGAGTGGAAGAAAAAGTAAAAATAAGACAAGAGAAAAAAATAATTTAAAATAAAATAGGGGTGAAAGGAAGAGGGGAGAAATAAAAATGAAAAGAACTAAAAAAAATGGAACGATTGGAATATAGAAATACTAAATTGTTTAAAATTCCACCAAGTTTATGGTTTTTTCCCATTGCATCCTAAGACATATCGTCCGTTAATCTATATTTTACTCCATTAGGTTTTGTTTAACTATCTTTTCCAGGTAAGTTTTGGTCATTTACCTTTTTTTGTGTCGAGCTCTTGATAACAAACTCTTGTTCTTATGATAGCATACAGTGGTCATCTCATAATGTATCCAAACCACCTCAATCTATACTCCCTAATCTTTTCACGCACAGGTACTACTGCTATCTTTCGTCGAATATCCTCATTTCTTATTTTATCCATCTTCGTATAATCACACATTCACATCACCATCCTCATTTCTTCTACCCCTATTTTATGCTCATCTTGCCTATATGTTGGCCAGCATTCCGCTCCATATAACATTGTCGGTCTAACAATTGTTCTATAGAATTTTCCTTTTAGCTTAAGGGGAATTTTGTGATCACACAAAAACTCCGATGCACTCCGTCATTTCATCCACCCCACTCTGATTTTGTGATTTACATCATCATCAATCTCACAACCTTTTTGTAAAATTGATCCCAAGTATCTAAAAACATCTTTCTTGGGTACCTCTTGACCAAGTAGATGCATTGTGTCTTGATCACCATCTTTTGCCTGTAAAAACTCACACTTCATATACTCCGTTTTGCTTTTACTTATCATGAACCCTTTAGACTCCAAAGTGTATTTCCACAATTCCAGTTCCCTATTAACACCATCTTTGGTCTCATCAATAAACATGATATCATCTGCAAAAAAATACATCATGACACTTCCTCTTGAATATCTTTCGTTAGTTCATTCATCACTAAGACAAAAAGATAAGGACTAAGAGCTCAACCTTGGTGGACACCTATCGTGATAGGGAAATGCCTTGATGTTCCATTACAAGCGTTTGCACATGTGATAGCCCATCATACATATCCTTAATTGCATTAACATACTTTAATGGTACTTTTTTCTCTCAAGAGTCAACAATAAGACTTTTCTTGGGACCCTATCATATGTTTTCTCAAGATCTATGAACACCATATGTAGGTTTTTCTTCTTTTCCCTATACCCTTTCATTAATTGGCGCATCAAGAATATAGCTTCTATGGTACATCTTCCTGGCATTGAATTGAAAGTTCTTTTCATATAAATTATATGCAAAAAATTTTATTAATACAAATTTATTTGTTATCTTGTTCATATAAATTAAAATCAATGTAATATAAATATTTCAAAATATACTAAAATATGGATCATTTGATTATCTTGTTCGTTTTTTTTATAAAATTTGACACAAACATGTTAGGTCTGATGACCACACGTCTCATCCTTCTTAGATTTGAATGCATATCAATAACTATGAATTATTGATATTCTAATGAATTTTGACAAGTGGACAAAATTATTATGTTAAAAGAATTTACAACATTAAGTATCGTCCACAACCACATAGTGTATGCTCTCTTTTAATCTAGTGTTCACTATGCTATATCGAGTGAGCATCCACTCTTATGCAAATCAGTATAACACACTATTATAAGGTAAACTCGTATGTCCAATCTAAAAGATTAAATATCTTGAAAAAGGGAAGTGCACATATACTATTTTATTCAAATTCTATTTGTCTCCCTTATTTTTTAATAACTAACGTTTGAATTTAAGAAAATGACAATATAGAAGAGAATAAAAGGTTTCCACCGAATATTCCCTAGAAATGTTGCTTTCAATATGGACAAAAAGTGCATGACGTTGTTTGTACTATGGATAAATCATCTCCTTTCAGAGTTGGACACGTCTCCTTATTCTTCTATGTGAGACAACAATCCTTTCAAGATATCGACGTTGATCTCGTAACGGATACTTCACTAAAGTTTACAAAATAATATCTCCCTCAATGAAGCAACTGATGAAAAATGATAGAACAAGAGCGCAAGAAAATACGTGAAGCAAAACTCTACTAAAATCATTTGTTCTTTGAGTGTTAACAATACTTGTATTCATTCAAACTTTTGTTAGTGAAAGCCAGAAGTGGCTGTGTGTTAAACAATACCCTAGTTTTTAGATTCAGGAGGAGTCTAAAAAGATGCCAGAAGTGGTGTTAAGAATACTTGTAAAGTCACGAGTGACAGGTTAAAATATTTGTTTTGTAATTAAGTTTTGACTAATTGAACCCTTTACTAGTGAGTATAGAAGAACTGAAATTAACTGATGTTAAGCGAATCAGTATAAATCAAATGTTTCTACTTCTCTCCATAAAGGTTTATTAAGCATTCTTATTACACTTTCTATCACCTTTTTACATCAAGTGTTTATTTGAAAAACTATTTTAAAAACCTTTTATTTGTTATTGGACAACCGTACTGTTCTTCACTATATATTTGTTTTATCCTCAATGGACAACCAATATTTAACATAGTATTATCTAAATTATCTTTCATATTGCAAAAAGTTTACATCTTTGATACACAAACTATTCAACCCTTCTTTAGTGTGTTTCTTACAGTTTCAAAACGATCTTGGTAATATGTAGATATAATTCAACGGTTAGATAAATAAAAATCACATTCTATATCAAGTTATGAAATTAGTGTAATAGTTGTCAAAGTTACTCCAATGTAATTTGATATCTCTCTCTCTCTCTCTCTATCTATCTATCTATATATATCGGATCAAATTCACCTTCAAATTCCATGCTAACAAGACACTTTTTTTCTGTTCACAAAATCATTATGTACTTTTAAAAAAATTCTTTACGAAATTGGACCCTTATATAATTGACATGAAGCATTTGGGGTAATCTAGATAGCTTATTTTTTCAGCTATAAAATTCCAACTTGTTAATACAAAATTTGCATCAACTCTAATCCCACCCGCCTTAGTAGTGTATAGGGGTGCAAATGGGTAACCCACCTGCCCTCAACCCGCAAAAAAAATGGATTGTATTGGGTTGAATCCATTTTTTTATTGGGATGAAAATTCCAATCCAATCCAACCTAACGCCAGGTTGTGAAGAGTCAACATGTTTTCTTTAAAATAAAAAATATTCAATTATTTTAGTTGTCTTAATTTTTTTTAAATTATATAATCAAGTATAATTAAAAAAGAGGTAAAATGTTATAAAAACTAGTAGATAAAAAATACTTAAAAAAGGTGATCATAAGAAAATGTGAAAATATATAATTCTCTTTCTACTAAGAAGTTTTTGCTAAGTGAGAAGTTTGACCTTCAATCCCTACACAATCTCATACCAATCTAGTTATTCCAACACTCTCTTTACCTATCTTTCCATAATCAACCATGGCTACAAAAGCACCTTCAATAGAATATTTGAATATGGAGGAAGATGATGGAGGTGTCGAGATGCCATCAGACATAATAGCAACTCAAGGATTCGATCCAAACCTTCGTCTGGTGGGAAGGTTTTTATCTAACAAGCTCATGAGATCACACATCATGAAAGAAAGTGTAACATCCTCAAAATTATATTTTGAATTTGTAATTATAATTGAATTGTGGAAGTGTGATAATACTTGGATATTTTTGGTTAACGTGGAAATTACAAAAATACCCTTGGACATTTTGGAAATGACAAAAATACCCCTAAGATGAATGGTAAAATTACCAAAATGCCCTTAGGCCAGAAATGCCCAAATATCTTTAGAAATTTTGTAGAAACCAGATGAAATTATAAAATACACTTAGTTGACTAAGTATCAAAATATTTTTGTGACAAAACCTCAGAATAAAATTTCTAGGAATTTTATACGATAGTAACTTCGAAATGTTATTCAGGAAGATTGAGGTGGCAGAAAAATATGGAAAAATGATAAATAGAATCTATGGAATTTTCTTTTAATTGTAGGATGTATAGACCTATTTAATAAAATAGTTTAGTAATTTTGATGGTCAAAAATAGTATGGACCAATCAAAATTTAGATAAAAGTAGTCTAGTGTGTAAGGTTTATACAATGCTCTATATAGACTACTTGTGATTAATTTAAACTATCATTGAGATAAATTCTTAGGAATATCTAGAGTTCTATTATTCACAAATTATCTTTAGATAAAAGAATTCACATTAAATTTGACTTCTTTTTAAGAAAATGTCATGTGTAAAGCCTTATTTGAAACTAGATTTTTCTTCATCATCAAAAATGACAACATGTAGCATGAAAGGAAGAAAAATTGGTATTCCTCCCCTTTAGATTAATGAATCATGTGAATTATAGTGTAGAAGGGAGAAGAAAGTTCTTGAATAGCCACTTGGAAAGGCAAGCCATAGGATAAATACAAGTGGAAGACACTTGTATGGCATGGATTCAAGTAACACGAAAATGAAGCAAGGATTTTTCTCCATTTGTCTAGCCACCACATGAACAAAGGAGAAGCTAGGAGAAACTTCATGAATTTGGACACATGTTGGGACACTTGTTAAGGCATGCCAAGTGGGTGGACACTTGGAAAGGCAACCATTATGACATAGCCAAGTGTTAGGACACTTGTATGGTATATAATTCACTTGAAAGATTTTTTAAGAAAAGTCATCATGAACTTAGTTAGATTTCAATGGAAGGAGAAGTAATTAAGTTAGGATTGAACTAAATGAAGATAATTTAGTTAGATTAGCACTAAATGAAGGTCATTAAGTTAGGAAGGGCAAAAATGTCCTTGAATATTAAAATATTTTCTAAACACTATATAAAGGGGGGGGACCTTAAGTGCAAGTCATTCTCAAGACACTTCCTCTACCTCAATTTCGTGAATCTCTCCCCCTCACACCACCTTCATTTCATCTTTCCCTTTTAAAGCTTAAATCAAATGAGAAAAGAAAACCCATCACCTTGAAAGAATTTTCGTAAAAACCTAGCAACCTTAGGAAGAGTTCTTGACAAGCTTAGTAGAAGGATATCAAGGCTTCATCTCTAAGAGGATTTCCCAAGGAAGGAATGAAGGAAGGAAGCCAATTATCCATTTAATTTCAAGACTCAAACTCACTTGAGGTAGGCTAAGCTTAAATCTCTAGTTAAGCAATGGTTTGGATTAATTTATATGCTTTAGTCGGCTGAATTATGGTTATTATTTAGGCTTAAATTTCATGATGTTTGAAGGTTATTCTTTAATGAAAATATGTTGATTTAAGCCATAGGATAGGTGATGATTTATAAGTATAAATATTAGTGATGAATGGAAACCCATTTGATGATCTTGGAAGGTGATTTTGACGACAGTTGGGCCGTTTGTTTATATTTTTATTATGGGAATGTTTTGAATTAATTTTTAGAAGTAGAGGATGAATGGTATGTAGATAAATGGCTCAAATACTAAAGATTCAATTTTGAGGATTAAGTTGTGAGGTGATAGGTGAAAGGAGAATTAACATGCATATTAGGCTTTAATCTTTTCCTGTAAAGGTATTAAAGGGATTAGAAATTATTTATATTGTGGATTCTTAGTTAGATTACTAACATGATTTTCTGTAGTTTAAGGATATTCAATGGTCATGCCTAAGTTGGTAATGATCTTACTTGAATAACGTATGGTGGTTTAACCATACTTATGGTACGTATGATGTCATGATAAAAATATTTTTCCATAAGATAATATGTATTTTGCTTATGGATTTGATTTTATTATGGATGGATATTGATGAGATAATAGGTGGACTCCTGTTTCCAAGTCCAGTACGAGGCTTTGGGAAACAGAATCTGATGCTACATACAGTACGATATGTAGTACCTAGGTGCAAGATACATGGCAAGAATTCATGCATGTTTGCGTAAGACGATCGCGGCGTCTACATCCAGTACGAGGTGTAGCCACATACAGTACGATATGTGGAGGCCATTTGCACCCTGGGATAGTTCATTTCATGCATTCATATAGTTTGCATATTTATTTTATGAATTTGTTGGAATATATTAATGATTTACTAACTTAATAATGAGTTCGGGATTTAGCTTTGCCTACTGAGAAATTTTATTTCTCACAAAGATTTGTTTCATGTTTTTCTTAGATGGCAACGATGGTCAGGTACCATGATGCTTTGAAGTAGTGATGATAAATAAAGAAGCTATGTACTAGGCTGAAGTATGAAAAATTATTGTACCTGTATGATATAAACTTTTGTATCAGAGACAATGACTATGTATAATATATTAAGTCTATATTTGTATGTTTTATGTTTTAGAATCTTTACTAATATAAGCTTCTTAGAAACTTATCTTTAAATAAAAATAAAAATTAATAAAAAATGAAGTAGAAAATTAGGTCGTTACAGAAAGAATGCCCTTAATTTGGAGGCCTTTTCATGGAGTTTCTATAGATGAAATAAATCCTGAAACATTCCTTTTTTAGTTCTTCCATCAGGTTGACATACAAAAAGTCTTACGAGGAGGCCCATGGAGCTTTGATAAACAATTGCTTATTCTAGGTGTGATAAAGGAAGGAGAAAAACCAGAAGACGTGCCCTTGTTCGATGTCCCGTTTCGGATTAATGGTCTACCCTTTGGTTTCATGTCCCAAGGTGTGGGACAAAAGATTGGAAATCATTTGGGAAAATTCTTGGAGTATGACGACAAGAACAATTATGGATACTGGAGATCTTTTATGAGAATACATGCTATGATCAACGTTCAGAAACCTCGGAAGAAGGCCACTAGAATCAAGAAATCGGGAGGAGAAGCAACGGACGTGAATATCAAATATGAAAGATTAGGTCCTTTTTGCTACCTTTGTGGACTGGTAAGTCATACAAATGATAGTTGTAGGAAATAGCTCACCCTAGGGGAAACTGATGGTGCACGAAAATGGGGTTCAGAAATTAGACCTGAGCAGAGGAATACTATGACGAAATGGCGTCTCGTTATCTTCAGCAAGGAACTTTGACTGCCAATCAATTCGCAGGGGACAAGGCAAAATGTTGATAGTTTGGAGCAACAAAAACATTCATATTTCATGGTTGAAGTTTTTCAGAATCTACGACTAATTAATAAGCAATCAATATCGCAATCATCATCATCGATCATTCCTAATGAAGGCGTAATCAATAGCCAGAATTATGAGGCAATGAATCTGGACGTTGACATTGTCCCATAAAATCATTATGGGCAACAAGAAGCGACGGCTGGCCAATGACAACACACTTCAACATATATTACCACAACCCAAACTCTAATACCCCACCAAAGTCCACTCAACCCATAATCCCCTCTAAACCCGACCCTTATTCTACCTAGACCAACCCTCTAAACACACAAACATATATCACTACCCATACGACCCCAGACACGCCCAACACACTCCTAAACACAAACACCAAGTCGGCCACACCTAATCCCAACCAACATACACATTCTAGCCACTTACATGATCCGCCACTAACCTCCAACCATGTCCCTCACATGTACCAAAACCAAACTAACAACTCAGACCTTTCTTTTATTAGCGGTCCTTGGCAAAGAGGCCAACCAGGGTCAATGAGTATCCTCAGTTGGAATTCTCGGGGTCTAGGAAAACCGAGTGCAATTTCGGTGCTTTGAGACCTTGTCAGAGCGTACCACCAGGATATTATCCTTCTCTCAGAGAAACATTAGTCAACACCTGTCACATTGAAGAAATAAAACACCTCATTGGCTTTGATTCTTGCTTGACTGTTGATGTAAATGGAAAGAGTGGGCTTGGCTCTCATGTGGAAATATCCCTTTGACTACACCCTTCTCCACTATTCCTCAAACTTCATCGACGTTGAAGTCCACTCTAAAGGCTCTCTTCCATGGTGTCTAACTGTATTTTATGGCTTCCCGGATCGTGAAAAAAGAAGGGACTCCTGGAATCTAATTAGAAACCTTTCTCTCTCCAACATACTCCCTTGGTGCATAACAGGGAATGTCAATATATAATTGGTACCAGTGATCATCCCAACTACTTGATCCAAGATTTTATAGAAGCTAGTCTGAAAATGACCTCCATGACCTTCCTATGGAGGGTTACAGATTCACATGGTCCAAAAGAAAAGGAAACACAATGTTGTAGAGGAAAATCTTGAGAGAGCATTGGTAAACCTTGAATGGCTTGACATGTCCTAAACTTCAGGTTTCCCAACACTATTGCTTCTAAATCCAACCACTCCCCAATTCACCTTGTCCTTGACTCAAACTGCAAAATAAATTTTCTCAAGCAATTTACGTTTGAAAATCAATGGCTCTTGGAACCTTCCTTTGATGGTGTAGTTCATGAAGGATGGAGCAATGGAACACTGGGTGATTTGATTTCCAAACTCGAGAGTTGTTCATCATATATGCATGCTCGGGCCAAACAAGTTAAAGTGGCCTTTAAATCTCAAATCAACCTACTGCGTAAAAAGATGAAAATCCTTAGAGAAGCATCTGATGAAGAATCAACAAAGCATCTAGACGCAACCAGGGAGAAATTAAACACATTGATTGATCAAGAAGAGGCCTACTAGAAACAAAGGGCTAAAGTTTATTGGCTTAGAGACAGGGACATCAACTCCAATATTTTTCACTCTTTTGCCTCAACAAGGAAGAAAAGAAACATTATCTCACTTAACCGAGATGATGGTCTGGTTGGCAAGGATCATAAGGACATTTGTAATGTTGCAAAATCTTATTTTGACAATTTGTATGTTGGGTCTTATGTTGAAGATGATGAAATAATAAATCATGCTCCCTTCTACTTGTCATCTTATGATAATCTGACCTTGCTCATTTTTCTTTGGATGAATTCAAAGAAGTTCTTTTAAAGATGGACCCAAATAAATAACCTGGACCAGATGGCCTTAACCCTGTTTTCTATAAAAAAAATTATGGGATCTTTGTGGCCCTAATGTTTTTATAACATCCACCTCTTGGCTTGAAAATGGCTTATTCCCCCCACAAATAAACCAAAACTCCATTTTCCTTATCCCAAAACCCCTATCCTATATCCATGAAAGACTTCAGACCTATTTCCTTATGCAATGTTCTTTATAAGATTATCTCCAAAACTCTAGCCAACAAATTAAAGCCTCTCATTCACAAATGTATCTCCCTTGAACAATCAGCCTTTGTAGAGGTTCATTGTATCCTTGATAATGTTCTCGTTGCTTCTAAGATCATTCAACACATGAAATGTAAAACCAGAGGCAAAATGGGTGAGGTGACTCTAAAATTGATATTAGCAAGACTTTTGACAAGGTCTAGTGGAAATAACTTGTCAGTTTGATGGAAAAAATGGCATTCAACTCAAAATGGATTGGTTGGATAAATATTTGTTTGGAAACAATTTAGTATTCAGTTAGAGTGAATGGGGATTCTGTTGGTCAATTTTCACAAAGATAGGACTTAGAAAGGGTAACTCATTGTCACCCTATCTCTTCATCCTTTGTACGGAGGGACTTTCTTGTACTCTAAAACACTTTGAGAAGAAAATAGAGATTCATGAAATAAAAATGTGTGAAGAGGCCCCTACCCTCTCACACTTTTTTTCTGTAGTTGTTTTCTATTTTCAAGGCTTCTGAAGAAGAAACTAGTTCTTTGGAAAAAATCCTTGACACTTATGGAAGGGCTTCTGGACAACTGATAAATTTCCATAAATACGAGGTATTTTTCAATTCCAATACCAAAAAATGATTTAAGACAGACCATTATGTCTTCTCTAGGTGTTTCAAATTTAATTGGAACTAGAAAATACCTTGGACTTCCCTCTGTTATGGGAAGAAAAAAGATTTTTTTTTTTTTTTGCTTTTGTGAAGGATAGGCTTTGGAAATATATCAACCATTGGTCAGACAAACACTTATCAAAAGCAGGGAAAAAAGTGTTTCTCAAATCTCGTGCTTAAGAAATTCCCTCATATTGTATGAGAGTTTACTTATTGCCAACAACTCTGGAGAACGAAATTAAAAAAGTGATGAATTCATTCTTGTGGGGCTAAAAATATGATAGCAAGAAAATAATCAATTGGCTAAACTAGGAGAAATTAAATATGAAGAAGGAATTTGGACGAATGGGATTTAGACATCTCCATGGCTTTAATCTTACAATGCTACGTATTTCCACAAACTTAGAAGCTATAGTGACACAGGTGTTCAAAGCTAAATACTTTTCCCTCAGAGGATTCTTGGAAGCACCCTTGTGGCATAATCCAAGTTATACATGATGTAGCATCCACGCTTCACAGGTAAGAGAAGGTATTAGATGAAGACTTTGAAATGGCCTCTCTATCAACATTTGGGCACAACCATGGTTGAGGAGTAAAAATAAGTATTATGTTTCATCCATTCCCCTTCTTGGTCTTGAACTTATGACTATTAATTCTCTCATTGATCATGTTGGAATGATGACATCATTGAGAAAATCTTCAATGAAGATAATACTAAAGAGATTAAGATGTCGCCCTACCCCCCTCAAGATTCATGATTCAGATCAATTAATCTGGAAAGCAAGCACCATGGGTGAGTACAATGTCAAATCTGCCTACCACATGTTAATGGAGACCATGATAAGCAATGAAACCCTAAAAAGCCAAGCAGCTAGAATACGATTTGGAATCTTCACATTCAACCTAAAGTGAAATATTTTTTATGGAGAACATTGTGAGGTTGTCTCCCTACTCGATCATGCTTGCAGACCAAAGGTGTATCATGCTCGAGTAATTTTGTTTACTATGACAACAATATTTAAAACGAATGGCATGTGTTTTTTAACTTTGAACAAGTAAGCAACATTTGGATGGAAGTAAAGTTATGGCATAAGGTTAGTTGCAAAATGCTTAATTGTGAATTTGCTAATGATCTAATATTTAGCATGCTAGACACTTTTCCCATGGAACAATAACGTATCTTTGCCACAACTCTTTGAACAATCTGGAAGATAAGGAATGACTAAATTTGGGAAGAAGAAAACTGGCCAACATCTATATCTGCCAACCACGCAATGCAACTCCTTCATCAATGCTCACAGGTTCATGAAACTTCTCCAATGAACATCCTAGTTGATGCTTTTAATCTGAACTCATTAAATTCGTGGAAGAAAATGCACCATGGCTACATCAAACTCAATGCTGATGCATCTATATTCAAGGAACAATATCTTTATGGCATAAGTTTGATCATTTGTGATCATCAAGTTAGGTTCATTGCAGCAGTATGGATGGATAGTATGGACTATGAGCACTTCATTATTGAAAGCGATTGCAAGGAAATTACTGAAAGCATGAATGATATGTAATAAGTATATTTTTCTATATAAGAAAATGTAAGATTTAAATGTAGTTTAAGAAAAAAAAGGTTGGCCGGTTGAATGCGTGAACCCAACCCAACCGGCGTTGGATTGGTAGGTTAAACGAGTTGGGCTAGATAGGTTGGTGGATTGAAAACCCCCAACTCAACCTTAACCAACTTGTTTTGGGGTTGTAGTAAACCCATTGTCTTGAACCCGTTTTGACACCCCTAGTAGTGTAGTAGTTACTTTTTCAATCCTAATATCTAACACAATGTGTTGCCCACAATAAGTTGTCACAATCTACTTAACTAAACAGAAAATATATTTTTATCCATGCAAATATATGACATACTAAATTTAAATAATTGTCAAGAAAAGCAATTAACCAATACAACCTTAGGTAATAAATGAGGGGAACAAACAGAAATAAGTAAATCATTTATCTTAGATAATTAATAATTAGGTATTTATGTATTTTCTTTGTTTGTTCACAATAATTAGAGAAAGTGTTATTGACAAAAAAAATAGATCACACCCAAAATTCTTAATAATCATAACAAAAGTTTGAGGACATTGCGTGGCCATTTATAATGAATGAATAACATACAGTATCCTAGAAGAAAAAAAGGTAAAATGAAATATAGATGAATTTCTTATCATTATTGTAGAAAAAAGGAAACACACCAAGAGGGGTCGAATTATGTTTCATAAAACTTTTTTCACAATTGATGATATTGGATTAAATCAAAAGACATTCATGTTGTTAAGACAAATCAGAACTCTAATTATTTTGGTTAGATGCAAATAAATACAAATGATTTTGTCTGATGTGTTATCAGATCATGGTCTGTATTCCTATGTCTAAGTTTTCAAACGATACATCCACATAAGATGATTTATTATATCATTTAGTAATGCATTTAAGACCTTCTTTTAATACTTTTGTGCTTGAAAAAAAGCATTTAAATCAAAACACAATTCAATGTTAGATAAAATCATACAAGAGAGAATAACAACTCATAATTTTTATACTGATTCATTTCTACCACTAAGAGTACATCCAGTTCTTGGCAAATCCACCAAGTGTTGGACTAGGCCAAGAACCTAGAAGGGGGGTTGAATAAATTTTTTTAAAATCTTTACCAATTCATTCTTAACACTGATTAAAAACACCCATTTAAATCAATCAAAGTTTTTTCAAAAGATCTTTAGAAAACATAAACTTTTATGATGGCCCTTATGATCAATTCCACTGTCAAGATGATTACAAAACTCAGAACTATAAGAATAAGATAAGAGAAACACAAAAGAGTTTATACCGATTCAATCCAATCTGGACCTACATCCAATTGCTCTAGCTCCTTTTAGAACTTCCACTATATAAAGAACACAAGTATAAACACTATGTGTAACGCCTCATCTTACTCTCTCGTGTTTGGTTGATTTTAGGTGAAATTTTGTTTCCTCTTTATATTAGAATTCTCTTTGTTATAATTTCATGAAAATTTTTTCGCTTTGCTTGCAAGTTCTCCTAGTCGTCCATATCATAAATGAATACGCTCTCTCCACGGTATTAATTATAAGAATAAAGCACAGTCCAGCAATACAGTCCAAGGTATATTTCATTATACATTCCAAATTCATGCCAGCATAGAATACAACCAATCTAAATCTAATACAATTCATCAATACATCTTCATCCTCTTCACTTCATAGTCAGTCACTGCTTTACTGTTTCTCTGCTCGCCCAAATAAATTGGGGTCATCACAGGTGTCAACCACAGACACAAAATAGGGTAAGTTTATGATAAACATAGTTTGAATAAAATAAATATAACAAACTTATTTCATTCACAGATTTATTCCCAGCACACAGATCAAATATTCAACATACCACATATGCATCAATGAATAATTATTCCACATAATCAACATGGGATGTATGTAATGCATGCTTATCTTCTTTATATGATGCATGCCTGAGATCTCAGGTTATCTCTTTTATCAGTGGCCACAGTCAAGATAGCCTCACCCACTCTGGTGGCACAAATAAACTTATCCAACCAGTCGGGGTAGCCCAGGGGCGCGTAGGATAGTCACCTCCACCTATGTGATCATCATGGTGGTGTGGTCCTCCCTGTCTCAACTACCCCCAAGTTCATAACACCTTTGAACGCGTAGACTCAGTTTAGCTATCTGACAACAACAACAACAACAACAACAACAACAACAACAACAACACGGTCTAGCCCCCGCCAGGCATGTGCATATGAAAATGCATGTATGACATATCTTTCTTTTTTTTTTGTTTTATCATCTTACATCTTATATACTTCAAAATTCAACATCTTTAACAACTCATGGTATATGCTTACTAAACAACACGTAAGCTTCTTTTAATCATCACATGAAGCTTTATACAACACTTAAGCATATAGCCATGGTTCAATCTTCACAAAGTCTTCAAGATAAATTATATATCATCATCAATATTATTCTTCATTTTGTGCCTTATATTCATCAAAGATCAACATATTCCAAGACACAATGAATAGGTTTATTCAATAACATATACAACCATCATATAAAATAGGCATATTACACAACACATCTATCATTCCATCATCACAAAACATTAAAAAAACATACGATTACCATGATATAAATTAGATTTATTTCTTTGAAACCTTTTATTTTTCATATTGTAAAAACTTGATTTTCACTAAAACATATAAAGAAAGCTATGTCTTCTTCATTATTTTTTGCAATAATCATGATTCTAACTTAAATGAGAGAAATAAAACAAATCTACAAGTCCAAGAAATCACCTATAAATTTCGGTCAACATACCAAGGATAACAAAATATTCCATTAAAATTCATTAAGTCTTAAACTTTCATTCTTCTTAAATATAATGTTAGTATTTAAGTGGATAGTTACCTAAGCATAAATCTTCATATGGTTTAATAAGATTCTAGTATAAAATAGATGGCTCAAAGATTTATAAAACACTTTTATTAAAGCATATATATACTCTAGAAAATATAAAACATCTTAACTTTAGTAAAATGTTTCATTATAATTCTAAACAATCTTTCTTCTTCAAAATAATCATAACACATGTAAATTTAGGCTACTTAACCTTCTTGGTTTTAAGTTATTAATTCAACCAATCAATCATTAACTAGAATCAAGTCACTTCATCGAATAACTTTTCATATAGCAATCTTTAGTTTTTTTTTTAGGCATTTCATCAAACACTTAGTCTACAAAGCTTAGTTCTTCATGAAACCACATAAGAATCAAATCATAATTCATATTCAAACTTAGCTTATCATAAACTTCCCCATACCTTTGCCTTCCTTAGGTTTTTGGACAACTTTCCTTCCTTTGAAATTGAATAGTCTTGCTCCTTAAGATCCTTGGTTTCCACGTGAACTTCTAAGCATGTAGGTCTTGATTTTGTTTTAGGTAAAAGGTGTTTTGGAAAGGAATAAAATGGAAAACTTTTGGTGTGAGGCTTGCACGGCCAAGCTCTCTTAGAGCTGCCCAAATTTTCGGTCCTACACCTTTTTATAAGGTGCTAAGCTTAAAAATATCCAAGGATGATGATTACTAACTTTCCATGTGGTTAGTTTTCATTGGCTAGCCTTTCTTCATGTTCCAAGTGGCCTAAATCATGAAAATTCCACACTTTTCCTTGGCTGTCTTGTTTTGCACGTGCATCTCCTCCTTGCCCAAGCTTGTTTACGGTTCCTACTTAATGGTGGGCATTAAGGAAGTGCAAATATCTTAGCTTGCTTTCTAGTTGGTTTTCTCCCATTGGCTAAAGCTTTTGCATTGTACAAGTGTCCTAATTCATGAATCTTCTCAAGCTCTCCTTGATTGTATACGTGCAATGCTTGGCTTAGAGGGTAAGTTTCACCAATTTTTGTGGATGGGAGGATTTTGTGTTTTTTCTTCATTTTTAAATTTTTCCACAACCCGTTTCTGGAAAATAATTATTCTAGGTTCGTTAACCGTTGGATTTCCTTAAAATTTTAAGGGTATATTCCTATCTTATATATCTAAGTTTTGACCGTTGCGATCGTCGAAATAATGTCCCTAGCCATCCACGTATTTTACCAAAGTAATCAACATAAAATTTGCTTCAAATGTCTTTTTAAGCATTAATTACTTTTCTTTACACATGGACCAATGGAAATGGCTAGACTTCTTAACTTTCCATGTGTTCATTCTTGGATGTTCCTAAAGCTTTTTCTCCCTTGATTGCGTATCACACAGCCAAGGTTTGCTCTTAGATAAACAAATCAACAATTTTTCCTTTTATTGCATGTAATAACAAAATTCTAAGTTCTTATTGGTCCAATTTGTCTTTGATTATTAAAATTACAAAACTAACTTATTTAGGCAACCTATTCCTTTCATAATTAAGGGAAAACTGCATAGATTATATCCATACTCTTTTTATAATTTTCTGTTACCTGGAGTAGTCCAGATTAAACTCTTTTTAGCCTTATCTTCCAAATTTCTAGGAATTCAATTTGATGATTTCTTATTACCTTCTAGGTTAATATTTAGTTATCTAAAAGTATTTTATCTATTCTCCAGGTCTCCACAAAATTTCCAAAATCATCTGGGCATTTTTGACCTAAAGGGTATTTTGGTCATTTATCACCCTCGGGACGTGATGGTAATTATCCCATTTGTTTAAGGGTATTTATGGGATTTCATCCTAAAATATCTTACTAAAATATCTAGGGGTATTTTGGTTATTTTGAAAAATATCCAGGAGCAAAATTGTCATTTTCATCCTAGGGGCATCTTCGTCATTTCTGAAATTGTTCAGGGACATAATTGTCATTTGCCCTAAATCTTTTGTACTTTCTCTAATTAATATTTCACCCCAGTAATTTTGAATATTAACCATCAATTGACTGTTTTATTCTTAAAATTTTAGGGTGTTACACTATGCACAAACAATTCTCTAATAGAAATCAAATCTTGCTCTTGAACATTACAAGAAAAAAACTAGAATTGAAACCCTAACCAAGAACCATAACCTAAAAGAATAAAAGATAAATGATTGAATACACCTAAAATGTGTAGATCTTTAATCTTAAATATTTCTTCACAAGTTGATAAATTCATGTTGGTAAAATAGGTGATTCTTTGATCAACTTCAATCTTCAACATAATTATAGTGTTATTCTTTTATAAGACTCCCTTGAAATATTTTTTTATATTAAAAACTAAACAAATCAATAGTCTTTTAAAAATAAAACACATTGGGGTATTTATAAAATTTTTTCCAATTAAAATAGATTTAATCGATTGTAAAACCAGGTAATCAATTAATTTGTCAAAGTCTCCTTTGTTCTATAATTCCATAAATTGGTTAATCGATTATCAAAAAGGGTAATCAATGAATTTGTTTCAATCTGAGAATATTTGTTTCTTTTGTGTTGACGGATAGTCGATTGTCATGTTTGATAAACGATTACAAAATCACATTGAGAGCTTCTCTTTGTTTCTAGGAACTAGGTAATCAATTAGCAAATGGGGTAATCGATTATCCTAAGCTATAAATTATTCCTTCTTCTAAAACTGGCTCGAAAATTCGATTACCAAATGAGGCAATCAATTAATTTGATGCAGCTACCCAAATTTCAAGTAGAAGTAAATTCTTAAGAATACTTCATCTACTTCATATTTGATCAATCACTAAGCATGAAAAAAAACTAAGGCTATATTACACACATGCCTAGTCTAAAACATTCAATACAAAGGCCTCATCTATTAAACTTGTTAGGTATTGCAAAATCATCAAACCAAAACTAATTACTAAGGTCTTCAAGCTTTGATCTTACACCAAGTTCCACTATGACTTATACAATGTATAAGTATTCTTTCCTATGCCATGTATGGTTCAACCCCAAGTAGTTTTATGCTAGCCTATTCAAGCTAACACCAAAGTATTCTTTAGAGCAAAACCTTTTCAAGCTTCAGCAAATAAAACATATTTTTCTCGAGTATCCACTTAATGACATGTCAAAGTGATGAGAATTACTTCCCAAAAGGTTTACTTTACTCTTTTAGTGGATAGGGGATGTATTGTTGTTATGGATTGTTGAGATTTAGACCCTTAAGTAAGACATTGGAGATGGTGGGTATAAAGGTGTTGTACCTAGGACCGTAGGGGATTCCAAATAAATTTTTTCATTAGTGTTGTATGTGCACATGCATATGAGTAGGCATGCATGTTAAAAGGTTGTCAAAAAGGCACCTCAACTTAGTGTTGAAGAAATTGTGGGGCTAACGAGAATGAGCCTGTATAGTAGATGAGTAGGCAAATCCCTTCATATATCAGGGCCTGATCAAGGTAAGCCAATAACATGCTCATCCATTCTGAAAAAATCATACTTCTTTCGTAGGGTCAACCTAAAGGACTTCTTGAATGGTTAGAGAATGCGACTATATTAAGGTTGATGCTTATGGGGGATCACCCATATAGTGTCGAAACTCCATGGTTAGAGAATGCGACTATATTAAGGTTGCGTAGTGGTTCATGATGGACTTCGATTACGATGATGGAATTTGATTATTGAATTGTGATGAGGATTGTGATAGTAAATGTTCAAATATGATTCATGATGTTTGATGGCTCATGGTGATGATTGGTGATGGAACTATGTTGTTGATGTTAGTTGAGGATTTATATTTGTTTTGTGTATATTAGTTGAGATGGCTAGGCTATGATATTGTTGTTTGTTGGCATTTACGATGAACAATAGGAGATGGCTTTTATATTAGCTAAGTTTTGTTATAAATTACTAGCTACCATGAATAGTATTTTCAAAGTTTAGTTTTCTCCCTTTTTCCTTAGTATTTGGAATTTTTTTATTTGTATACTTATAGTTTTGTTTTGATAAGCTTACCCTTGCATATGACACAAAGGATTGTGATTATGAGGATCTTGAACTACGTGTTCAAGGGAGCAAATTTCTAAGAGGATGTGCTCTCTTATGAAGCAATAGGTTTACTTCTTTATCTATGTATAGAGATTACTAGCTTAGGTTTATCTTATCCATATCTCGCAGTAGTTTTTTTGTAATTAGTGATATCTTTTTTTAGGTGTGTAATCAATTTGTAGAGGAAGGAGTATAATTTCCATGCTATTAGGCATATAATCAATTTGTTGAAGGGGAGGAGTACAATTTTCACACTATTCAAGCTATTCTTTGCCATTCTCACTATAAAAAAAAGCTATTATTCACCCAACATAGTAGAACTTTTTTTATATGTAGTAGGAGTGTTCATGGGTAGCTAGGTTTGGATTAAGTTTCATCAAATTTGTTACCTAAACTGATCAAGTTTAGGTTGGGTTGAGTTGAATTCGTGTAATTCTTTTATCAAATCCTATTTTATCCAACACGATCAATAATGGATTGGTTTGGATTTTGTCTATGGGTACAAGAAATTAAAAATCATTTGAGTTTTTTTTAAAATTAAAATTTCCCTTATCTTTTTCAAATGACATTTTGATGTCTTTCAAATAGCTTTATTGTATATGCAGTTTGATTATTTTTCTTTAAAAAAATTATATTGTATATGCCTTTTTTATAATACATTTTTCCTTTTATTTAGGAATTATTTTTGCTTTTAATATTGCAATATGCATTTTGATATTTCTTCACACTTCACATATCTAGTCTATATGCAATTATAAAGACATTAATTATCCAATGTAATGAGCAAAAAAATTAGTTTGGGCTCCCAGATACCTATTGGGAAAGAATGGGGACTTTGTAAGTGGGGAAGGGATACATTGCTGATGGATTGTTTATACTTGTACTTACTAAGATCCGGAACTGACCCATGTCAAGATGGACGTGGGGTGAATTTCTTTTCTTAATTGCTTAAATGTCTAACTTCTAATAAATAATAATTTTTAAAAATATTTACTATTTTACACATAAAATCAAACCTAATATTTTTGTTTTAAATGATAATAACCTTAATCGTTACCATAATTTTATACTAATTAACTTAAAAATATATATGATATACAAGAAAAGTCTCGAGGGGAGGAGGGACTAGGGCCACTGCCCCCCTCTAGATTCGTATAGCTCTCCTTTAGATTCGTCCCTGCGGGTATCCATACCATTAATACTCATAATATGTAGGTCTCATCTTTTTATAAAAAAAATCAACTTATTTCCTTTTTACCAAATTAACCCACCCTCACTTTTCTTCACTTTTTCTCAGATCCCTCTAATGCCACTCATATCAAATAGATAGTTAGTAATGACCAGAGCGCACAAAGCATGAAGATATGTGTTTTTGGTAAATAGTTCTTTGGGCTTATTACTCAGACCCCCTTTCCAAGGAGACACCTATCCTCTCAAAGTTATCGGGGTATTTTGTTGATTTTTTTAGAGAGTTATCTCGTGCTCCTAAGTATTTTCTACCTACCCACTTGTGTTGATTTTAAAGTGGGTATGTAGATTTGTTCAACTCATTTAAGGCTCAACCTACGAAGTCCATGAGATAAACAATATTATTTTTTGAGCCCATATCCACTCTACAAAGCCCATGAATATACGAGCCAATCCAAAGTCTAAAAAATGATTAGGGAGTGCAATCAGGATAAATTAATGATGCGCTAAATTTAGATAAATCTTTTTTTTAGAAATTAAAATAACAGTTGAGAATTTTATAAAGATAAATTAAAACTAACAAAACATTTTATATCAACATAATTTCTTCTTTTAAAGTTAATTTTACTAAGAGCTAAACTAAACAAAACCAACGCTAGATTTTTTTTAACTATTAAGCAATAATGCATAATTGATACAAATCTCTCTACTATGATCAAGCACGTTTCCCAAGAAAAATCAACAAAATTGTGTAAGAGAGACAGAAGCGAAAGACTGAAATTAAATTTGAAACGGTAATAAAACAGTGGGTAGATTTTGAAGGGTCTGCACTGTAGTATAAGGGACCCCCAAAATTAGAAGATCACTGACCGAAAAGCTACAGGATTGGGTTCATCCCATTTACTGCAATCTGTAGAAACCCAATGTTGAAACGAAGAAGCGTCTTCTTGTTCAACCCTTTTTCTTTCAGGAAATTGGCCTTCAGTTCAAGATGCAGAAAGAAATGCACAAAATTATGAAATCCAAAAAAGCCAATCAACGACCTGTGATCATAATCATAAATCAAACCTGTGGCAAATCATCAATACTAGTATTTGCTTTGGAATATTAATAATAATATCCACTCTTTGCATATTGACATGATCAAACAAACAAAAGGAAAAGGTAAAATGAAAGAAAAAGAAAAAGAAAAAAGATGTAAATAAAACAAATAATATCAATACTACTGTTACTAAGCTAAAAGATTGAGCCGTTTAGCCAATATCACCATCAGCAGCATCAAAGCATGAGAGGAAGAAGAACACAATATATTGAGGTGGCAAGAATTGGAATATTTCAGAAACAGTTTATGCTACAACCATTCCAATGCTCCTTCACAACACCACATAAGCTAGAAAAACCCATTTTGCCTGAGAAAGATTCTCGTGTCAAAGACTGTATTCTTCGATCCAGTAGGCCCTGACAGCTACGAGCCTCACCATATTGGGCAGCTGCTGCCACCACCATCACAATGGTAA